>VXAA01003162.1:207791-255469 GCA_013399115.1 Anseranas semipalmata
GCGTTACCGGAGGGACTGGGGGAGTCTGGCTTGCTCAGGACAAATCACAGTGGCCGGAGTGATTTCTTCCCTCGGTAATTCCCACTAGAAGTGAGCGTTACTGAAAGGTTGAAATGAATACTAGAGGTGGTGTTTTTCCTGCTGTGTATGACAAGTCAGAATACATTTTTTTCCCCTATACTTTCTCTGTTTTCGTTCTAAAATAATGTTTATTGGTCCTCGGACACAAATATGTGGAATTGTTGCGTACTGATTTTCAGTTCAAGCTGGGCATTCCTTTACTAATGCAGCAAACTGGCAAGTTCTGTCCCATGAACAGCCCCCTACAGCAAGCGCAGGTCTGATGTTTGTCCCGTGCAGCTCTTTGTGCACTGTAAGTGGGGGTCCCCTTTTCAAGACACTCCCCCCCCTTCACTTACCTGAGGAATTAAGATTGCCTGATCTCTCATTGCTTCAGCCTTGCCCTTGATATTCAGTCATTACATGTTAGTTTTGATTTATCTGCTGTTCTTCTAGGTGACAGTAGCATTAGATTTCAAGGTTTGGATTTCAAGTAGTGTTTCGGATGTTTATCACTGCGAGGAGGAGTCCAAAGTCATAAGAAAATGGGATGACTTCCAAGGCTTAGAAATTCATCTTTTTTTCAGATGAAGCATAGATACCTCATTACAAATTATGCTTTCATTCAAAAGTGAAACTTCTGGTTCAGAACATTTCAAGTTCCCTATATTTGAACGAAACTATACATTTAAACAGAAATTCAAATGGCGTGATCTCACTCTGTGAACAGGGATCTGCTGTAGTGAAGAGGCATTACCACACTTAATATTTTAATTTATGTTTTCTAATATGCACAGCATAAGCAAAAGAAAATGCCCTCTAAACAGTTATTTTTACATGCACACATGCTGCATGTGGACAAATAGCAGCCGTAATTAACAGCTGGAGTCCACACAGTGCTTCAAGGGGTAGTTGTCGCAAGGCAAAACTGCTCAACTCATCTGGTGCAAATCAAGTCAGGACTGAAGTGATTTGTTAAATTATGAAACAGCAACCAATGAGCTGTATGTGTGAGATCATTATCTGCCATTCAGCACATAAATGTAAATACCATGCACTTCCAAAATGTTAATAACCACCCATTCCTTAACACCATTTTGCAACTGAAACCAAACAGTTCCAACACCCCACCCTCCGCCCCACGGCGTCACACGTACACCCCTTGTCGCGGATGGGGGTTACAAGCACCCCTCTGTCCTGTGGGTGCGGGGTCCCCTCTTCACACACCCGTCCTGTGGGAGGCGTGGAGGGGCTCTGCTCCCGTGTGTGCTCATGCTGCTCGCTGCACTTTGCGTAACTGCGAGGTGGTGAGAAAGCACCCTGGGAGCTCGCGCACGCGCAGCTGAGGTGCGGGTCCCCGCCTGCTGCAGCCCCTCGCGCCCACGGGGGATGCCCTGTCTGGCCTGGGCAGAGGTGATCCCAGCAGGGTGACTCGTGGCAGTGTCAAACCCAGTCTGATGGCTTCTCTGTTACATTCCTCTCACTACAAGAGCTTGCAATCACAAATATTCATGCTTCTCTCACACTTCTGTATAAGCTGACCTCTCAAAAAACTCTTGGTAATCCCCAGGTTACTGTTGAATCCAGCTGATGGAGGTCTTAAGCAGACTTCATCATTGCTAATTTCCTTTTAGCTTTATCGGGTTTTGAGCTAACATCCTCTCGGAACAGACAGATTAGGGTATTCTATTCACATACGCTTTTTATGCTCACATTCCTATTGTATCCTGTGCTAGCCAGGCCATGTTACCGAGGGGAGGCTGTGCTGATCCCCTTGGCAGCAGCTTGTCTTCTGCTCTCACTTTCATATCACATCAGTCATGAAGATCTCTTCCATGATTCATTATAGCAAGGCTGCCTCAAGGCTTCTCACCGTGGTCGTCAAGCTTTACGTGGTAAAATTCAGTTTGGTTGTGGTAATAGGAACAGAGCAAACTGCAGGCAGGGGAGCTGTAGGTGATAAAGGGTGATTTATCAATGTGATCTGGCAGGTTTAGGATTCCAGCAGAGGGAGGAAGAAAGAGGCATGCTGCTCTGTTCCCTCAATTAATCTGACTTCCCTGCGGGCACAAAGGCACTCAGGGTCAGCAGGGATGCTATTCAGAGGGTGTTTGCCAGGCTGGAGAAGTGTGCTGACAGGAACTCATGGAGAATGAACAGGGTGGGTGTAAAGCCCTGCCTTGGGGATGGAATAAAAGCTGCCTAGAAAGCAGCTTTGCAGTGAGGGACCTGGGGGTCATGGTGGGCAAGTTGAACATCAGTCAGTAGTGTTCCCTTGCAGCAAAGGTTTACCACAGACCTGAGCAGTTGACCTAGATGGACCTTCTTTGAGCGGGAATTCCCATTCAGACAGGGATTCCTCGCAAGTGATCATGCCTCTGTGATTCTGTGCTTCCAGCTCTTGATACATTGCAAGCCAGACCATGCTAAAAGGGGTACAAGAGGATGGAGTTTGGGGAAGAGTTGTTCAGGGACTTGGAAGATACTTGGAAGTCCCCATGGGAACAGGGTGAAAGGATTTGCTGGTTGGCTTCAGGGAGGAGAACGTCCCAGAAGTTTTCACAGACTGTAGCTCCTTGCTGTCCGCTTGAGTGAGTGCAAGCTAAGGGATCTCAGACCTAGGGTACTTCTCTCAAGAGGAGATGAATAGCAGTGGCAAAGCTCCAGCTGTCCTAAGCTGGTTCCAGGCATGGAAAATCCCTCTGTGTGAAATTCTAAGGCAAGACAGCCCATCTCTGTAATCTGCTGCTATCTTCATTTAATGAAGGAGATGCACATTCAAGAAGCAGAAAATACTATCAAATATTGTTAAAAATATTAAAGATGAATTTTAATTTTTCATAAAACCTTAATTTTTAAAACTCAATGTCACTTTGTCAATATTTACAAATATAAACCCATTGTTTTCTCCTAGTATTGTTGGTGTTTGTTGCTTCCAGGGATGACAGGGTGGACAGAACTGTGTCTTTCAGCAGTGGTGCCAACATACGGTTGAGGTGTTCCTCAGGGTACAGCCTAAGGCTTTTCCCATTTGGGACACAGGAAAAATCAGAGACCTCCTGGTATGGGATAGAAAGATCATCTGTGAAAGGAATCTAGAACTCAGAGTTTTCTTCTTACCTTTTTTTGAAGATAAAATTTAGTGACTGAAAGAAGAATGATTAATAATTTACATGCTGGCTTTGAAGAACTAGAAAAGTAGGGGTCTCACCTCTTTGCAGGGTTCTCTTCTGCACTTTATACCATCAGTTTGTTTTTCTTTTCACGATGAAGTTCAATTTTAGAACAGTTTTCCCATGTCGTTGACAACAAATATTTGGGATTGATGAAGGACTTTTTCTTCAGCCTTTCCTTTGGGCTCTCTTTTCTAAAAGTGATCAGTCTCTTCTATTTCAAAACTGATTAGGCTATCTTATCACACCCTGCCACTTTTTAAAATAACAGGCTTTTTAGCTTTTCCGGTCTTAAAGTTAGATTTTAACATTATCAATATATTAAATGCTGATTAAATGTTACTGTATCACTGCTTACTGCAATATAATTGGTATTTAATTTAATAAATTAGGGAACTATTGTTGGCTAATAGCTAGGCTTTCCAGGTCTTTTTAGAAATCCTTTCCAATATCTTTAAATTATTAAAGGACATATAGTACTTATTACAAGAGTTTCATTGCTATGTTAAACCCAGTGAACATTTTATCATTCATTGCTAATATTGAAGTATTTGATATTGCAGGAAGAAAACACGCTCCTGAGAGGCCTAGTTTTAGTAGATTTCTTACTTGCATAATGTATGTCTAAACCAGTAAACACTGACATATTTTATTAAAGTCGTAGTAGTGCATTAAAGCTTGTAAGGCATTAAAGTGTTGGGCCGATAACTGATTTGGAAACAAGAATATTTGGAGTGCGTTTGTCATCTCAATGACAATTTTTCAGATGGTCCCCTCTGTGCAGTCATAAGGAACAAGGGTGTTGACTATATTCAAAATCTGCATTAAGAAAGGGGACTGTTGTTTTTCTCAAGGCATGAAAAAAGATTCTGCCTTGGTTTTGTGCAGGCTGCAGAGGATGCCCCTTCACATAACTGTGTGTGGGGAACCAAAAATATCTCCAGAGCACAAGCACTAACCTTTCTAAACTCCTGCTTAAAGACAAGAGGCCCACATAGTATCAGCAAATATCTAGAAGAACAGCATTTTTAACTGTAAATGATAGTTAATCTTTTTATCTTTTTAATCAGGATAATGTTTAGCAGTGCATACTTACAAGGACTAAGCACTCTGAAATTCACATTGTGAACCTAAGCATTGGTTTGTTAAAGTTGTTCATGCTGACTGTCGTGGTTCCAAAAATGAGGAAAAGTGTGACTAAATATAGAGGGGTTTCTGGTAGCATCAGGTTCTTATGAGCCTGATGAGTTTAATTTGAATGTTTTTGTGTTGACAGTGTTGTAGAGAAATTGGGAAAGCCAAGCTCAGCAGGTCGGGCTCATTTTCCTTAGAACTCAGTGAGAACCAGGACTTTGAAAAACTTACACACCATACTTTGCTGACATGTTTGTTGTTGTTGTTGTTGTTGTTGTGGTTGTTGTTGTTGTTGTTGTTGTTGTTTCTCCAGCGAGAAAAAGGGATGGGTTTAAGGTTCAGAAGAGCATACTGTCACTTGCTGCTGCCTTTTGAAAGTCAAGAGTTAAGAGTTTGTTGCTGTTTTGAAATTCTATGTTTCATTTTCTAAAATGCCATTCATTTTCAACAGCAACATTAATTTCATGCACCTTTTTGTATACATACAGATAAAGCTATCAATTAACACCAGAATAGTAATTTAGAATCTGAGGAAATATTTGTCTTCTGTTCATAACTATGCATAGTAATTTGTTAGCTCACAAGCAGCTTGTGAAGCTTTTTTGAAAGGACAACGTGAGATTCTCAAATGCAGTCTACTCTGAGTAGTGTCAATGAATGCAGCTTGAGCCGAAGGCTGTTTGGACACTTAAAAATGCAGTATTTTGCATTTGGGGTTTTTGTCCTTTATCCTTAGGTGCTTTATCCTTAGGTGAAAATTATAAGGATAAAGGAATGATGGAGGACCTTTGTGAAGTTGTAATCTTCTGTCTGTCTGGGTTTAGTAACAAACTCACAGTTAGAAATACAGAGGAGCTTGGGGATTATTTTCCCAGGGAAGTGTATTTAGAGCATAAAATGTCATGTATTTTCCCTCAGTGACTGTTAAGCAAAATCTTTACATACAGAGAAACCCACGTGACTTCAGCTTGGCTATTCCTGTGTAAAAAATAACTACAAAATAAAAATAGCTAAAAAGAAGGGCACTGCTTCTGCTCTGTTAGGTATAATAGAAGTCTAGAAATTCATAGACAAATTCTAGACAAACAGGTTATTGGTAGGCAGGATGAGCAAATGGTTAGAGAGCTACATATATTTGGGATGGCCTGACATTTCCCAGATAATAAAAGAAAATATTTTCAGACTGTCTGGATTTTAGCTTAAAATATATCTAGTCCCCATCCCACAGTTTCTTTCTATTCCTGTAATCCCTTTCTTCCTCTTCAGGTTGTTTGAATTTAGACATTGTAAAATAAATCAGATACTTAAATGAGCTTGTTCTTTTCACTCAGCGGCTGTTTCTTACTGGGATTCTATAGCAAACAGTTAACATCAGCAATGTTACATACGGTCTTTAGCCTTACCAGACTCACGCGCAAAAGTGTGTTCTTATGGACCAAGGTCATCCACGTCTGCTTGAATTTTTTTCAGTGTACAACTTTTCTTAGAAGCAAATCTGTTTATGAAAAAGTTGCTCAGAAGCTGTATTGCTATGCAGTTAACATTGCTGGAAACCTACAAATAAAAAGAAAAATCAGTGAAACAAACCAGTTAAATGTAATAATTCTTAATGTGATTTACAGTTCTTCTCTAAGAAGGGAAGCAGAGAGGCTGGCTTTTTTAGCAAATAGGGAATGAACACTGGAATAGACCAGATACAGGTGTTTTAACTCTACCTAAGAAGAAAATGTCTTTAGAAAGGATTTATAAGCAGCAGAAGAGTAAGCGCTTGTTAAGCAGAAGAGCCTGTATCTGGACCTGTTCAAGTCTGATATATGACAGACTGACTGGGGAATCAAAGTCTTCAGGAAACAGGCTATGCTTTGAACACCTGCCAGTTCTCAGTATTATTACTAACCGTGCAAAATAAAGTTTGTCTTGCAAAAATTTGTTTTGCAATGCATAGTCTATGCTGTTTTTTTTTCCTCCTGGACTAAACTACAATACACCTTTACTTTCTGTTTTTGTTTACAAATTTAAATAGAACAGGGAAGAATATTCAAGTTGCTGCTTTCACAACTTGTTTCTTTTTAAGTATGCAGCCTTATATACTAGCAACCTCATATGCTGGATTGTATTTGTGTCGTACCCAATGCTTGATAAACTTGTGTAATCACTGTATTACACTGAATACACTATTTGAGTGGTTGTTTTAAGTATTTTAAAAAATAAAACAAGTTTTATAAGGACACGTTAGTAGCAGTTGAGTGGGCTCCTCACCTTATCCTGTTATGCAGTCATTTTCCCCTGCTCTGTCCTATGGAGGGAGGTAAAAGCACTTGTGTCTCCTCAGCATAGCTACCTACTCCTTCACTTCAGACTTTGGCTTCTGTCTGCATTAGCAATTAAATTCAGAGCAGTAGTGCAGTTTTGAAGGGACTTCCCTGATCACCATTTAGGTCCTGTTGGTTCAGTTCTTAATGCAGTTTTTGCGTGTATAAATTAGATTCCTTTCAAAGCAAAGGAAACCAGGAGCTCTGCTCCAAATGATTTTAAAGCCTGATGAGACCATTAGGTTCTAAATCTGCCCATAGAAGCTCTGGAGAGGTGATAGGAGTCGTTGGAACTCTTGCTGGAGACGCTTCGTGACCCTCTAGAGTGATCATACCCCTGCATCTAAGCCGCGTTTGCTGGGGCAGCTGCAGGAAGAATCGGAAAAGAAGGAAGCCTGGCCCAGCGCTCAGGGGCCGCTCCACAGCACCAGGAGCTGCTGGAAGGCCGAGGTGTGATGGCGGGTTCGGACCAGCCTGAGCAGGGCCAGGCCTTCTCCTTTCCTCCCCGCACGTTCAGGCCTCGTGCCTGCCACGTAGGCCGCGTTCACTTCAGCAGAAGTGAAACAAGCCAAGATCCGTGGGGCAATGTTATGCTTTATGAAGTTCACTTATGTTTTGGTTTGTGATGTTTTAGCATGATGCTCCATCTTCTGGAGAAGAGATGGAAGAGGTGACATTTAACAGGCTTAGAATGTCTCATTGGCTTCTCCACTTACCTAAAAATCATGAATCTTTGAACATGCTGAACCCTGTTCTTAGAGGGTTTCTATTGAGAAATGTATTTACTAGTAATACATGTTTTTTGTATCCTTTCCTATTATGCGTGTTAGTTTCATCCCCATTAGCCAATTTCCGTAGTATGCAGGTGTTTTTTGTTGTTTTGTTTTATTTTTTTAAAGAGAGGTTTTTAAAAATAGTAGCGGATTTTTATTTATTTATTTATTTATTTATTTCTTGCCAAATGTTTTCCCGATTGCAAGGTTTTTAAAAAAGGGCCAGCGAGTTTTGAATTTGCAGTGGTAAAAAAGCAGGTGTTTGCCAGCTTCCATTCAGTTCAACCTGTCACAAAATGTGAAAGAGGAAGAATGATATAGGGAAGAACTTTAAACATAATTAAAAATACAAGCTTAGCTTAACAATTAATAATCAGTGTAACTGCTCTCTCCAGCCTCAGGGACTAAATCCCCAAATTTTTACCCATTTTGTAGTGGAAGTTTCAGCTCTGACCACATTTCAAACCCAGGGCCTGAATGCCATTTTTATGACATTAAGCTGATCCTCAGAGGCCCCAACACCCGCTGTTCGTACCAGAATTCTGTCACATTTATAATGGTCTGTCCCACTGTATGGGGAACAAGAGAAACAATAACAAGGTCAATTCTTAGTGCATGAATTTGATGGAAAGAACATTTTAAATAAAATTGAATGCAGTATCTGAATGCTATTAGAACTCACCTTTGCTGAAAAAAACCCTGAAGCAAAGAAAATTAATTTTACAATAATAGTCCCAGGTAGTTCTTAAGATTTTCCAAATCAGTATTAAAAACATGAAGTAGTGTTCAAGGTCATATTCAATTACTTTTCATCCACAAAGGCACTTGCAGGTTGCCATCAGAGCAAACAGATTTAGGTAGGATGAAGGAATGGGGCTCCGGCTCCCAGCCTCTGCCAGCGGGGCGTCTGCCAGCGGGCGGGTCTGAACGGCCGCTGGTAACAGCGACTTACGGAAGGCTCCCGAAGCACTCGAGCAAAATAACTGAGGTTTCTGATGCAAATTAGTGTTCTTTTGATTAAATCTTGCAAATTTGTCCTGTGTCCTATCATGTGCTGACTGATGCTGGTTGTGGTACTGTCAATTTTTAATTAGGTTCTTTGCTTATGTCAGAAAATGGGAATTTTTCTCCTCCCTCCTGCTCACTTTCAGATTTTCATGTAAGTTGCTTCTGATTCAGGATTCTGTTTGCCATACTGCTGACTTTGGGTAGTTGATTTTATGCCTAATTTGTGGCGAGGTGACAGTCTGAGGACCTCATTTAATTTTTGCTTAATTTACTATGGAAATAGATAAGCAAGGCACGTCTGATATGCTTGGGTCCATAGTAGTTCAATACATTAATGCTTTTGAAGAGATCTAGCCAAGAGTGGTTCCCCGCTGTGGCTTCAATTGCTCATATGGCTTTTCATTCTCTGCTTTTGAGAGCGGAAGCAGGCTTGGTTTGCTCCACGGAAAAACAGATGAATACTGCATGGATATGTGGAGTGGTGCTGTGCTGTGGTATTTATACACAGATCTGGGCTAACTGCTTGGAAGGGTGAAAAATTCAGATGTTTGTGGTGGCAGTTATGGATATACTCAGTAGCTCCCTTTGGAGGCTGGACAGGGAGCTTTCCTTGAAGGCAAGAAGCCTGGTAAGTCCTGAAGGTCTATGTTGTTTTGAAAACTGATCACAGCCAAGAAGGAAAGTGGTTTAAAGCCTGGGTATAAAAATAGTTCTCTGAATGTATCTTCTATTCCTTCCCAGGGTCAGTATTACTCATAAGGAAAACAGAAATCATTCCTGTTACACTTCCTTGTCTAGTAATAAACTAAAATATCTTTCTTTAATGTCTTCAGAGGAGCACTGCTATGATAAGAACTGTGGCTAACAAAAGTAATCTAGCTGAGTGTTACATTAGTCAACTCAAACTGTTACTTTTCAGAAACACTGAATCTGTGATGCTGTAGATTTCTACAAATAGCTCTGCAGAATTATATGAAACTGAAACAGGGTAATGACATTTAGAAAAAATATCCAGTTCATTGCCAATTGTTTGTAAATCACCTTTGATTATATTTTTCTGAACTAGCTTTTGGGTTCATGGTTATACAAGACTCTCATCTTGTAAGAGGGCTTTTAGGTCTTAGGAAAAGATGGAAAAAATGCCTTTAAAACACATGAATCTTATATTCATAGACCAGGATATAGAATGTGTGTTCTTGACTTTTACTTTTTACATGCAGGTCGTGGTATTGTATTGTATTGTATTGTGTTGTGCATGCCTTAATACAGAGCTTCCATACTGTATCTTTTCATGTGGCAGAACATGTGCTGTGCTTCAAATTCATGTTAATTGAGTACCAACTGTAATGACAAGCAGAACATCACCAATATAAGCAAAACCCCCTACATGTTATTTTCTACATACGATTCTATTCTTAAATTGAGTTCAGCACAAAATTTTTCTAAAGCCGTGATTAGTCAGGCTAATACTTGAAGGTAGATTCTGATGATCTGTTGAGCAAAATGCTGCAGAATAATTAGGATTCCACTTGTAACTCCATCAGGTGGTGCAATTGCTGCATGGGCTGGATACAAAATCTTTTTCAAAGGCAGGGAGCAGGGAGTAAATGGAGTTTTCCTCTTTATATACTGAAAACCAGCTGAAAAGAAGTGCCACCCTGCAGCAAGTAAACTAAATTTCATCTCTCATATAGGGATCACTAGTTCTGAAACAATATTTAGGGCAGAAAATGATCTTAACAGTGAAGAATGAAGTAACAGAATTGCCCAGAGATTGAAGGTACTAATTAGTACTCTTTCTTAGGACTGAGGACAGTATTCAGCATCCTGAAAGAAATACAGTCACTCAGATGAACCTTTACACCTTACTTTTCCCAATTCTAGTGCTGAAATTAAAAGTACTGAGGTATTTTCTTGTGTGGGAGGAAAGGGATAAAACGATAGTGGAGTGGTTTGTATAGAAGTTATAATTTTGTGTAGCTTTGGTTTAAAAAAGACACTCAAAAGGGTATATGAAATAGCCTCATATCCTGTGAGACTTTTTTTGAGAATTATTCATAAGAGGTTCTCAGAGGTACATTATTCTAAAGTTTATTGTTGTCCAAAAGATTTAAATAACCCCCAGAGGTGAGTAAAATATTCCTAAGAGCTAGAGAAAGACTTGTTTCCCTACAGCACAGCGCAATAGACAACCACGATAAAGTAAAAGCCCTTCATGCAGAATATCTGAGAACTGTTGTTCCCCCCAACCCCACAGCTCTAAAAGAGGGTATAACGTGCTTCTGTTCTTAATTGGCATAAACTGGAGGCTTTGGTGCAATAGTAGAAAGGGTGATCAGCCATAGATTGTGAGAGCTACCAGCTTTACGAGCTGCAGAAGTGTCACTGAGACAAAATCAGATTGAGCACATCCTCTGACGGCTTGTATTTTTTTAGCACTTTAACTGTGTAGTGTCTGTAGGAAGTATCTATATGGTTGCCAGAATCTATATGGCAGAGCAAAAGAGGATGCTTTAATGTGACTCTAATAATTGTGAATCTACCCAAACTGCAAAAATCTATTTTGTAGATAAAAAGCTGGCAGATATAAGGGAAATATATGAAGATTTATTTAGGAATAATCTGCTCTAAAATTAGGAGGCATTTGAAGTATTAGGAAAAAGAAAACATCCAGCTGTTCTCCTTAACTGTGACAAATTGCACTAACTGCAAATGTCCACTTCAGTGCAGTGTGAATCTGTGATAAGACAATGTGTTTGATTTTTCCTCCGTACCTCTTGGGGAGAGGAGGAGGGAGAAGGAAAGCAAGCTTTAAATGGTAAGTAGAAAGTAGAGCTTGGTTCATACAGAAGCCCAGTACAGATCTTTATGTACCACTTTCACCCATCAAGCATCTCAGAATTAGTGCTGGTAGTTTTTACCAAGCAGTAAGTGTCAGAGGAAGCTGGAAGAAGAGAAATGAAAGGAAAATGAGTCAAGAGGTGGTGGCAGGATGATAAATAAATTAACAGTTTTTGTTATCTACCAACTCTAATTTTTTGCCTAAATTCTTAATACAGATCTGGATTAGTAATAATAGATCTCACGGAGAACTAATTAAAACAACTATATTGATTAGGCAGATTGAAAAGCAATTTTTTTTTTTTTTTTAGTAATTAAATGTCATACATAACTTTGTAGGCTACAGATGTTTATTTCAAAACTTTGGAAAAGTTACTGCTTCAGAAATTTAGTGGACATATTAAGTAATTTTCCATGAAATTGTGTTGGGTAGCATTAATTATGCTTAATTGTATTTTTTTGTTTATTGATTGCTTTCCATAATTTCATTGCCTTCAACATCACTTCCAGTCAAAATAATTTATGATTTCCCAGGAGGTCCCATTTACTGTCTTTTATAAAAGCACAACACTAAACTTCCCTCCACGTTCCTCCTGACAATCATCTGGAACTTGTTCCCATTTTTTTTCAAGATTGATTTACAAATGAATATAAATAGTTAATGGAGCTCTCCAGCACGTTTTTAGCTGGTCTTTAGTGCATATTATCTGCCTTGGCACATACCAGTTTTTAATGACTTGATATTTGTTATCCTCCCTGTCACGAATGTTGAGTGTTCCATTGCCATGTTAAAATACGAACTTCTTACATGAGATGTGTTCTAGGAACTACCTCATGTGCAAACTTGTGTATATTTTCTAAGTGCTGTATTATTGTGCTTTTTTTCCTCCATCCTAGCTGCAGACAGCAGTTAGACCCAACTAAATAAAAATCTGTAGCTGTTACAGTAAATATACACCGTACACCCTAACTTTAAGTGTGAAGTGACTCTTGGATTCCACTGCTAAAAAAAAACAAAAACAAAAAACCTAGCTCATTGATTAAACTTAATACACAGTATTTGTCAATTACTTTTATCTTCAAGAAAAATAATCCTCAAACTTCCTTTGTACTGGGACTCCCAGATTTGAAGTATATATTCAAGGAAGGAAGCAAGTTTAGCAAAATTTAATACAACCGGTAACTATTCATCCCAGCTTACATTTAAATGTAAGTGTAAGCATATCGGATGTCAAACCAAATGTGTGTCATCGCTAATGGCTAGTGTTTTGTTGTGAAGTAGTAACATCATTATGACATCTACAATCAAATTAATTGGCCACATTTTCCTGAACAAGCTGATTTACTGGGTTCCCGCGTTAGGACGTACTGCTGACATACTTTCATTCATTGGTACTTATGGGAGACAAACAAAAATACTTTTTCTGACCTACTCTAGTAAAAATGTGTGTTTGTTTGTTTTGAGTACCGGGAGTCAAAACATTACAGAAGGTGGACTTTCAAACGGCAGTATTGCATAGCCAGAGCTAACCGTGCTTTAAAATCAACACTGTCTGGTTTGCAAACCTGGGACGTCAGCATAAAAATAGCTGAGAGTTCATTATGCCGTTTTTGTTGACCAAATGCCCCTCCTTAAACTGCTGTAATCAACTGCACTGTGCTGAGACTGACTAACTACTGAGAATACTAATAATAAATCATATGAGTGCCTCATGATGCTATTATGTCAGCTTAAAAAAATAAGTTGTGTTCTCTCTATGTAATTCTGACTCCTTTGTGTTCTATTTGGGCACTCCTAGCCTTTAATATGTAAAGTTATTTTACTCGTGTGTAAGTGCACAAAGGATAAATCACTCTGTTTATGTCTTTCTACATGGAAGAAATGACCTGAGAGCTGTTGTTATGCCAGTAGTGGATATTGGCATGCTCCAAGGTATACTTGCCTCTACAGATTTATCAGTCTTGTAGGGACCAGCTTCCAGGCTTTTCCGTATATGTTTTGTTCATTTGTTTTGTCTTTTCCAACATCTGTTAGTGTTGTGATAGAAGCAAATGAGGATCTGTTTGCCTTCATTTTGCAAATAACAGTAAGCTGTGATAATGACATATCCTATTCTAGTGCATACATTTCAAAAGAACTAACTTTTTCATCTGTATCAGTGTATAATCAGTAAAAATATTTTAATTTGTTAAGTTTCTTTTTTTTTTTTGCCACCTCCAATTGGGTGCTAGGTCTGCTATGTTTATGCAGTAAATGTGAGAAATAACCACTGGGACGTGGCAATTTTGTAAAGGAGAGGGCTTGACACTGTTCCTCAAAATCAGATGTCCAATCTCTTGCTTAAACATGTCTGTCAGTGAGGATGTTGGCAGACCGGGGAGGACGTTTTTGAAGTCCTAGCAGGTCTCCAAGTCATTTTGGCAAAGCCATTTGCATGGTCACCGTAAGAGTTTGAGTCTTATAGTCTCTTTCTGTCTTGGGTTTTTATGGCTGCCTTCCTTGGGGAAGCCTGGCATGGATCCATGTACTTGAGGATGAAGAACTTCCTCTCCTGACCCTCTCATCATTTTTCTCAAGTTTTCATATCTTTGATTTATTGCTGTAGCTATTTCCTCTGGGTTGACAAATCTTTCAGTTGTTAATTTGCTTCTTTTGTCAATAATATCTAAAAGCCATTTAAAAGTTGGGACTTTTGGCTAAGGAAATAGAAGTGGATGACACACTTTTCTTTAAAATAAAGGTCTGAACTGAAAGACTTGTTATCATCTAGAAAGCACAATGTAGCTTGTCCTTAATACTGTAAGTTAGGTAACATTAAACATCAAGCCTGAGCATAGCGCAAGTGCGTATTGAGATTGTCTGTGCAATTTTTGTATATGCGTACGGTCTGACAGAATCTGACTCATTCAAGTCTTTATTTTCTAATCACTTTAAGCTACTAAATAAGTAGCTCTACATGTCGTTACACAACAGCTTAAACTAATTCAAGTCAGCACTGCTGCAGTCCCACCTTTCGCCTTCCCTCCATATGACACAGTCTCGTGTTCTCTTTACAGGGCACCTGTGTAATCCATGTAGAGCTAGTTCAGGGAGCGTATTGTGCTTTTTTTCCAAGTCAGTTTTGTTGGGTCAGTGTGCTGCCAGCACCCAGGTGATGGACAGACTGATAACGTGGGCCGTGGTAATGCTGACTTACGTTATTACAGCTGTTTGGAGACGCATGAATGGCTAAGCTGATCTAATAGCTTGCTGCTGCTGGAAGGAAGGAAGGAGTAGGAGTAGTTTTCCTCTCCTGCTCCCCAAGCAGACAAAAACCTGGCTATGTTCCTTGCCTGCTTTCATTGTCAGTTCTGGAGTTGGTCTGATGTGCTGATGAATTTGCTAGCAAGGCAGAAAAATAACCCAAGATATTAAGTAGTTTGCTGTGTGTTAGCAGAATGACATTGTTTACCATACCCTCAAATTACCTCCAGAGCCAGTGCAAAAGCGGAGGAAGAAAGAGGAGGTCACAGGATCATGCCTCTGAATGAGAGTGAACTAGGAAATAGAGTGCAGTTAGGAAACGTATCTAAGCTTGAGTATGGCTGTTTAGATCAGTGACATTTGGCCTGTGGCTTTCCAGAGCAGTTCAGAGCAAGCCTCAAAGCAAGTGAAAAGATCTATTACGCAACATAAGCAAACCCATGTGTGAAGTCAAACCTCAAGAGAATACTGTCACACAGCATTAGTAGATGGGACTACTTGCTGCTCCAAAAACAATCACTCTGACCTTTGAAGGATAAATGCAATTTAGGCCCCTGCTTTTTCCTATTTGCCTTACTTGCTTTTAACTTGTGCAATTTAGTAGCTAATGAATTTCTGGCATCTGAAGGCTGGGCCTTGCACGATGGAGAAAAGTCAGTGTGTGATTCTAGAACCATTAACTTGGCACTTTATACTGTGAACTCAAAAAGGGCCAGAAGTCTTCTGGCTGGCTATCATGTATTGGTGTCCCATTGTTCCTAGCTTGGATTCTGCATGCTTGCCTCTGGACTAGACATTCATCCCAGAAGTTCCAGGGTAGGGAGGTGCCAGTCCCTCTTGCCTTGCATAGGCAAAGTGGAAGCCTATCTTGAAGAATATGTTATGTGTAGTAACTGCTGTGTCCTCTCTACATTCCTGCTAGCAATAGCTAGAAAGTTTTCACAGAGTAGATTGTAAGTGTAATATTTCTGGGAGTACGTTAAGTAAGGAGGCAGGAAACAGACTTTGAATGCAGCATTCAGTAATGATCCAAGTCCTTTAAATGATCATTTTCTCCCTGTGATTAATACAGTGTTATACAGTGTGACAAGTACTGTGAATTTACATGATTTCATGCACTAGACATTTTTTCTTTCATATAAACAAGTGATCTTGTATTTAAGGAAAGTATTTTAAAAAATCTTCAGTCTTAATTAGGACGACTAAAAAGTTGTATTTTAACTTAAAACTGCTCTGCCTAGCTACAGTGAGATGTACAGTTACCCCCACTCTCTATCGAGAGCTTTCGTAGGAAATTGTAGGAAATACTGTTCAGTGATCAGTATTTATGTTCTTAATTACTGAGCATAGTTAGATACTGCAATAGGACAGGGGTGTTGCTTAAAGCTGTGAAACTGATAATGGATCTTACCTTTTTATAGAAAAGAAGACACAGAAAAGAAATGTGGAATGCTTTTGGGCTGTTGCCAAAAAAAAAAGTTACCAGTCAGCATGGACAAAGAACAACGTAGTTTTCAGACAGAGCTGGGCAGTCTCAGTCAGTGTTATGTGATACACTGGTTGCCAAAACCCAGTGAGCAGCTGGAAGGGATGCAGGGGAAGTAACGTGAAACTTGGTAGGCTTCTCGGGGAGTAAGTTCAGCGTCATTTTAGTTTAGCGTAATTTAAAATGTATTTCTTCTTTCGGGACAGAAAAAAAAAATCATTGTATTTCTGGTGGCTGATCAAGTAAAAATTTAAATGAAAAACTAAAAATTAGATCTAAGTTTTAATATGAGAAGAGCTTGCAATGGTTTGGGGATTCTAGATCAAATTCACCTGTTACTTAGATGTGCTAGAGATACATGCAGATGAAAATACATCAAAGGATCGACATGCTCCATTCATAACAAATATACTCTACAGAACAAAATTATTTGAGAAAGCCATCAGTACATTAACATAATTGCTAATCAGAGACTGAAGAGTCAGTGTCAAGTAGAAAATTCCTGTGGTACAATGTAAATAGAGTTGTGTGTGCATGTGCGGGCTGTCTTAAGGTAGATGTTAGTAAGGGTACTATTGTACTGTTGCAGCTGGGAGATGCTTTCTGGCTCCAGGAAAGCAGGGAAGATATGGGCACAAACCCCAGCTCTCATGCTGATTTGCATATTATTTTGCACAGTGGAATGATGATCTTGATTGCTTTGTGATTTATAGATAGTTCCCAATCCCTTCTAAGGGTGCTAAACAGTGCAAGTATTTTAACTGCTTTTTCTTTTTTCAAGCTTTATCTTCCAAAGTTTTAATGCCATAAAGTAAAAAAGTGTGGGATGGTTTTGTCTAAATTGGTGCTCAAAATGTAGTACTGGTCATACTCCACTTTGGTAGAGGGCTTATGCCTCTTTTTTAAAGCCTGAGAAAGCACCATGACTGTTTGATGAAAATTCTCATCTCCCACTAACACCTACATCAAAAAACTTTGACCTTCTACTAGCAAAATATCAGGCACGCTTGAGAAACATGTCCTTGAATCGGCTTGGCATGACAGGCCCGCTCACCCAGGGAACTCAGGGATCAGAGATGCTTGCTTTGTGTATGCCCTCCTTTGGCTGCAAAAGTCAAAAGGGCTGTGCTGTAATCCCTCCTGCAAGGGACTCGGTGTCTCCAGTCCCACGGTTATAAAAGCATGCGTTACTCTTGTGGGCAGGGGGATAAAAAAGGCAAGACCATACAGTGTCCAGTGTAAAGCTTTCTTGGGAGAGACTGTGGAACAACCAGGAAGGTGGATGTGTGGGTGGGATCATATGTCTTTATCTTTCAAGCCACTGTTTTGAGCTGAGGCCACTTTATGCTTTTGAGTGTTATGTTGCACTGTATGTTCTTTTTCTATAAGTTATCCAAATAAAGACATGGAAGCACACTGGCTAATGGGCTGAGCAGCAGTCTGGGAATACAGAAGGCTTGACTTCTAATCCCCAAGCTGATTCTGTGGCCCAGGAAGGAGAGCCTTTTTGATTGCCTTTGGCAAATTACCACTGCACAGTACAATTCAGTTCAATGTGAGTGCTTTCTGCATTCAATAATTAGAATTTGATCACTTGGAAGAGAAAGAAAATGCAAGGGCTAGTATGTGTGACTGTTCATACCTGTAAAGAAGATTCACAATGTTAGGAAAACACTTGCTGTTCTTAGGAAAGCTCTGGAGTCTGCCTCAGGTAGTCATTTCAACCCATTCAAATTAGGATGTTATTATATGAGACAGTTGCCAAATTATGTCTGTTGAATTATATAGACTGAAACAGCATTAGGGCTTTCAAAACTGCTTGAACAGTAAGTTTGGGAAAAGGTAAAATGTGAATTCACTGAGTTACTGTTTAGCAATGTCTTTAATTTCTTGAAATATAGTATAATGTATCTCAGACTTGGAAGTGGGAGAAACTAACTTGTGTTAACAATTGGTTATTTTAAATGGTGTGAAAAAAAATCCACCTACTGCATGAGTTAGCATCTGAATTGGTATTCAGAACTAAGAATCGGTGGTGCAGGTTGCTTTTAGGGGTATTATTAAGAGTGTCCCTAGAAAATGCTGTTTTTAAGAAGTCTATTTCACCTGTGTATTAAGAAATACCTATTCCTATTCAGAGGATATATTATTAGAGAGAATGGGGTGAGAAGAGAAAGACAGGTTATGCAGTCAACATTTAGGGCAGAAAGCGCTTGAGTAGCTGTAGGCAACAACAGCAATAAAAAAATATACGTGTAGAGGAAACTGCAAGTGGAAGATTGGAAAAGGTTAATATATTTTGATAGATGTGAGTAAATTACAGGCAAATAAAGTGCAAAATGGAGCAAGCAAACAGTATCCAGGACAAACTTCAATGCAGATGAGTCAGAGCAAGCTGACACACCAGAGTATGCCATAGCTGCAATATCAAAGGCAGAATGAAATTCCTGTCTTTGCCTTATTTTAGCAGTCAGGCAGTCTTTAAAGAGAAACAAGTAAACCAGCAAAGAGGAAGGTGCAGGTCTTAGAATTACTGCTTTGACTGTTGCTGTCAGGGCCCTGAGGGCACTAACAGGTCTTAATTGCCCTGACCAGCTTCACCTGGGGCCTCCAACCACACCTGGGGCCCATTTAAGAAGCTCGGCGTTTGGCCCCTGCTCTGCTGGTGCTGTAAGGGGGCTGCTTTGTGGTGGAGCTCCAGTTGTGCCTTGCCTGGTTGTGGGTCTTGCTGAGCTGGCCCATGGGTTTGTGTTCTGCTCTGGGCCTGATCCTGTCATTGTGGACCTGCCTTGCTGTCACTGGGCTGTGTCTGGGCATTGTCACCAGGACTGGTCCTGATGTGTGGACTGACTTCTTGGCTTGGCCTGTGTTGTTACTGGGGCTTTTCTTGAGGATCTCTTGGCTGAACCTGCCTGCCTCTGGCTTGCCCTGTTCCCGTGCTTGGCTACTGTGGTGCTGGGCCATGGCTGGCAAGGCCCTTGTCCTGCTGGCTGGGCTCCTGTGCTTGGCTCCCTGTCTCACAGGGAGCAACCAGCCTCTGCTGTGACTCGATGACTGCTTTGTCGGCTGGAATATGGTAGGCTCAAGGAAAATCACCAATTTCCATTTTATTTATCCTTTCAAAGGATTAGATTGGCAGAGGGGAGTCCATGCACTTCTGGAGGTGAACTGCTTTAACAGACTTTTAAATCTCCAAGAATTACTTGCATAATGAAATAAGAAGAAAACTAGTACATGGTTATTTTCTCAAATAATATCATTCATTTAAAATAATGATCTCTTCTAGGTCTACAGTTCTACTAAAATGAGGTGATTCTTATGATAATATGCATGACCCTGTATGTTGTTGTAATGGCTGGAGGAATCCAACAGCAGATATTTGTAGATCAATAGGCAGTAATGTTCCTGCAGCCCAAGTCCTCAGATCAAAGTTTTTAAGTCCTGAGCTTTAGGACGGCTTATCTGGTGTGTGAAACCAGTTTCTTAATATCTTTGGAGATTTCAGCTGAAATTGTGTAGCAGATACTAACATGGTAACTCTTTAATAAGCACAATGTACAGTAATTTGTAGTAATTTCTCATCTTGAGGCATAGTTCATTCAACGGTTAACAGTTATACAGAAGTCTTTTTGCAATGATTCACTTCTATAGTCTGTTCTATTCTCTTAGTAACATATGATTTTGCAGCAAGAAAGACTTCAGCCTTTGCTAAATACTGTTCTCTTCCAAAAGGCAATGTATTCATTTGTTCTTTATTTTGTTAGAAGAGAGAGCCTTGATATTAAATCCAGTTTCCTTCCTTGCATTTACAATGCACCTACTTTCTAGAGGAAGTGTCCCTGATTTTAAGTTAAATGCTTAATGAAATGCTTCTTCAGTTGAATAAGATATGTTCAATGTCTCTTCTATTGCTTCTAATTCACACAAATGTTTCCATTCCCAGAACAGCTTTTTCTGCTCAGCTTTTTCTGTCCAAATGATTCATTACATAAACTGTCCTATTAACTAGGCTGCATTAAAGCGAAGATAAAGCAATAACAGAGGCATCAACCGTGACCCTAGTCTTTTGCTGGGTATGCAAGCTCTGCCTTGCAAATTATGTTTAGAAGACTAAGATAGGACATGTGGTTGCAAATACTATAGCTAATATAAGTCCTTAAGCATTTGTTTTACATGCAGGTATTGGTTAAATTGCTTTCATTAATTGCTACTGTTTCTGACATTTCAAGTACTGGTACTTCAGAATATCACTTCTAGACCTGAGCTTGCTTTCTAGCTCAGTAGCTATCATTTAGGTCCTCATGGTAGCTTTATTTTACGCTGACCTTGGCAGTTGATTCTGCCCACCCTCCATTTTCAGAGGTGCAGTGCATGCTTCAGCTATGTTATGAACATGTTGCGGAGATGAGCAATTACTTAAATTATTTCTTGGCTTTAGCTATGTGCTTACTCACAAAAACAGTAACTTTAGTCATCTCCCTGTGAGATACAAGAGAGTGGTTCTAGGAGTTACACAGCGCTTCAGGTCTCTGATAGAGAATGTCAGAAAGTGAACTGACTCTGTGTAAAGGAGTTGGTATTGTGCTGCTTCGATAGACCCTTTAAAAAAAAAAAAAAAGCCTGTACCAGGGTTCATTTTCTTTTAGTTGTGCAAATGCAACAAGCATTGCCATTTTCCAGACTTTTTTTGCTTAGTTTGAATAATAAACTATGCACACTCATAATTATCAATGCCTATTACAGTGGAGGGGGAAAATGGTAGAGCAATAATGAAGACATCAGCTGTAGCAAAAGAAAGAAAATGACTTAAGTTAGTATTAGCTGGAAATAATGAATAAGAAAAGTACTTCATCAAAACTATAGCTCAAAAAGTAAAAATGGAAGCAAACATTTGTGCTGCTACTAGGGAACTTAGGCTTCATACCTTAGGGCTTCTGCAGGAAGCAATATTGAAGAGAATCTTAGTGAGTTGATTTTTGGTCTGCCAACCTGCAAGAAAAAGCCAGAGCCATCAAATATACCATATTTCATTGCCAGCTGATCTTAGTATTCTTCTTGGAGTGATGTCTCAGGACAGGATTCTGAGCTCAGGTTGGCTTTCCTCACCTATACATTAAGGGGATGAAGTAACCTGTAGACTTGTTCTTAGGCTTCCTATGCTTCTTCCCTTTATTTAGTGCCCTTAGTGAAGTGTATAGTAGTTTTTTTAAACACTTGGATTAATAGAGGAGAGTGTGAGTAAGTTTGCTCTCTTCTGTGCCTCCTGAGGAAGAGGGAGCCTTTTGTCTTGCCCTCTACCTTTCTAGTTTTTCCAGTACTAGTGGGTCATGGTCTTCTGTGTGAAGTTAGCAACTTAGTGTTTTTACAATATAATTTGACTTTCATATTGCAGAAGATCAGAAATGATAAGTAGAGCTCTATTAAACACAGTTTCAGTCAGTCTAGAGTAAACAACCTGAAGAAGAGTCATGTATAGTAAGGGCTTGTAAGTGATTTAAAAACAGGTTCTTTGGGTCAGTTGCAATGGAGACTTAACTACACTGAGATTTCTGTTTTAAAAAAAAAAAAAAAACCCACACGCTTCTCTCCATGAAATGGAGCATGGGTAAGCACTGAAAACCAGGTCCCAATTTTATTGAAATGTCAAAACATTGATAATGTAACTTAAATTTGAAGTGTCAGTTCATTACATATCATCTGCTGATAAATGAAAGATACTTCAGTGTGATTGCAGGGATGCAGTGACTTGCAGCTGAATAGCTGGCTGATTATAGCCTCTCTAAAATACTTAAATTAACTTGTTCATGAATTATTGAAAGTACATGATAGCCAAACATATCTCTTGGTAATATTTTCAATGTTCTTACTTCTCCTTATTTAATCATGTCACCTTCTTACCGTGACTGTTCTCCATAGAGCAAGGGAATGATACAATTTTGTCATTTTCTTGTAGATCTCAAAGGATGAAGTATTCCACTGTCACAACAGCTGATCTAACAGCTCCATGTCCCTGACAAAAGGATGTTCCACCTCCACCCACCATGACCTCCAGGTATGCAGTTCCTTCCTCCTCTCCAGTGTTGTGCTGTCAGACCCCTTGCTGAGCCAATTCAGCTTACTTTGCTGCATAGTCAAGGGAAGTGAGATGTTTTTGCTAGGTCAGGGAGTTGTATCAATTCAGCAAAGAATTTCAGGAGAAGAAACAGGAGGAGCTGGGACTGTTTGCTTTTGGCTGTGATGAAGTTAGCTACATCCTCAATCATCAGTGTCCTTATATGATTTTCTGTTGCAAAGGATATCTGGCTAGTTTGCTTTTGTTGATTATTACAGTTTTCCTATTGAAAAAAAAAGTTTTAACCAAGGTTGATATGGTGTTTACTTGGAATGAGAATCCAAAAGTATGGAGCCTGAAGGCTTCAAAGGCAGGGAGCTAAACTGTATTTTTGTCTTAAAAGTACAGATTTAATTGTTTCTACTTATTCCTGGAATTGATATGAGCCAGGAGCTCCTGCCTTTCACAGTGGTGAGATGTTACATTGCTGATCAGCTAGCAGGCAGCAGTGTTGCCTGGGTGTTGTCTCTAATTCTGGCCTTCTTCCCCAGGTTCTAGAAACCATGTCTTTTCTTTTAGTTTACCAATTCCTGTGCTTATGAATCATTCTTCAGTACTGTCCTTCCTGATCCTTTTTCCTGTTAACAGTTTTCTTTTATTGTCCTCCCTTTTTACTTATTCCTGTTCCCAGGGCTTTGGTTGCAGAAGAGCATAATGTAGAAGTTGTCACATTACTAAAAATACACTTTGCCTCTCCTGCTTAATGGCTGGAGCTTTTGGAGAATGTGCAGTGGTTCCCAGAGATTCAAGTGACACTGAGCAATTATTCTGCTAACTGCTATTATAATGAAGTTTAACGGACATTTAACTACTCTACCTATCACATGTAGTTTAGCAAATGAAACATATTTGCAGACAATGAAGATGATTTTGGCTCTGCTAGTCAGGTTGGGCTTCCTTTATGATGACAGTTTAAATAAAAAGGGTTAATAAAATTCCATTAGCAGGGATTTGTCACAGCCCTCCTTTTCAGGAATATAAGACAGCGGAGAGTAGTCCACCTCTTTACATAAATAATGCAGTTGTCCTGATGAAAGGTCTATGTATGCTTCTGTGATATACACCATATAACATTGGCACAGCACTTTTTCTGTCAGAATAGTTCAGCCTGTCCTAAATATGGTTCTAATGGCTGTGGGGGAGGAGGGTGGAGCCCTCCTTCCTTTATCAATTCCTCAGGCTGTGTGGTAGCTCTTCTGTTGTAAGACAGCACTGTGCAGTCTGTCATCTCTGTTGGGGCTGCATTTGCACTTGGTGTGTTTTTCAGCAGCGTGAACTTGCATGTTAATCTGTGTCAGGAGAAATTAAAGGTAATTGCCTTCTCATCCTCCTTTTGGATGCTTAGTTTCATATACTTATTGTTCTAGGCAAAAAAAAAAAAAATCTATATGGAGCATTTGCAGAGCTTTTGGATGTGTCATAATGTTCTTAAATCATCAGGTGTTTTTTTTAAGTTTCTAGTCGAATTACCTCATGATAAAGTTAACACTTTTAAGTGTTTGTTCAAATATGTTAATGGTGCTACTTTGCCTGTAGTTACCGTACCTCAGTTGTTTATGATTTATGCAGCAGTAGCACCAAAACAAGAATATCCTTCTCTATGTGTAATATTTACGCTTATTTCAGAATCTATCTCTGAAATTAAGAAATAAGGGATAAGATTCCCTGAACTTTAGTTGGACTCAGTAGCTTGCTTACATGTTGACAGCAGGGTTACACATGAAGCAAAATATCAGGCAAGTGGAGGGGTTCACTTTTGTAGTAGTGAAACCACTGCAATTGTGCCTTCATTCTGGTTTGATTCAAACTGATGAGTTTGTTTGTTGAAAAATGTACTTTAAAACACCTGAATTTCAGAAGTGCCTCTTGAAATTCAATAAAACCGAATACTTCAAGATTTTTGCTTTGAATTAAATAGGTCCCAGCTTTTTGGTAGCCAGACCTTACAGGCCTGGTGTTCTATTGGTAACTAGGTCCTGAATGGGGAATACTCTTAACGGGGAGACAGAGCACAACACAAGTCTACCAAAGATGTGCATACATGTAAAGAGGCATATAACTGCAAATATAGTTTTTAGCATTGCTGTTCTCAATTCTCCAAACATAATCACCTTTCTGAAGTTGGTCTCCTTACATGCATGACTACCTTATTTTTATTTATGATTCTTTTACTGAAATACATACAGAACTACATAGTGTTCATGTATTCTGCTTTCAAGTCATGTCAGAATGGCTGTGGAGCCAATGAAAGCACCAGTATTACTGTGTGTGTGTTGTATTGTCCTACTGCACACGCTCTATGCGTATCTTAAAATATCTTAACCTCTGGTATCCTGTTTGAAGCTACTTCCTATTTGAAGCATTACTTGACCTGATGGGATGTTTAAGTGGCTGAGTAACTGGATAAACTGAAGCTGTGAGGTTTGTGAACAAAATTTACCTGTAGAAAAATGGATGTGCCCATGAAAGTAGAATCCCATTAGCTCCACCAGTGTGCAAAAAAAAAAAAAGCTGACAAGCTGAAAACTGTTTTTGAGTGATGTATTATACAGCTAGTGTTTGTTACTGATATTTGAATAGCCTAAAGTAAATATTAAATTGTTGCTTATCATTCTTGTATTTCATTTTTGTGCTTGGTAATATAAATAGTCATGTCAGCACAAACTCATATGTATGCTAATCACTTAACTATTATATCTCAAACAGTAGGAACACCTACACAAAGCCAGAAGACAGAACTATTTTGCTAGGCAATTCCACAAAAGCCCTGTATACTATTTTAAGGTTGGTGTTTCTACCCATCATCCATTTTCAAATATTAGTAAATCACTGGTTTTGTGAGAACTTTTTAGGAGGGTAAGAATCAAGAGATGCTTAAGTGAGTATCTCCAAAATAAGTACTTCATAGAGAAATGGCTACACAAGTAAATTAACTTCCATTTTTCAGGAAGTGTCTTCACTGCACAGCTGGTATCAGATTTTGTTTCATTTAGAGATAAATAAGTGCTAAAAGTCAGTTTAATTTTGCCGACAAGAAGTTTGTGTACTTGTTCTTAAGTAATAAAAATACAACTTCTTATGTGATTGTAACCACTTTTAGATACCTCATTCACATGCAGAAAACCTTGAAATTAGAGCATTTATTTTCAGCAATACAACTGTTTGCCAAGTTGTCTTTTTTATTTTTTTTATTTGATCGCTTAACTTGAAATTTGAGCAGCTTTTGAAATGTGAGCTGGCACTCATGGTTGCCCCATTTGAATTTCTTGTGGTGCACTATCCCTCTGGCCTCATGAATTGTTGCAGTGCACCTTGTGTGGTTTGTGGACTGAAGAGATGCTTCATATGCAAAGGCAGAAGTTTGTTACCCTAATTAAAGTCTTAACAGTCCAATCAGAGTTGTTATTATTAGTCCAGGAATAATTATTGCAGGTGAAGAAAGAGTACTGTTGTAGGAAAAGATTTCAGTCACAACATAGTTAAAATTGTTTTTCACATACACCATAATACCTACTCTTTTTTCCCTGCTGTTATGTTCACCTATTTGTTAGTCTTCTGAGTCCTAAGGTCAACAGTGGCAGCCTTCCTCAACAACGGAACGGGAGTGAGTTACAGCCAGTTAGCTTTCTGCAAGAAGGAAGTCAATGGTGGTTTTCTTATTTTAGAACCCACTTGGGGCTATTCTTGTTTTGTGATGTGTTTACACCTTACTTTCTTCGTATGTCTGGAATGCCACATAATAGCTGCATTTCCTGTGTGTAAAATATACTGTATACACATGTATATTGGATGCTTATTCTTTGTTCTCTGTTTTCACTTGTTTTACCTGGCTCCTGAATTTGCATGCATTTAATGACCAGTAATCAATCAACTAAATTCATGAGTTGAATGTAGCTGGGACCTGTCTTACTTTCCTGTTCTGATACTTTCAAGTCCTTTGTTGTCATCCTGTTCTTGAACTACACTGCACTACATTGTTATTTTGGGGTCATAAATAGTTTATTCTATACAGAATAACTACTTATTACCTTCTATTAATCACAGAAATATCTCAATTACTATAACCATAGATCTTACACTACACAATTGCACAAAACTAAGCTAAGACTGAAAGTGAGCAGTAGCTACCTCTTATTTGTTCTCCAGATAGACCAAGACAAGCCCAGACAAAGACTAACTCACCCTTGCAAACCTTGGGAATTGTCAATACAGAACCTGTGACCCACGACTACCAATAGCAATTGCGTGCTACTTCTGCTACAGGCCTACAGAATCCTGCTGAATATTGGTTTCAGCTCAGACCAGCCTACAGCCTGGTAGAGGGGTGCTCCTTGGGGAGGTAGGAGATGTGAGCTCATCTTCACGGATCCTGCCTGCTGGCTGGCTGCCCTGCTGGGGTGCTTTTCACCATGTGTCCGGGAATGGTTCAAAAGAAAGGACCTAGAAATAGAGAGGTTGACTTTGGTTTTGGTACTACATATGTCAAAAACAGGGAAGAAAAAAGGGGGTAAAAAAAAAAAAAAAGCACCTCAGTATTGAGTGTGCCAAGATAGTTGCATATCTAATGTGAGATATGGGAGGTAGTAAAAGTACCTTTTCCCTCAAATTCTGCAGGGACGTGATAGTTGAACTATTTTTGCATCCTCTTGTTCATTCTTTGTTTACTTGACCTCTCTGTTCTGATCTCTCCTTTTTGTTCATTTAAGCTGGACACGCGAGGAGCTTTTTGAAAAGCACGTTGTGATTCTTCAGTGTTCTCATTCTTTTAGAGCCTGTTGAGAGATGCACTGAAAGGAATCTCAGTTTTAGGGAAAATCCTGAGTATTTTTTTTTTTTTGTATCTCATTACAAAAATGCTAACCACTTTTGAAGGTCTTGGCTGTGCTTTAGATATGAAGTTAATTATATGCTTTCTTAGTATACCGTGAGAGGCAAACAATACTCTAACGTTTGTGGAAGAAATGCAGATACTGTCTGAAGAAACTAGTAGTGAGACAGCTTTTCCAAAGCTGTTCAATATTACAGCTTGGTGTATGTAATAGGCTATTATGATAAAAGATAAATCTTATAGGATTTAAAGCTCTAATTAGTAAATAAGCTGTTGAGGGTTGGGTCAGCTAAATTAGTAAAGTGGGTATTAAAATTCCTGTTGTGCTTATGGGCCAGTGAGAAACTGCCTGCCTGCCGACCTCCTTGACTCATCTTAATGCCTCAGAATTAGCATAAAGCAGTTCATTTATAGGTTAACTTGCTGCCCAAAGGCTTGAGGCTAAGGATGAGATGACTGATGGGAGATTAGACTGGAGTTTTGCGGTGTGAAATGAGGATTGCCATCTATCAGGAATAACAACTTCATCCTTCCATGGTTCTAGAAGGAAACAGTGCCTGTGTGTACTTAAGCGTATGCTAAGTGGGATTGACTGCCATAAGGTACTTCAGAGTATGGAATGGTGGAGATGCTTTGGTTTATCAGGGAAGTTTCCTCAGCAGTTTTCTCCCATCCATTTCTTTTCTGAGCAGAGGAGTTCACAGTATGCAAGCATCATCTTCCATCCTACACTTGTGAATTGTTAAAAGCATTGAGGGTTCAATTTTAGGCCATTTTTTTTCTACTGCTTTGTCCTCTGCCTGAGTTCTGATTTTGCTATAAAGGTGTAAATGCTGCTGACAGTGGTTGCAGAGTTGGACATCTTAGTAGAAGGGCTTTTGAGCTGAAATAAGAATTAAGACTTTTAATGTTGCATAGTTCGTGACGGCTTTGTTAAGGATTCTGTATACCAGATTCCTGAACTTGCAGTAGTATGTCACATGGATGCCACTGAGACTTTCTAACTCTGGCTACACTATGCAGCATTAGCTGTTGGAAGCTCACTGTAAACATCTGCTTTTTTTAGGCATTTTTCCCCATTTTTATTAAAAACAAAAACACAAAATGACAAGGAAATTTACACTACCTATGCAAAAGAAATCTAATCCCCAAAATCATCTGTGCAGTGCACCTTTTTACCCAGGTAAGACAACTATTTTATGGTATTTATACAAGACTCCAAAGAGTTCCTTGAAATTCTGCTTTTGTGGGTGCATGGACAGGAGGAAGAGGTTTTTGAAGGATGTAGGTTTTGACCTTTTAGTAGAGGCAGTGAAGTTTTGGAGCAATTTATCTCTTAATGTATCCTAAATTATGTCCTTTTTCATACTAATATAAAGCACCTGATTAACTGATGCACAGAAATCCTTTGCTTTTATATCTTGTGTAAATCTCATCTCATGAATACCTTAGATGAGGCACTCATTTCTGACATGCTTCTTAAAGGTCTCTAGATACAGCCTTTGGAAGAATGTCAATTCATAATTAATGCTTAAATGTTGAAAGTCTCTAAGCTGTAACTTGTAACGGAATGAAGCATGTGAAACAAAAGTAATACACATTAGAATGAGGCAAATTACTGAATTTAGAGTAGCTTTCATATTTGAAGGTATAGACATAAATATGAATTATTACCTAATTTATTTAACTGCATGGGTATATAACCAGGGTCTCTTGAATGTCAGTTCTTAACTGATTGTCAGTCCAAGCTTTGTTCATGCTTGAATATGCAGTGGTGGAAGTGTTCACTCTTCACTTTATTGGAATAGATGAAGGTCAAAAGTCCAACCCCCACCCTTGGCCAAATATAAAAATAAACAAAAATGAGTCAAGGTATGGGCTGCAGAATACATAAAGTGTCCCGTCTAGTGAAAATACAAGTTGTTTCCTGAAAAGGCTTTATAGAACTCTCGAGGTGTCACATTTCAATTGTTACTTCTTCAGGTAAAATTTATATTGAGAAGATGCTTTGATTTGAAATGTTGAATTCTTCTACCTCAAATAGTACACAGCAAAAATATAAATGATCTTTTAAGTACAGTTCCTAATATATTTTTGTCTGGATAGGTATGGGGCTGAGATGCACGTTCAGGTGGCTGTTGCTTTATGAGTTACTGTAGGTCAGCTTGACTGTGGAAGGTCTGAAATTCATTACCTCTCTTCAGTGATTTTTTTTCTATATTGATACCTCTCCATACAGGTAACCATATCCAAGTGAGAGAGAGTGTTAGCTAGGGAACAAAATCCTTCTGCAATGCAAATTCATTTGCTTTGCTTTATTACCTGTCCTGCCAATAAAATAGAGAAACTGCCCATTAGTCAGTAGCACTTTACTGCATAGGTCCCTAGCATCTCGAGGAAATAACGTAAATTCAAGTGGAGCGTAGTTTGTGATGTGAATCATGCACAACTGCAGTGCTCAGCACCATCATTCATTAAAGGTCATTAACCATTTTTTTATTTTAAAACATTATTTCATCTATGACTGAGGATAGGCTGTTGAGCACAGGTTGGAAATTACCTTCTAAATGAACTTAGAAAAGCTAAAGAAACCATTAAAAAGGAACTCATACATAGCTGAAAAATAAACATGTGCAAATACTTTAGTAGCAATGAATAAGTGTATTTACTGTATACTTGTTTCATAACTGCTTTAGTCATAAATGTGTTCTGGTGCTGTTGAATCAGTACCTGGTCGGGAATGTTTAAAGTGATCACTTATCTAAGCTGACTTCTAACCATGACTTATGTGCTGTGCAGTTCTGAAGTTCTGAGCATTTAACTTCTCAATATAATAATCAATGACACAAGGTGAAGCTTTTTTGCGGGGGGGAGCAGAACAGTTGTTTTTTTCAGTTCTTGTGGAAAACAGTTGAAGGTAAAATCCATCACTTTTTGCTCAAAGAATTAAGCTGAAAATCAATCTCATGTTTTTGCAATACAGAGTATTAACATTGATCTCAGACCAAGATTAAGCCAGAATTCCTTGCTTGTTGAAGGGCATTAGGCTGTGACTCTGAGTTTATTGGTCTAATGCCATTTTTGGTGGTGTGAATGAATGTGTGCTGGCTATTTTTAAACTTAGTCTTAAGGGCTTTAGTTGCACATCATCTGATTTTGCATAGAATTGGGCTGACAGCCCAAACGATCACAGTAATGACTTTGGTTCGAAGTCTGCAACAGATTTGTTCGAGAGCAGCTTCTAATGCAAAATGCTGGATTTGGGAAGCAAGCATAGAAATCGTGGCTTGCAGTTTTATCTATTACATGTATTATCTTCACAGATGTGTTAGCAAATAACATTCTACCTGGGAAAGTTTGTAAGCTACACGGAACAAATAGACACAGTACACAGAGCAATGGGAGAGCCAAGCAAGCAAGAGTAAGAGTATAAGGGAGGCTCACATCTCGTTAGTGAAGATTAAATTCTTCATAGCTCTATTGGTTATGAGGAATATGAATTTTGTTTTTTGTTGTTGTTGGCCTCCTTTGCTCTTCTTGAATGGTAGTTAGCTGTTGGTATAGTGAGACAGGAAGCTTTTTTTCATTTTGCATAATTTGATTTCAGACTTTAATATTTTTTCCTGTTCTGCACTGAGATAAATCAACTTCTTCCAGAGCTCTTGAATGGGGAGCCAGTCTATTCAGCTCTATGTAAACTGAGACTTTGACTCAGTGTCAATAAACTGTTTTCTTTTTTGGGCCAGTTTCTGCTTCTGACTAGAAATTGAGTAGTGTTTTTTTTTTTTTTTTTTTGAGTTGGTACTCCCCATGGAAACATTTTTCTCAAAGAGACTCCTACTGATAAATTTTTATTCTCTGCTGAAGTGATAGGGGTAGATACTGAACACCTGGGGGAGGAAAAGAAATGGGAGGGGAAATGAAATTGTTGTTAGCTCATAAAACAAATAGAGGAAAGAGATGTTGGGGAGTTTGAAAGAGATGCACCTGAGGAAAACAGCAAAAAATACACTCAAGGGGCAGATGAGGTATTTAGGAAAGTTAGACTGGCAGATTATGACATTGCAAATATTGAAAGGGAGGAGTTGTATCATCCAGAGCTGCTGCAGAGAAGGTGAAAGTAGTTGGAATAAAAAATACAAAAACATAGAAAGGGCTCTTGGCAGATAGTGCTGGCTGTTTTTCTGCATCGTGAAAAAATATTACCTCTTGGCTTTTGTTTTTGGATAGTGCAGCTGTGGAACCTGCATAACTGAAACAATCTCTTCTTTAATTATGTCTGTGTTCAGTGACAGGAATCTTTTTTCCTCTCATTGTCAGTGCTCAATGGATTTCAGGTGCTCTAATGTTCATAAATTTCACAAAGGTATGAGTGAGTTGGTTGGAACTGAATTAATGATCCAATGCTAGTAACTCCTGAGAGCAGGTTGCATTACCATCTTGCTTGTGTCCACAACAGAAGGCCACAGTCACCTTTGGCAGGCCCACCAGAAATTATACATCTTCTTACCCTAGAGGATGGCTCTTGGGGGTTTTTGTTGAGAAGGAATAAATGACTGGCCAAAGTCACTCTCCAAGTATTTTGCAGCATGATGTTTTCTTACTTAGATTTAAAAATCAGAGTAAATTTTATCAGAAGAAACTTGTGCATATTTAACAGGTAAGTAGCAATTTAGTAGTGATTTTAGTGCAAGTCTCACAATCTGGGAAAAAAAAATTCCCTCAGTGTGTTTTTAATTTGGGAGATGGTGAGTAGTTTTCAGTCAAGTGAATGGATGGCACCTGCTCTTTGCCGGTTGTGCTGAGGCTGCAGTGGCAGAATATGCATTGTGTTGGCAAGGGAAAAGTTTTGTGTGTTTTCTGTTTTGTCTCTATTCTCATCCATAATGAACAGGATGAAAGTAGAAGCAAACAGGCATTTCTGCTGCATCACCAAGACGGTATCCCTACTTGGTTCTTCTTAGAGAAGTCATATGATGGAAATGGGCTGTGAATGGCTGGTTACCCATCTGTGTTATCTGCTGGGTATTGTAACCAACTGTGTGGAAACTTTTTTTTTTAGCAAAAGAAAATTGGGGTTCTGGACAAACCATTGCATGGCTGGCTTCTTGTTTCTGCTGTTTTGTTAACACTGGAGATTAGTCACATGAGATTGAGGTTTTGAAAACAAAACAGGCTCTTGTTGTAGACCTCATTCCTGCTGGGCAAAGAGGTTTCTTCTATCTGGCTGCTGGGGAGTTTTTATTGTACCCCTTGAGGTGAATTAAACAACACACGTGCTTCAATATAACAAGATTCAATGAGCAATGCGTTAGACAGTGCTACTGCCTTAAGTGGTTCTGCAAGGAGTCCTCAAAGGTGTGGGACAAGTCAGTTCCTTAGATACACTGGCACCAGCACCGATCCCATGGGCATGGGATGCAACCCGGTGTTGGGTTGGTGCCTCAGTGCCAGCTCTGCTTACCAGGGGTGTCCCCTCAGCACTGGCATTCCCCTGTTGCTACAAGGCCCCACTGTGGCACTTACCAGAAAGGGAAACTTCACTCCCTGACATGGAGTCGTTCCGTCTCTGGCATTCCCGCTTCCAGCCAGTTTAACCTGCTCTGTAGTTAGGCCTTATTGCCTGCTGTGCCAGATCATTCCTGGGTCACAAATTACCCTTGCTGAGCAGTTACAATATGAATTTCTCCTTCATGGCCTCAAATGCAACATTCTAGATTGTAGCTATTTAGTACAATTGGTTTATCGGCCGTTTTCTCTCATTTCTTCATTAGGGGTCTGTGTTTGCTTGTTGTCCCTTTTGGTTTCAGACCTAGCTGAAAAAAATGTCAAGACCCACTTTCCAACTTCCCCCCAACACACTGCATTAGTCTGAGTTTGTGTCCCAGAATTGTGGCTGTCAAATATGTAAGCTCTAAATTCTAGCTTGGAAATATCCCGTTTCTTAAGATCTAGGTCAGAAGCTGATTCAAACGTAATAATTTATAATAATGGAACTAGGACAAAACAAAACCCACCAAATGCAGCTTTTCAAGTGTGGAGAGAGGGAAATAATCCACTACAAACAAATAAGCACATCACGAGCTGAGAGAACAAATTACTGCTCTTTACCAAATGAAGCTGTACAGACCCACTCAGGCAGTTTTCTTTAGTAACCATTGTTCAGTTCCTTATTGCTTAGTCTCTCCCTTTCAATTTGTGCAGAACAGTGACATCTACAAATATTCCTGAAGCTTACAAAGAGCTGAAATGAGTGTAGCAAAGGGAAGCTATCTGACCTCCCTTAATGCACAGTAAAAACAGTGAAAACCTGCTCAATCAGGAGATTAAATTTCTTGTGATTATGTGTTAAGAAGCTAAATATTTTTAAATATCTTGCTAGTATCCTTGATAATTTCATAGTCTGTCCCCTCTTTGAGATTACATCTTGGAGTTGTAATATCACATTTGTGTTTGAAGTATGGCTATTCTGGGTAAAATAAAATATTGAAGAATTTCTCTTCATTTTGTATACTTGTTTAAAAATTCACACTTGAAATAGTGATGTTGCTTCTGTTGGTTAGGGGTTATAATGTAGAGCTTGTCTTCTACTGAAATTTTGTACAAATGAAACATCCTCTTCCCCTGTTGACATAGGATCCTATGTCATAGTTTGAACTGAATTTATTGGGGAATATTTTTATTAACTAAGGTGTTAGTGTTAAATGCATTAACTGTAGAAGGAACTGTGTGCTATTTTATCTTCTCAGCTGTAGTGGAGGCAGTGTTCATAGATCATTATGGGTTAAAGTTACCAAAAATGGTGGAGAAAAACTTATTGCATAGTCAGTGCCTAAAAAGGTTGTCCTCCCAGGTAGTAAGGCTCCGAGGTAGATGTTGTGGTGTACTTCTGGTGGTTGACAGTAATTAATCCTCTCTGATCTTCTCAAAATACTTCATGAGGAAGGCAGAGCAGTGCATAAACTTCTCTGGATGCTCTGGGACCCTCCTGGACCCGCAGTTCTTTTGAGGAGTCAAGGCAGATAAAAAGGGATACACAAGGTGAAAAGTTTCTTGTGTGTTCTACGTCTGAGCAGAACTGGGCTGTATTTCTTGTGGCTGTTTGTTCAGTGGAAAATATGGATTTGGGTCAGCTGAAGGTATGATATTGCTATTTAATCCTATCGAGTTCGTCTAGTTGTTGAAGTAATTTTGGCCTAGTGTTTTTGAAACAACGTCATCTTGCTTAGGTATCCAGTAAAAAAAGTTAGTGTGCAGCATTTCCTTCAAAATAAACTTCTGATTTAAAGAGAACAAAATTGTTTTCCTGTCTTGGATTAACCAGAGAACTGAAAATATCCTTCATTCACACAGCAAAGTTTGATGCTTCTACTGGGGGAAGCTACAGACAATTCAAAGCTTCAAAGTAAATTTGCTTTAATGTGTTTAAAAAACATGCAAGACACTCCTTGATGGGAAACAACATTTCTATAATATTACATAAAGGTAAAGAAGCTGGGGNACATTTGCCCATTTTCTCTGAGATGCTGAAATACAAGTGGGGGACATCTCTAGTTAGAGAAAATCCCACACATTACATTCTCTCATCTATCCTGACCTGCAGATATGACCTAGCTTTTCAGCCATAATTTTTTTAAGTTTCTGTAAAAGCGATACAGATTTCTTCACAATGATTACACATACAGAACTGCTAGTAGGCTGGGAAGAGAAGGATGTAATGTGGAAGCGGTAGGGTCTATAGGCAGGCTAGTTTCCTAGCTGTGCTGCAACATCTTTCCCTTCCACTCTGCCTTTCCACCACTCCAAATGGTGGTGGGAGCTGTGGCTGAGGGACAAACTCAGACCTGCTGAAGTGAGTCCGTGGTCCCTGTGCTGAAGCAGCAGGAGCAATGCTGGGGTAAAAGTGGTAAAAAGTGATCTTCTGTCTGGCATACGAAGAGGACAGGGTTGGGTCTTTACAAGTGGTGGTGCTAACGCTTGACAAAAAGTACTGAAATAGTTGAAGGCTGTGCTTCAATGAGATGAAGCTTGCTTGGGCTATACCTTAGGCTCCCTGACTGGTCTTCCTGCAAAATCTTGTAAAGGAAAAAACACCTGAATTTAAAATCATGGAATGAAAGTACAAACTCAGGTATGACTTGGGAATGGCAGACAAGACCTGAATAATTTGATCTCTTCTCTGCATCTTTGTAGAGGAGGAGGGGAAAGGGATATAGAAAGTGGTATCTGCTTCCTGTCCCTTGGCTTTCCCCTCCAGGAAGGCTATGGCAGTGGTGTAACTGTAAACTATCAAAGGAAAACATGCCAAGTTCATAAACGGAACTGTAGCTTCCCCTTAAATAGATGATCAGGGTTGGAGTATCTGCCCACAGCCTTCACAAAGTGATGAGAAGAGCATCACGAGAAACAAAGCACTTCCCAGTGCTGCACTCAGCAAAACAAAGAACCTCAGATCTCTGGGCAGTGATCTGAAAGGATGATCTGAATTCGGAAAGGTTTTGACTGTCAGTTTCCACCAGGGTGAGGGAAGAAGGCAAGCTTCATCTGTAGTTTGTTTTGCTTGTGTGTATGCTCCAGAGTACTTGAAGGCACTTCATGTGCACGCATGCTGGGGCTGTATGCTTGTTATGTTCTATAAATGTTCCTCTGCCCCAAGCAGTTCAGTCTGGAGAAGACCTAAATAATGGGATTTCTTCGATGCTAGCTATGCTCTGGCTAATTTGTTTGCTTTAGCTAGTTGTTCTGATAGTCTCCAAAGAGTTAAATGTGCTACTCTTAGCTGTATCTGTTTCTTTGCCTGCTTGTTTCACCTCTGATGCAACGCAGTGCTGCAACTGCAATGCACTATCAGATTACACCAGTAACAATTTTTAAATCAACACGAGGTTAGGGGATTTGTTTTCCTTTCCTGTGGTTAGATGCCTACCAAGTAATCAGGGCTGCATGTGAACAGCTCCAAGAGTAGTTACAGATCATACCTCAACAAATAATTTGTGAACAGTATGTGGATAGCTTCTGAAAGTTTTTGTATAAACAATATAAATATAGCTGTGCGCTGGAAATCTTCAACCCAGTTTTGAATGTAGTTTCCATGCAGAAACAAACTAAAATAACTTGCTTATGCTGAACACTAACTTTGGGCTGGTTCATGTGGGACAGATTTTGTTTTGCAAAACAGTGCAGTTGTCTAGAATCAACCATTTTACGTGCTGACAGTCCAACTGATACTCTGCAAATGTTGGTACTGACTGGGGGAGTTCTGTACAGTGGCTTGAGTTTTGCTCATGGAGCAAATATGCTCCAATCATATGTTTGGTGTCATTCTGGACTGACTCTTTGGGCAGCTGGACAGAACCACAGAGAAGTGTTTCTTTAGCTCACGCACCGGAAGCTGTAAAGAAATCCCCAACCAGGAAGCTTTGGGGACTAGAGTCTGCTGGATCCAACCGAGAAAACTGATACTGCCCTGTGGACACAGGCCTGGATTTCAAAGCTAGTCGGAGACAATTTGAAGTGCTTGGTTTGAGCACAGAGTAAGCTTTCAACACATCACTTTGCTTCTGCCTGCAAAAGTGTGAGAAGCTTGAAAACCAGCATTCACACCACAGAGGAACAGAGGAGTTCTCGCTGGGTGGAATTGGTACCAGTAACTGAGCAGTGCCCAGCCCTAGCAAGCTTAGTCATTCCTCTGCAGCTGGAAGGCGTGGTAACTGCTGAAACAGCTGGGGTTGTGGTCTAAGCTTCCCTTTCCCATAGAACAACGTGCGGCATGCAGTTGCTTTGTGCTGATGCAAGACTGCTGCACTCCAGTGACATGCAGTGTTTGCTAGGTAATTGCCATTCAAGGCGATGCATGAAGTTGATTTTGGTCCACTTGAGTAGTTTTAATGATCTTTGACTTCTAGATCATCTTTCTGTTCACTTTAGGTAGTGGATTGTATCCTGCTGTTCCCTCTCCTTTTCTTGGAGGGAGATCAGACACTGGGATGCTGTTCAGTTTGATAAGTGTAGCCACAGTGGATCTTTGGAATTTAGCCAGAGCTTTAACTGTTCAGAAGCTTTATGAATGAAATAAATTATTCTAAGCATATGACACTTCAAGAAGAGCATTTTATACAGTGATGTACTTAATACTAAAAACAGATACGATTTCATGTACTTAAATTAACAATCGTGTGCTCCACAGGGGATGCATAGACCATTTCAGTCTGCGTGCACTTCTTTAAGATGAGATGTGGTGGGCTCTCAGCATTCTGTTGTCACTAGGAACGTGTCTTTGTGTGACATAGTGTGTTTGTTTAGCTACAACAGGGCAAGGTTTCTTCAGATATGACTATATAGGTTGAATCTGCATTTTAGGATAAGTGAACAACTGTCAGGCCTGACCTTATTTTAAATGATTCTTCAGGTTGTGATGTCCCAAAGCCCTCTTTTATAGGAAGACAAAAAAAAAAAAAAATTTGATTATAGAAAATATAAGGGAAATAAGGCAAATAATTTCTTCCTGCAGCAATTCTTGTGGTGCAGTTTCTCAGTAAAATACCTGCTGGCTTATAGAGGATTAATCGCTAGCTTTTTAGAAAATAAAGTATTTACCTTTTTAGTCTCTTTTTTAGAAACAGCACTTCAAACTATAATGTTTCAAAACTCACTTAGAATTTTGACTTAATATTCCCTCCTATATGCTTGTATTAACATCAAAGTTTCTGGACCTGTTCTGACTTGTGTGCGTATATTCTTCATACTTACAAAATTAACTTATTTGGAAAAAAGTCTGAAAAAATACGATTTACTCATTCACCCTAGAATTTAAAAAGCTTTATTCCTGCCCGTGCTCTTCTCCCTCAGTGGTCAAAGTGCCTTAACTGCTCACCTTGAGATGAGGTTTAACTTGGCACTTAATTGAGTATCAGGGAGCAAAACACACTTGTTTACAAAAGTGCAGTTGTTCATGTGAAGAACTTGGATCTGCCCCTGTATTGAGCTATCAATTCATGGACAAAACAAATGACTAAATCTACATAAGAAGCGGATTATCTCAAGGCTTATAAGAAGAGCAAACTATAAAATCTTAGCATACACTAAAAGTACCAAACCTTCATGGACCTATTATGATCAGCTGGAGACAAGAAAAATTGGAGAAGTCATTCAGCATTCTTGCCTGATGTGATGTTTACAATATATACTTTACATTGTGTGCATGAAAAGATGTATTTTGAAATAGTAAATGTATACCAGTTTTGCATATGGGATGCACATACCCAGATTATTTAGGTGATCTCTTGAAGAACCAAAAATCTTTGTCATTTTAAGAGAATAGCTGAGTGTTTTTTTTCCTTCAGAATATGCCCCACTATGATTCTTGGAGGACATCTATTTTGGGCTGAAATTGTACATTGCTCTAGAAGGAAAAAATGTTTTCTTGACTTTCTAATTCAGTTGTACACTAACTGTTGGTGTTTTGTATTGTAATATACATTGCTCTATGCTCTGTGATTGTCAAACTGACCCTGGACTTTAAAAAACATATCAGAGTTAAAATAGTAACATGATTTATCAAAAGAACAATTCCATGAAATTCAGTGACAAGCTGTCTCCTAAGCAAGCTGCTCCAGTCTATATAGTTAAATGCTCTCTTACTCTGGATCCCTTTCATTTGACTCAGGATTGTAAAAAGTAAGAGTCCAAAGCTGTTTTTGCTTTGGAGCTCTTCCTATGGCTTTTGTGTGTGTGTGTGGCACCTGCACATTGTCAAACTTTAAAATGTCTGGCTTCTGAAGAGCAAAGCTCTAACATATATAAGTGTGTGTGTGTGTACACATTAAATATGCAAAGTTGTCAATGAGTACTTACTGCTGGATTTGAAATGGAAGCACACTCCATAGGAGATGTAATAGAGGTCAAAGCTATCCATGGGGCAGGGGATGACAGTGGTTTGAAGTTACAGTGTGAGGTTTTAGTGGGAATGTTTATAAAATTTCTGTATTTGGCACAATGTAAATAAAATGAATGAGGTAGCTGATGATGGAGGGAAGGGTGAAAGCACACCACTTGGAGTGGTGATAGGCAGCCAGCAAGAGGTGAATACTTGAACCCCAAATTTCTTAAAGAATATAGCTGCTTTGCATTAAATAACTACTTGGCATAGTGTCAGCACACGCTGTTTGTCCTGCAAACACTCCTATTTCTGTGGATTTTGATATGGGAGCATAGTCAAGGACGTAAGGATGGAAGCTGTGAATGTAGTGCAAGGTAAATGTAGAGGGACTACCTCCTGAACCCCTTGCCCTGTGTTCAGTGCCTTGGAATAGTGCGTTGGTCCCCACCTAGCAAGAAGGTCTAAATATAAAGCCTTGTCTTGTTGGTTGTCATCTTCCAGCATTTTGGCTTTCTGGCTAACATCAAGAAAGCAAGAAATCTGTCAGCTTTTTGCAGATGAAAGATAAGATCTGGCAGGTTTAAACAAGAAAAATATTCTTGTTCCTACATATATCACAGTTATTTTGGAATCTGTTGTAGAAAGAACTGGTGGGAACAGAAATAGTTGTGTGAAAGTAGTCAGCATGCAGCTGTCTGCCAAGAGAGATTCCAGTTAATTGGTTTATAAAAATTAAGCAATTACATATTAATTCTAGAAATTGGGTCTGGGGCCAATTCTTTCAATAGTTTGGTGAAATACCTTCAGATATTTATATTTTTCTAATGACTCTGAGTATGTAATTGTCACTTAAAAAATGCTAACCCTACAATGTTTTTGTCATTGACTATACACAGTATAGGGATGGGCAGATAAAAACAAAATTGAGGATACTTGCAGTTCAAAATATATACTTGAACATATGTTTGAGTCTATCTTGTGAGTTAAAAAGGCTTAACACCTGTGTTGATGTATCAGTGCTATTGTTTAGCAGATGCTACTTCAAAGAGTAGTTGAGCTCAATTTAAAGAATGTCAGCGGTAAACAAGGATTTCATTGATATCTAAGTTGCTATAATGAGGTCGTGATCATGAAGTCCTTCCAGTAAATCATGGAAGACTCTTTATTTGAAAAGCTGCTTGTGTTTTGCTTTCAGTTGCTGAATTTCTTAATGGTTATCATTATAAAGTTCATTAGAGAGTATTCACCTATGTGTATTTTAAATGCAAAATCTATGTAGGTGTCTATGTTGAAATATTAAAACAACAAAAATCTTTGTGCAAGTAATTTACATCATGGAATGTGAACAGAATTGTGTATCGAACACTGAACCAGCTTGGAAAGATCAGGTTGTAGCAGCATTGCAAGCACAGTCTGCAGTCAGCAGAATCCTCCCTGGTCAACTGAGGCTCCCAAGTACAGGATTCACATAAATCTCAGCCTCTGAACTCAACTTTCCTTTCAAAGCAGCATCGAGCTGTATTGTTTGACACCTGGAGAACTAGAAGCTTCCCTTCACCAGCCAAGTGTTTGAAGCAGTAGGGTGACCTCTGAGGCTTAGAAGTAACGATGTATAAAAGCTAGAAATGAGCCTGTGCAGTCCTTGACCTCTCTTTGTAGAATTCATACAGGAATGAATTGTTTTCTTTCCTCCCCTTAGGGCAGGAGAGGAGGAAAGAATATGATTGTCAACAGTAATCTTTCTGGGAAAGGGCCTTTTTAAACCTGTAACTTCTGACAGGAATGACTTACAGAAATCGCCACAAGTAAAAGCAAAAGCCATGTCTACTTCTAAAGGTTAATTCTATAGGAGTTATCTTGAAGGTAGGCAAGAGAGCAGACAGTTCCTGTATATCCAGCAACCTGAAGAAATTCCTTGAATCCTTCCTCCTTCCAGCCAACCTGAGCTCCCCTGCCGTAGGGGGCAGAAGCCGGTTCTTTCAGGCTTAGGAGCTATCGTCAGTCCAACAGAAGTTTAGAGGAGGGTGAAAGAGCATTTATTTCTCTTGGGTGGAGACTCCAGAACTTTAGGAATGATTTGGATATCAGTTCCTAGAAATGGGGTCATCTGGGTAAGTGAAGCCTGCAGCACTTTAGGTAGATGAATGTGTTTTAATATGTTATTTTATTTAAAACTCCTTTGTCTTATTCTTTGTTCCCACCAGTGAGATTAAGCCATGCAAGGTTTGAAAATGCAGTAGAATGAAACTAATTGGATTTAATAATCGCAGTTGATGTAGAGAGCACTGCAGCCTAGAATTCTGCTCAGGCAGGGAAAAACGAGACGCTTCCTCTCTGAAGGCAGTGAGGAATGGGCGGACATAGGTGGGAGCAAGAGCCGAGTAAATGCGGAACCTAAGCCATGACAATCGCGCTTTAAAGGCAACCAGTACTCAAAGGGCTCGATAGCATTCCTGTACATGAACAAAAGCCACATAACATGCATTGCAGAAATAGGTAACAGAAGGCTCTGACTCATCATGTGGAACTGTAATTTAAGACCAAGGGGGATTTTTCTATCTTGGATCTATTCCTACTGGCTCAGATGTCTCATAAGCCTTTAGCACCTAGCTTTAATAGAGCTAGTGCCTACAATTGAGAAATGGGTTGGATGCAAGGAGCAAAATACTACTTGTCTTAAAAATATCTTCCAGCTAAGGCTGAGGTAATTGTGTGTTAAGGAGCTTCCGTCGACCTTTACTAAATTTGATTTTCTGGATTTAGAAAAGTCTTAGCTCCCTAAGCAAAAATGTGCTTAGTGAAGCATTCGGCAGCAGATGCAGTGTAGGCATCTTGGTGCTTCCCACTCGGCACGGCTTTCTCTTGGCGAGCAAGTGCCACCGATGAACAACGTGCGAGAGGTCGCTGCTGTCTGTGTCAGTCAGAAGTAGTAATTTTCTTTGTGTTGAGGCAAATCTGGAGCAAAATAACTTCAGAATGTTCCACAAAAGTTTGTTTTGCAAGTAGTACTAATATTGATAAGACTGATTGATAAGACACCTATCTTCAGGGTTTATAAGGTCTATCCCATCACTTGAATACATAATACATGTGTATTCAAGGGGCTGGGCTTTGGAACCATGTATCATTTCTTCAAAAGATCAGAATGACCGTGATTTTTGACTTGAAACAAATTTTTGGTAAAATTTCTGAAAATATACATCAGCTATATACATAGGAGCTATTTTAGGTAAATTTTCTGTTTATATAAATGTAGACTCTCTTAAATATGGAGACATGCAAAATGCTCCATGTGAGGCAGGAGCAAAATGACTTCTTTATACACCCCAAGGATTTGAGATAGACTAATATAAGCTGGTAACTGCTTGGCTATGAGGCCCATCATGCTGTCCAGAAAGAGATATGAAAGAGACAGATTTATATGGCTCAGGGCATGAGTGAAAAGACTTAAAATAGTATTTAAAAAAAATTCTGATTCGTAAAGGCTTGTCACTTTTACTGAATTCAGTGGAGATGAGGACATCATATGTTGGCCCTAAACAGCTAGCAGTAATTTTTCGCTTGCTCCTCTGCTGTTCTGGACATTAATGAACAAGCTGTACTGGCCATGCAATGGTGAGGTGTTTACTCGGGTGCTTCCTAGAAGGTTTTATTAGAAATGTATGTATACTTCTCAATTGCTGCTGGGAGAGACAGGGAAGAAGAAGAGAAGCAGCCTTAAATGAGGTGTTTACAGATGATTCAATTCTATGAAGTCCAGCCCTTGTGCAAGCTGTTGGATGCGTAACTGGATTGCTACTGACAGTCTTCACAGGTCTGCATTGCTGTGACACAGATTTGTTAACAGAGCAGCTTTAATTAAAAGTACAGAGTTCACAACAGAATTCTGGCTTGACCCTGAGAGTTAGATCTGACCAACTTAGTCATTTCCCGGAGAAAGTCTTCCTCTTGAGAATTGCATGGTAGAGTTTGGAAATAAAGCTGAAGATGGATCTGATATAGTAAAATAATTACAAAAGAGGCAAAGACACAATCCTGGGGAACTTCAAATAGCTCCCCGGACACAGTCCTGGTGAATCTCAAACAACTCTGATAACTGGAGGTGAGGCGGGAAGGAGCAACCCTGGCTGACCTGTCCCTGGGGCGTTCCCTGCTGGGGGCTGTTTGCACAGACACCCAGGAGCTGCACCAGCCCCTGGCTCCATCCAGTGCTGTTGCCTCCTTTTTTCCATGGCAGCCAGCTCATGTCCTCTGCAGAACTGAGAGTAGCTCAAGGCCATCATTTCACGCATCACTTGGTAAATTGTACAAGAAAGCACACTGCCAAATGAGGAGCTAAGCCAGTTCTCAATAAGAGGGCCATCTGTGACCAAATGCTTTAGTAAGTCTGAAAACAATCGAGTTTTTTCCTATTTTTACTCTTACAGTTCATTTAGTATGCTTGTAACTTTGCAGCCCACCCGAAAATAAGTTTGCTATTGCACACTTATTTTCTCTGCATTAAGTTTTTGCTGAGTTGAGTGATTTCACTTCAGACTTGATCCTGTGTGGTACTGAAAAATGGTTTTGCATCAATGTTGCTTTCAGTTCTTGCTGTGGAAGTTTTCTCGGGGTAGGTGGACTCCAGATATTTGTAGCAGATAAGACGGGTAAATATGTTCTTACTGGTTACAGCAATATTCCCTAAATATAAGATGAGCTATTGCTGGAACTAGAGATGATTTTAAAGGTGGAATAAATTCTAAGTCTCTCCCCCTTAGCCTAGCCAGTTACATGTAATCTCTTTTTACCTTTTTGTTTCACAAAATTGATGGAGTCTTTCGTACTGGTGCTTCCAAGCAGCAAGAATTACTGTGTGGGTCTGCAATTCGTTTGTGAGAAATCTTGAATCATGGCTTACACTTTTGCAACAAGCTAACATCTGTTGACATCAAATTATTGCCATTCTATTCTCAATGTGTTGAAGTATTTTTCTTGCCTTACTTCGGTGTCATTACATGAGAACAAATCTCTTTTTAAAAAGCTGAGTGTAATTATTTTGCTTAAGGCTCGTCTATCCAGAAGTGAGAGGAAAATGATGTTTTCCTGAATCTGGGGGTTAAGTTTAGCTTTTAATTTGTCTCTGAGGTAAGCGTTTCACAGATGGTCAAGTAAAGCAAATGGAGAGAAAGTAACAGACACGATGTCATTAATGAAGTCAGCAAGACGCAGAAATCCCCCTTGTGCCAGACCTTTAAACCCCACTGCCTCTCTTGCCTCCTTTGGAAGCATTTCTTGTACCTGACAATTTAGCTGCTTGTTCCTATTGACAAGAGTACTCTGAAACAGGTAATTTGTGGAAATGGGAAACCCTTTTGTGATTTAACGTTGCCGTGGAGAAAAAGCTTGACCTTTAAATATGGCTATATGTAGCGGGCAGGAGGTAGGGAAACCCCAGCTGGAAAACATCCTCAGCAGTGCAGGAGCCCAAACTTCAAGAAGTTGTGCTGCAGCTTCTTTTGGATGAGTGCACAGCTGTTTGTGTGGAGAAGGCAATCACTTACATATCAATCCATCTGCCTTTCCGAATAAATCTCCATGAAAATACTAAATTTGCAACTTAATCTCCCAAGTGCAGGGATGTTAGTGTTTGTTATACTCCTTTTAAAGTAAGTGTTCCCTTTTTACACATAAATTACAAGGGTGACTTAAAGACACTTAAATGCAAATTGTGTTTTCTTGTTTCTACTGAGTGAAGTTGATGTCTTACCATGTTTGCAGCTCCTCTCTTTAATCTTAAATTAAACTGCAAAAATGCCTAGAAATGGACTATGGGTGTCTATTATAATAGCAGTCTAATTTTGCAGCATTTACTCAACTCTGTGGGCAGTAATCTACTTGAATGCAGCGAGGCTTTTGGGAAGACTGCATATGTACTGCCAAGATTGGTCTCTGTGTTTGAGCAAACTTTTAATCATGTTTTACTTTAATTCTAATTCATAAATTAATTTGGACTGCTTTAATTTGGTACTTCAATTATTGGATTATGAAGGTTTTATAAGAATAATTGAGGAAAATATTTGAAATGATGCTAAACTGTATCTAAAGTTTGATTCATAAAAATCCCTTAGTTCTGTTAGAGTTAAAAAAAAAAAAGTGAACAGAACACACACACACACACACACACACACACACACACACACACACAAAACCTTTGGCTATTTCTTTTATTGGTCTTTCAAACCACCAAATTCAGTCTGTGTGCTGTACACAACATATTATATATTTAGTATTTTCCAAAGACACCATGTCATTTTTAGTATTTTAAATGTATGCTAATGTTAGAGCCATGTTTCCCAATTGTGAATTTAACTTGCATTCAAGGATCTTTAAGGTCTTGAGTCCCCTCTTTTTTTTTTTTTTTTTTTTTTCCCTGGTGCTGTTTTAAATCTGCTGAATGATGCCACTGAAATAACCCTTACACCAGGGTGGAGATGCAACCTCATCTTCAGTAACCGTGACAAACATCACTGCAATATTTACAGGAGAGAAGTGTGCATCAAGGGTGAAATGCAAAGATGCATTTAAACATCAAACTTTAAAAACTGGAACAGTTGTAGCTGCTTAATTGCTTTGCTTCGAAGACTAATGCAATGTCCAAGGAAGTCATTTCTAAATAAGTTAGAAGACAAGATCTTTCAAAAAAAAAAAAAAAAAAGCATAGACCTACTGGGGACTTTCATGACGAGACTGTCAAGAGCAGTAAAACTGATGCATTCAGTGTCTTAGGGACCACGTTCTCTGCTTCGTGTGCCTTCATGTGGTGAGAAGCAAACTTCAGTGAGTGGCAACTTGGCTTTGTCCTGTTTGAGCCTGAGGTTTTCCTCTGCCATAGGTGCCTTGTTGAGTGGGTCTGTCCCGATGTGTGGACTGGCCTTACCATGAAGTGTTTAGAAATGCATGTGACTGCAGAGGATTGAGTGCAGAGACATCACCTATGTGGTAGTTAGCCGGTATACTCATTCGTGCAAAACCAAATAAGTTGTGGCAGCTGGAGCAGGATGGTGGAAAGGGGAAAGCAGCGGAGCAATGGAGCGAGGGAGGAGGAGGAAGGCAGCGGGGCTGTGTGGTGTGGGCAAGGAGGAAGGGGCTGTGAAGCACCAGGGTGGGTCTGGCACCTGGGCAGTGCTGGGTGAGTGGGAGCTGGAGGAATGGGCACGATGCCTTGGAAAGGGGGATGTCAGACTGTCGTGGAGCAGCAGGGATGCCCAGATGGAGCCAGCTTCTATGGAGCTTTTTTGCGATATTTGGCTGCAGTCTGGAGCTTTTAGGGTGGTTGTTAGTGTGGAAAATGCAGCTCCACGTTCATTCCCCTGAGCCCATGGCAGGGATTCCTGGTTGACAGCCCCTGCATCAAGGGAAAGGAGAGCTCTCGGGGGCTTCCCTGGGCTACCAGCCTTTCGCTGGGGCTGTTAACGTGGGACGAGTGCTCAAGTTTGCCACTCTTCTGCCCCAAACCTGGTGCTTTCACTGTTCCCCAGATCCGACACCTCCTCCCCCGATCGCCTGGGTCTGACTCATTCGCCGGTGCCGGTGGAAGCAGAACGGGGAGGTGGTGGTGGGGGGGCTTCAAAGTAGCCGCGGCTCGGCTCGGTGTGACGAGGCGCCCGGCGGCTTCGCCCCTGCAAGGGCGGCGGGGCCGGGGGCGGCGGCGCGGAGCGGGGCAGCGGAGCGGCGGGGCCGGGGGCGGNTTGCAAGAGGCTGAGAGGAGCGCTGGGGCGCTGAGGCTGCCGTCCTGGGGAGCTGCCGCAGCAATATTGCGATTGCTCTTTGAACAACCAGAAAAAGAAGAAAAAAAAGCAGGCGGGGGAAGAAAAAGCCATGAAGACGCCTGAACGCCTCCTGCCAAAAGTAAAGAGCAAATCCCAGTTGTAATGGCTCTGCTAAAACTTGATCATGCGGGATTTCAAGCGATAAAGGGCTGCCGGGCTTGTATTTCCTGCGGTGGGCGCAAGTTGCAGGATGAAATCCAGGCATTAGAGGACCTATTTTCCACTTGGTTGCTGGCAGAGGAGCCTACCGAGATGACCTGGAGGATCTTGCTGTGCGCGGGGAGGACGCGGTGAGTGTCGCCGTTCGGGCAGGGGCTGGGCGCGGGCTGCGGGCGCTCGGCTCGCCGTGGGCTCCGAGTTTCTGCCCGGTGCGGGAGAGCGGCCGGGAAACGCCGCTCGGCTGTGCCCGAGGGGCCGCCGTCCTACAGCTAGCTGGGGTCGCTCTGAGAAGTGCCTCTGTGCCTATTTACTGGCAGTAGCGGCTGAAAAATCAAAGCGATCCCAGCTTTTCGGGGAGCGACCTGCTAGTGTGCCTCCCTGGGTTTGTTGGTAAACTGAGGATGGGTCTGCTCCGACCCAAGATCTGAAGGAGCTCCTTCCCCCAGCGATTCAGCCGTTTCCCAGGCTGTGCTCTGAGCCCGCCGAGGAAACTCCTGCCCTTGCCCATGTGGATGGGTTCGCTCCGGCCGCGCTGCCCCGGTGGGCGCGGGGCTGCCAGGGCCGGCTCCGGGAGGGCTGCGGCAGCCCCGCGGGGACCGAGCCCGGCTTTCGTGCTCCGTGGAGCCGGCGTTGGGGGTGGTGGTGGGGAAACTTTTCAGCCCGGCCACTCCAAATGGGTTCTCGTCGCTCTGTGTCGGTTCGCGTGCCCCGTGAGACGGGATTTCTTTTCCCCTGCTGGATCTCCAACCCGACTAACGCCTTTTCGCCCTCTCCTCCCGTCTCGCTGTCCGCCTAGCAGCCCTCCCGGCATCCGATGGGCCCGGCAGGCTGCGGCGGGGATCACGCGTGCGGCCGGCGG
>VXAA01003162.1:262349-311749 GCA_013399115.1 Anseranas semipalmata
GAAAAAAGGAAAAATAAAGAAGTTTAAAAATTGTTTCATATTTGTAAGGTGCATAAAAGTGCTTCAAGTCTTATGCTTTAAAAATTGTGGCAAAGAAGTGAGGGGAAGTAGGGTTTCTTTTTTATTGTACAATCACTTCTGGATATCATAATTCATGGTGCGTGCTTATTGATTTGTATGTCTTCCATGTGAGTTGCATAGATTTTTTTCTAACTCATTGTAAAAGCAGTCCTGTGTTTTTACAGAAAATCTTAAATTTAAGTTTTGTAACTTTTCATTCTTCCCTTACCGATAACTGATATTAGCGTGAATATGGCGCTATACTCCTGAGCACGATGATAATCTTGGATTTGGTTAGTATTGAAGAAGACTGGAAGATTAAACTGTAGTTAAATGCTTTAGTGCAAAAATACCTGTATTAATTTAATTGGCGTTTCATGTCTAGATACCTTGCACTGCTCCATTGCATGCAAGTAATACCTCCAGCTTCTGCCTCCTTTAAAGGAGCGGTTGAATTTGATTTTCCTTCTTTCTTCCTGTACTAATGCTGCTATGGGAAACATAACTTTCAGAAATTCTCATCTGTATTTTGAACTGCAACAACAATGTAGCATTGATCTCTTGCAAATCTGTGTTTACTTGACCATATCCATAAATGTCAATCTATGTATTTTAAAAAGAGTTCTCCTGCACACCAGCAAAGATGTTTAGAACTGGGCTCATAATCTGCAGTCGTACCTTTTATGCACGCGTGCCACGACCATTGTAATTAAATGGTTAAAATATGCCTGAAATCTGTCTTCCTGAGGCATACGGAGTGCATACAATTTCCTGTGCTTTTCTTTATCTGGAGCCAGTGCTCTGGGAGCGTGAGGTGGTAATGCTACAGCGTGCTGCCTTACATTACTATTCTCGGGCTGTCACTGCTATGAGAAAGTAAGGTTCAACAGCGAGAGCCGCAGCGTTCGCTGCATTGGGCTGTGTCTCAGAGCTCGAAGGGGCGTTATATTTATGGCACGTGCCTTGCTTTCTTGCTCGCTCTCCTACTTTTCTAAGGGATTTTCCTACCTGTTTCGGAGATGATTGTATCTTCCTTGTTCTTGTTCTCACAAAAGTTTCCCTCTTAATTTGACAAAGGGAAGCGAGGCGGATTTCCTGGAATACTGTGGGAGTAAAGTTGAGCTGTCTCTCTTGGAGATGAAGGGAGACAAATTTGGTGTTATTTATCCAAGTAGAAGGAAGAGAGTTTTTGAAAAGATTAGGAATTTCTGTCACTAATAAGCAGACTGTAGAAAGTAGAAATCTTTTGCATAATACCATGTCCTAGAGCTTACCTGGTTTTTGAAGTAGCTCAGGTGTGGGCAAGTTCCTATTTTTAGCTTGCTTGAGTTTACAGCAGCTGAGCCCAGGGTGCAGGATGGGTCCTATAAACCACTCTTCCTGAGGAGAGTGGAGTGTTTGGCTTCATTGGGATTTAGTCATTTGCAGAAAGAGTAATATATTTTCATCTCAAAGGTACCATTTTCTTTCTCTTCCAACTGTCTGTTCTTGGAAATAGAAATCCGTAAGTGCCTCACTATGTTCTGAGCAGTAACATCTTAGAAATGCTAGTAAGTCAATGTAGTAGATTATCCATGCAATCTATCAAAACTATTGCCTGTGTATAGCAAGTTACAACACGGCAGACTCCCAAGCTGTAAAAGTAGGACACCAGACCTTCAGCATAATTTTCTGTTTGCAGACATTCTTGGTGGCATCTTTAGAATTTTTTTTTTTTCCAAGGGCATTCTCAAACATAAAACCCAAAATGATTTCCTTTAAGCTACAAAATAATAATGGGACGATTATAAAGCACATAGACACTTCTGGTAACCGAAATGTATCCAGAGAACAAGCCTGAAAATATTAATCCTAGTAAAACTATGCAGTGAACAGAACAGAAGGGCATTGGTATCATGGCAAAGACATTTTTAGTGTCTTTTCTTTAATTGTTTTTGAGAGGTTGATTAGATTATTTGAATGGACAATTTAATAGCATTTTAGATTTGTCACCTATTTGAGCTGATAGTTTAATGTGAAGAATTTCTTTGTTTTTTATTAATTATACAATTTTGGACTTGCTTGGAAGATATCCTTGATAGATCTGCTAACATCAGTGATGGTACAAAGAGCTTTTTGCAGATGAACAGAGAATATTTGTAGGCCACAACTGTTTGTTAGAAATCTGTGGTCATCCGGGCCGGCTTTGCATGTATTCTGTTCTCCAGCCCCCTTCCCCCCTGTTCTGCCTCCCCTCTTTCCTGGAGCTATGAAGTTGTGTGGATTTCACTGAGGGAGCCCAGCCTGGATTGTCTCCATGCCATCTGTCACCATATTGTTTGTTTAAAGCCGTGAGATATTTTCTTCTGTACTTCACTGAAATAAGTAAAGCTGTAGCAGCATCATTGGCTATTTATATTTGATTTACACTTGATGTCCTTTGGAGAAAAACCCTGAGCTTGCAGTTGAGGTGCATAAACTAGATGCACAGTTCAGAAAAGATGAACGTGGTTTAATTCTGTCATCGCAGAGCTCTGGCTGTGCTGCACGTCCCACCTCCGACAGCGAGCCCTCCGGCTTCTCAAGACAGAGACCTCCCTGGGGGTCTCGTGGCCCCAGCAAGGCAGTGCTGCTCCCAGGGTAAGGCTGGGTGTCTCCCCAGTGACTCAGCGAAGGCTTTGTGCTTTTGTGTAAATGCGCAGCAGCTAGCAAATGTGGTGGTTTTCTTTGTTTTTGTTTGTTTGTTTTTTAGTATACATGCAGGTTCTCCCCCCTGCTTTCTTCCAGATTCCATTGCTGAAGGTGGAGAGGAATGGTGAAAGAATAAATGTCATCTTCATGGTTTTAATATTTTTTCGTGGAAGTACGTTGATTTACCCACTCCTCAGGATGGAGTCTACAAGTAGTAGTGGTTTGGTGTGTTGGATTGGCTGAAGGTAGTGTCTTTTCCCAGTAGGATCGTGTATGCCCATCTTTGAGTGGCCTGTGTAAAGTAGGTTTTTCACATCTATTTTGAGAAGAGAAAGTTGGCTAGGAGACCATACACCTTTTAACTTTAAAATTATGTATACCTTAATGTTGGGTTTTGAGTAAGCTCTTCTGGGGAGCTTCTTCATGACCAGGTGACTCATCAGGCAGTGTTTGGAGTCTTCTATCTCCATCACAGTTTTGAGAAAGTAATTTCATTTTAGGCTTTTCCTGAAGGTCGGCTGGGCTGTTTCCTCAATCCAGGCAGGTCACCTGCTGCAGCAGGACTGAGAATGCCAACCACCGCTGCTGGGCTCGTTCTGTGCCTGTCGGAGCAGGATCTCTCTATAGATGTTTCATTCGAGGGATTGCTGCATGGGAAGATGCTTATATTTTCTTTTGGTTTCCTTTTCTTGACAGTGTTTGCATTTTGGTGTCCTAACTTTTGGTGCAGGATTCTCTGCCTGCAATTCCGTTGATAGGAAGTTTTGACCATTTGTGTTTACCAGTTTGCCTCTCCACGTGACTAGCATTCGCAATAGGATTGCTTTGTTTTCACTACATTGATTTTGTGTCTGGTGGAAATGCATTGCAGATGTAAAGACACTATGAAAGAGGGAAGAGCAAGGATTTTATAGCCACCTTCCAGCTCAACACGATTCACAATACAATTAGGAACGACAGTTATAATTGGATAAACAGAAAAAAGAATTAAGGTAATCTGTTCCAAATGCACAACATTCCTGTAATGAGTTGCTTTTAGGAGTTACAGAAACATATAATTACCAGACAAATTGCATGTTATTTTTTTGTGTGTGAGGCTAATTAAGAGTTCTGATTAAATTGTGTTGGCAGAAGCATCAGAGTTATGAAGTACCTAACTGGGACGAGATAAGGTTTGTGAATTCATCATAAGAAAACAAATGCAAAACCTGTGGAAATTGCCTGTATTCTGGTCAAGTACCGTGAGGAAGGTCTGTTTTGTTTTAGATAGTTGCATTATTTTTGCAGTAAATAAGCTCACCCTGTCATCTGTGTTTTATTTTGATCCACTTGCTGTCCCTTCACCTCTCCTCTCTTGATCTGCATTTCGCCTGTTATCTGCAAAAGGGCTGAAATTTCCTGTTGTCGAATCTGGTTTCTAGCAAAAGATGTGGATGACTCCAGTGCTTCAGATGCAAAACGTTACACTCCATCACTTAACTATGTAATAGCAAATTGAACTGGTACAGAAGCTGTGAAAAGAAACATTTGTTTTCTTTGCTTGCTCTTAGACTGAGTTTTTCATATCCAGTCTATTCTGCATGCAAATCTCTTTCCACCAAACACCTGTTTCTCTCCAAACCCTCCCCCCCCCCCTTTTTTTTTTTGCTGTCTTCCTCTTTATCCCATCTATTTGCTATTCCTACCTTATACTTGGTCATCACCCTGTTGTTTAGTTTTATTTATTTGTTTGTCGCGTTAGTTCACTTGTAGCAGAAGCAAGGTTGGCTCAGAAGGAATGCACCTCTCCACCTAAAATTATGCATCCCTTATGTTAGGAGTACCAGCACTCTTTCAGTGGATATAGAGAAAAGCTGCTAGTCATGCTAAAATAAGATTAATTGGAGGGAATAAGAATTCTCTGGAATCCCAAGAAGAAAGACAAAACTGTTATAACTTTAAGCCAAGCCTGTTTATCGTTAATAACAAAAAATAGAGAAAGGATGAGAACCTAAACCAGGTGATCCAGGGCAACGGAGATAGAGAGCTGAGGTGGTGATAAACCAGCAACAGAGATTGCTGATGAAAGTGGTGTATTTGTGAAAGAAACACAAGAAAACCAAAAGGATCCAAAACTCCAGTGTCCATCTTGGTGCCTCTTCAGGATTCCTGGCCTTGGGATTTGGGGTAATTCTGTTGCTCTCCTGAGTGATTTCTGCTTTCCTTGAGCAGCTTTGCGTACTCATGTAGGTGGACTTTTCTAAAAGTGCTTTTCCCAGTGCAGTGTAGGGAGTTTGGGCTGTAGTTAAGCATCTCAAAGTTGATGTATCAGAGTCTGTAAGTTTGTCTTCTAATGACACTTTACATTTCCCTACTCTTTTTTTAAAATTTTCTCTCCAACATGCTAAACATCCATTTCCATAAAAATGGAAATATTTTTGGAATAATTCTCCAATTTGTGGCAATAGATGCACTTTTTTCTATGTATGTTTGTTGTGTTCGGGTGCTTTGGGGGGGCCTGCTACCGCAGCTTTTAGGAACTGGCATTTGAAAATATATTGTTGATTCCCTTCTTTTATAACTGATTTTCAATCCAATTAATCTGAATTTCAGATCTCCCATTAGGGGCTTCAGAATACCTGGGAGCAGGGCAGGCTGTCAGTTAAAATATATGAAAATAAATTGCTTTCCACAGTGTTAGGTGGCTTGTTGATTCTGCAGTTTTCTCTAAATAGTGTTTGTGAATGCGTTTTGCTGTTGCTTTAAATATTACTGAGACTTACGTTTACTGGCACTTATAACTTGAACTGCAGTTATGTGCACAGAACAGCGTTATGGATCATTAATTACATAAATGCTGATGTTGTCTAAACAACTGGTTGTATAAGGTGGAAAACAAGCAACGTCTTCTGAGAACAGAGCATAGGAAAGTGTCAAATGAGGATAATTTTGGCTTTTGTCAGGGTAAGCTCACTTGCAGAAGGGAAAATACAAGTTTGTGTGATTTCTTTTCCTCACTTTGGCTAAACTAAACAAATGATCCTCATTGCATTTTCCAGATATGCTCATTCTGTCATTTCTCATTAAAAAAAAAAAAAAATTATAAGTTGTCACGTTTTCCGTTTCCTAACCTTTTCCCCATCAGGACACAGGCCTCTGGCTACAATCTCTTTCACTTTCCTATTGTTCTATCACCATTTTGTAACATAAGAATTACTGGAATATTTCCAGTAGTCAGTGAGTGACATGACACCGGCACTGGTGTAAATGACTTGGGACAGGTGTAAATAGTAAATAATTTTCATGTTTAAAATATCCTGAACACTTTGTTCAATAGCGTCTCACTATATACAATGTTTTCAGATTCCCAATTTGTCATAAAAAGGCATCTTATGGTCTCTAAATTAAAATTTAAACGAACACATCGATATCTTATACAGGAGTCAGCTGTCACCTGCAGCATGTGCCTTTAATGGTCTTTGAAAGCCTTACCAACCTTACTCGTGTGCTTGCACAAGTTGTTTTCGTTCTGTTTGAGTGCGGACTGTTTCCCCATTTCCTTGTATGAGGTGACTGCTGGCTTGAGAGGAGCTGCTCTGTGATTTAGCCTGCTCACGGTAAGAGGTTGAGGTCTTAAAATAGTGAGTTATTTCATCCAATAGTAAAACGTAATGGCCCAGCTCAGTAATCCTTATTCCAATGTAAGTCCTATTGCTTTGTTAATCTGCAATGGACACCTCAGGGGACACTGCCTGAAAGCAGTGGAAAACGTAAGGCAAAAAAAAAGAACTTTGCTCATTTCCCAGACTTTATTTTTTTTTTCTTTAATGTTTCCAATAAGATACAGACATGCAAAACCTTATTTTTTAACAACTCATGCTGAAAACAATTCTCCAGGTCAGCAAAGGCATTTCCAAATGTCCTGGAGGGTAATTCTACCAGAAAAAGGGAGCACCCATGCTTACAGCATCCGGGTCACGTATAAGTCCCACATGGAAGGCAAAATCTTGCTTGTGGACTCCCTGCTGCAGCATGACTGACTTGATTGTCAAGTAAAGGAGTCGGAGCAAGTGCAAAGCAAGCAAATACTTAAAATATCCTTTAATGCTTGCTTAAATGCTTTTCCTGAAGATCTGAATGCTGCAAGGTAAACAGAAGATGGAGGGCTTTTTGCCTTTCTAAGAAGGTGCTCAGTACATTCGTTATATAAAAGACACAAAGATGCAGACATAGCCTCTGAATATATGGGGTTGAAACTCCACACAGCACATTAGACTTAAGGCATATTCTGCTTAAGAGAGCAGTCTCTGGTTAAAGGAATGATTCAGTTTGTGAAGAGCTGTTAATGCTGCTTCGGGTGCTCTCTTCCAAATGGATTGCTGGTTAAATATTTTGTTGGCATCCTACCTGGTTTTACTTAAGTTAAACCTGATACTCTATTTAAGCTTCATTTTTAATATGAAGTTTTTATCTTCCTCAGGTCACTTTAAGGTTTCATTTGCATGTTTGACCCAGTTAAAAATTCTGTTATTAAACAGCTTTTCTGATTCAGCTCAGATGATGGTATGTTTTCCTTCTTAACAAGCGTTGTAGAGTTGTATTAAAAAAAAGTTCTCCCTCCCTTAGCTTCTTCTAAAATCAAGTATGTACAATAAGTCCGACCCCCTGGTGAGCGGGTTTAATCATTTGTTTTTCCATCTGCAGAGAGCCAGTTCCCAAAGTAAATTCAAAGAGCCCTGCATGAGTAAAAGCTTCCAGCTTTGGAGCAGCAAAGATTACAGAAATATGCTTATGCAATAGTTTGAAACCTCTGGCTATCTTGGCACGGAGGTTAAATCTGAATGTTTGCCTCTATTATTCTGTTACTGTAAACCTTAAAGGTTGGTAACTGAAAATTGTGCTGCCACTTGGCTTTTGCCTGCTGCGGTAACTGTGCGCAGCGTGATGCTATGCAGGTGCGCGGACCTGAAGGCTGGAGGGGATTTTCTGGGTCTGGAGGTGATCATACATACCTCATCAACACAGCAACCATGAACTTCAGGCTTGACCTAAGTTGGCAAGGAAATATTTGCCGCAGCAAATTCAGAACATTTGTTATATTTTAGGCTCAATCCAGCCTGATCTGCACAGGCTTTAATCAAAGAAACTTCAAGTGGAATTGCTCCTGGGAGAGTGGTGTCTTTTAAAATTTTTTACGCTGACATTTGTAATCTGCTAAAAATAAAAACAATGCCCCAACCACTGCAGATAGAGATAAATATTTTATATCTAATGTATATGTCATGTTTTTGAGTACAGTAACAAATATAAAGCAGTTAAAATTGTCATCAGCATGTCTGCGAGAATCTGCCTCATAAAGCTGCAATGTAAGTAGCTATCTATTTCTGTGGTCCTTCTAACTAAATACTGCGCCTTACTCGTGGCACTCTGGTCCAGCGGTTGTCATCCATCATTTTGGAAAGATGCTGTTTTTTTTTTTTTTTTTCCAAAACTCCTGTCTGAAAGTCAGTGTGTGTGGATTTGTCCCAAATTAATTTCCTGTGGAGAGAAGGGCTATGAGTTTGGTCTCAGTGTGACTCTTCGGGATTATAATATCTGTCGGTAGAAATGCACTACTTTGATTTTAACTGAAGCTATTTCTAACTGTGGACAAGATCTTAATTTTTGGCTTAATCAAATCCTTACCACAAGCAAATCTAATTCTGGCATACTATTTCAATCGCACAGACTTTCATTTCTAACTAAGGATTGGAAGGATTAACCCAGATTTTAGCAGTTCTCTCCATGACCGGGTGGATAGGATTAAAATCTCTGTGCTGCTCATTGTGGATGTTTATTTCAGTTTTTAAGCATTAGAGTTATGTCTGTTGACTGTGACTGGTATTATGGAAGTTTTCTGAGAGTAGAGCACAGCTGAAGGACAGCATATTGAATTTGCTGGATGTCGTCGTAATTCAATTAGAAAAAAAAAAAGCATGCTTTGGCTGTTTACGGGAATGCGATGTATAATTTATCATATTCCAGATTTTAAAGTTTGCGGTAAATTTATCAGCTTGGAGACATGGTAAAAATAGATACTTTAGAAAAATGTAGAGGGGTAAAGCAAGAGTGGGATTAGGTTTAATAGGACCAAATTGTAACATCTTGTTGAAGCACTGGTTGTATGCAACAAACATTTCTGTGCTGATGAGGGCCAGAAGCTGGCAGGTGTTTCTGTATTTTTCTGTTAATGTCGCTGTTAGAGATGATTTTACTTTCCTGTGTAGGAAATGGAGAAACTTTTGGAATATTGTCTGCAATTAGTCTCCCACACTCTGAAAAGCCCTGGCTGATATTGTAGTGGGTTCAGAAATTGGTTACTTAAGTGACTGGGGTATGGAAAGTCTCACCTGCAGGTGGAGCTGCGGTGAGTTGGTTTTGTTTAATCTAGTAAAAATGAACCTGAGGGGGGAATATGATAGCTGGAGGCAGGATGAAGAAAAGCTGTTTAAACAACATAAAATAGAGAGGAGGACTGAAACTAAGGTGGACGTGACTTGGGTAGGAAATTGAAAGTAGTAAATAGTATTTAGAGGGGAAATTAAGAAGCTCGGGGAATGGTAACAAGCCAGATAATGTTATGATGGAAACTGGTAAATGAATGAAGAAGGAAGAGGGCTTGTGGCATGAAGTTCTTTCCATCCTATGTTTTTACTCACCTTTATAAAATGCTAGAGATAACTGTACAATACTAGAATAGGATTCTCTCCAAATCTAGCCAGGCATATATAAATGCCAGACTTTGTGAAGATGAAGCGTGCTGAGTAGAATCCTAATGTGCAACTGAAGTTAATGACCGTGCTGATCAACTTTGGAAAGGAGAGATAGGCCTTGGGATCCTTGTAGGAATACAGACTGTGTTGCAAGAATTTTGAAAACCTCAGCTCCTAAAAAAGGATATACTTTTTATTTCCTGGGGAAATGTTAATTTTTTTTTTTTTTTTTTTTTTAAGTAGGAGAATTTGACTATTCCGTGGGTATTTCTGCCTTTTTGTATTTCATTCTTTTCTTGTGCCTCAGGCAGGCAGCAGAATTCTCAAGAGAAATGTGATGAAGACGTCCTCTCAACTTGCAAAAACAGAGCCGTTTGCTGCATGTCACCCTGTTTTATGAGGGAAAAAGAGAACTTGTTAACAGCCATGGAGCTGCATGGTTAGAAGGCTACAGCATTCACAGAGGTGAAAACCTTGTGAGTTCTGTGGTCTAATCTCACCATAATCTGCATGTGATGTCGGCTGCATGTCAGAAATGCAAGGCTAGGTATGCCGTGGTTTACATTACATAAATCTGTAGACAGTCTGGGATGCAGCTGTAGCTGGACACCCAAAACACTATGGTTTTTAATGGCTGTGCTGGAAATTCATTACTGTTCAGTTGCTTGAAGACGGAAGTGGGACAAGCATGAGAAAGATCTGATGATTTGCTAGATGGCAATGGGTATATAATTATATAAAAATGAGGTCTTTGTGTTTTCAGCCAGTAGCTGAGTGGTTTTGTTTTGCTTTGGAGAACTAAGCCATTAGCACCCCGCTTGCATGAATATCTTCCATGGGATGTTTTTAATTTTGTTCCGTTTGGTTCCTGTGCTATGTAAGCATGTAGAAGCTAGTCATACATTGCCCGTGTTTTTTCACGTTCTTGCAGATCATCAGGCTCAACAAGTTCCTACTCCCATCTAATTGCTTCTGCCTGGTACCTGTTACTGTAATCATTTATTCCAAAGGTCCAATTCTATAATCTATAAATACCAGAAAGGAACATCTAAAATCTCTTAATGCTCAAATATTTTCAGGTTCAAGTTTGTAGCAGTGTTTCTGTCTCTGTAAATAATCAAGAGCTCTAGACCAAGCAACAGCTGCTTTCGACACTGAGAACTGACTTGTTGAGAATGCTGGCTCATTCAAAAGTTTGGTTTACAGAATAAAATCCCATCAATTCTTGATTGTGCTCCAGAGAAAAGGTTTCTAGTGAGTACCATGACAGAAAAGGCAAATGTAATGTGCCATGAGCTAATATGCATGTAATGAATATATCAGGAAGTAATGATAGTATGATTATTGGAAGTAACCATGTCAAGGAAGTAGAAATTGCTGTATAAGTACATTGATATTTTTTTTTGTAGTGAGGGGGAAAAGCTGGTGGAACAGTGTCTGTGAAGAGATGTAGAAGAATAGGCTTTCCTCAGATGTAGAAAAGGATATACTTAAAAAAAAAAAAAAAAAAAAGCTAGATATGTGTACAGATAACAATTTTATTTTGGGATATTTATGGATCTTGTCATCTCATTTCAGGGTCCTGGTCCCAGTCCCTTGTCTGGCCACACTTTGTAAGTGTTATCTTCACTCCTGAGAGCAAATGAATTCCCTGCAGGTGGAAACCTGAGCATGAAACGTAGGACAGGTTGCTCCAAGGTGCGCTTCTTGGGGGTGATGCGCGTGTAGCTGCATCTGTAGCTACTTTTCTGCCCCACTGGACCTGGAGGCCAGCATTTGCTCTGTGGCACAGGAGCAGCCGGAATGAAGGTGTCCCCGCTTCTCTCTGGGGCTGACTTAAACTGAGAGAGAGTTTCAAAGACTCAGTGAGAGAGCGAACGAGAGAGAGAGGTGTTACCAGTGTAGTTTTAAACTCTGAAAATCTCTCCTGGCTCTTTCCCGGGGCTACTTTTTTTCCTCGCTGCTGTCCTGAGGAACTAATGATTTCAGGTGTTTGCTAACAGCTTGCACACTTGTCAGCTGTGCAGCATTCCTCAGAGACAGCATGCTTCACCTCTGGTCTTGTTGAGCAACTGCAAATGAGCATTGCTATCACTGGGAGTTTGATTTTTATTATTGAATAGATCTTAAATAAGGCTAGAGAAGGTAATGCATTTCAGAATCCATAAATTCTGTGCAGATTCAAGCAGAGTAAGAATGCATTCTCTGTACTCAAGAGGCTCTGCTCCAAATGCAGGACATGATATACATATACAGCAGAACATTAGCAAGGGAAGACTATAAAGACATTAGTTATGCTGCATTATTTGTATGCCATTCTGTGCATTGGTGCTTAAAGAACTGAGATGATGTCCTTGCAGGAATGGAATATTCTTCCTAAAATACTTTAATGAAATAGCCTAAATCCTTACTGATAATTTAGCATGGTTGCAGAGCAAGGTTAAAGTGATGTGCTAATGAATGCTACATATGGTCTGCAACACATGGGTAGTACTGTTTATAAATAAGTTTTTGCTCTAGAAATGACTGAACAGCAAATTGGATAAAATTCTGTTTCAAAGTGACCAAGCTTGCTTCCTCCCTGAAGCAATTCAAGCTTCTTCCAGACTTCATTAATACTGGAATTATCATAATCTATTTGCCTCTTACAGCTGTTTCATTTTCAGGGACCTGCAGAAGCCAATTATTTTGTGATAAAGTGCTTATTAAGGAGAATATGTGGCCGTGTGGAAAGAAAAGGCCCGTGCAGGTGTAAAAGTGCTAGGAAAGTGTTTTAAGGCACTTGTAGGTGTGCTTTTGGGAGAGAAGAAAAGAAAATTCAGAGTAGCTTCTTAGTGGTTTTGTTGCTTGTGCGATGACCCTTGATTTCTTGCAGTGGCAGTGAGGTGAAGGAGTGGATTGCAGGTGTAAAATACAGGTTGCATCTCATTTGGGACAAGAAAATAGATGTGTGTTCTGTTTTTACTCACATCCTTAAATAAGGCAGTATGAAGGAAGAGCTGGAAAAAGTTGGTGTAGTTTTGTGGATTCCTTTTCTAGGCACAATTTCATGGAGCTCTTTCCGAAGGAGATGGCTCACTTAGTATCGCTTAGCACTTCTGTTTTCACTGACTTGCTTAACAGAAGAGAACAAGCACAGGGTGGTGGAACAAGGTTGTGTTGCCAGCACAGCTGAAACTCCTGGAACCACCTCCAAGCGTGCCAGTGATGCCTGTTCCTCTGCGCACCCACGGCTGGCTTCTCTTCCTTCCCTGACTGCAGGGCAGTCGGTATCTTATTGCAAGGGGCGTTTTTGTTGTAATAGGTTCTGCTCCCCATCTGCTTCATGGATCGTGCCCACATGTGGTTTTCCTCATAAATGTAGCTCTAATGACATGGTGGCAATTATTTGTGTAATGTTATAGTTCCCTGATTCTTGTAAGAATGTTATTGGGAATGTATTCACCGTTTTGGATTTTTTTCCCCGTTTCCTTTATCAATTGAGGTTTAGGGTTTTTGATTTTGAGGTGCTGCCTATCTGTTTTCAGCTTTATGTTCTTCATCTTGGGTCTTGTGCCTTGATTCCCCTCTCCTTCCCCCATGCTGCCACTGTCTTTGCTCTAGACTGACTTCTGCTGCAGGTACAGGGGGAGCGTTGGAAAGGTATTTTGAGTTTAAGTTGTCTTCTACATTCTCTTGCTCCTTTGCTGCAGCCGATCCAATCTGACTGGCACACAGAAGCCTTCAGGGCCTCAGCTGAGTTGCCCATGGTCAGCCTCTGCTAAAAATGAGAGTTGGCCTCCTGCCTCAGTTTCATTGGGTATGTCTTTGAATGGCAGCTGTTATTGAACAGCTGTTAAATGAGTTGCCCTCTGAGATGTCTTTACTGATGTATGTATTTTCTTTTGTTTATATGTAAGATGTGATTGATTAGCCCCGGTGAGTGACAAATTTTCTCAAAGCGGTGCTGCTAATGGAGATTCTTGTGATGTGGGAGGAATTTGAAAGGCTGCAGCCATGACTCCCCATGGGTCAGTATCCTTCACTCTTGTAGGTGCCAAGAGCCCTGAAATTCAGGCTGGCACCTTGTCCAAGAGATAGTAAATCTGCTTTCCTAAACTTAATTTGTGCTTTGGGAATAGCAGCAATTTTGATTATTTCAGACTTTGACTGTTGGACTATGCTGTAGTATTAGCTTATTCCATGTACTTTTTGCTCAGAGAGAATTTTTGTGCTTTTGTAATATTCCAGGGTTGAAGCAGTAGACGTTAGTGTCCATGCAGATTTGGAAGAAACAGCTAGCCAAAACGTTATGACAGTGAAGAATAGGACCCTGTTGTTGATGCTGGCAGAAAGGTGCTTTCATCCAACTGTAAGATCTTAGTCTTTGTAGGAAAAAATATAATCACTAACCCAACATATTTTCCCCACTCTGGCACTGTTCTAACCTTACCCATCTTGTCCAGGCTGGTTCAGTGGGCACAGTCTCTTATTGACCCCAACAGGTATATGAAAACCTGTTTTGTTCCCCTGGAATTTATAATACCTGCCATGTTGATTAATTCCTGCTGATCTGTTTCTCTTTGGGAACTGCCTTGTTGAAGTTTTGAGTGATGAACTAAGCTACATGCTGCTGTGGCAAACAGAGCATCGGATAAATAAGCTGGAAATCCCAACTGAGAACAACTGCCCTAATAAGATACTGAGTATGAACATTCATTTTGCATTGCCAAGTATTCCCAGTAGACACTTAATCCAGTAGCTGTTCATAGCTCTTGTCAAGTAACCTGACTTTTATGTCTGAGTAATCCATTATGGCAACAAATATCTATGAGATAATGTATGGGTAATGAAATGCTTCCCTTCTGTAACACTTGATCGGGCCTTTCCTTGTGAACAACATCGCTTTTGATTCCTGGAAAAGACAAACCAAACAACAAACCAAACTGCTGTTTATTTCTCCTTAGCTTAACTTAGCATTTACACAGTTGTGTGTGCATTGAGAAGAAACCTAGACAATGTACTTTTTCTACTAATACACATCTCACCAGGGTAGATCAATCTAGAGGTGTATGCTGAAACATGTTGAAACGTTTTGCCATATTGATGCCGTAAGCTATTAAGCGTTAGAATGCTCTTCTGTGCAAATACTCCTGTACTGACATGAGGCTGCATTAATCTACTGCAGGTTAAATTGCAGATATACATGGCAAATATCAAAAGCAGAATAGCCCTGGAGTCTTGGATGATGCTTTTCCATTTAAAGTATTTATTCTTTCACATTGTAGAAGTACTTATCTCTGTGCCAGTGGCCTATGAAAGGCTAGAAGTAAATCCCTTTACTGATCTTCAGGTATTACTATTCTTGCATAATACCAGTAATTTACTGAATTGTTTGGGGAAAGTTCAGGATATCGTGTGTGACACTAGTTAACATTAATCAGAAATCTTTACATATTAATACCATACTGACTGCAGCAGTGTACCACATCAGTTTTTGCATTATATCATTGCATCTCTTTCTATTCTGTACTTTTTGAGGAGGGTAAGTGCAGCACAGGGGAATCCCCAGGGCAAAACACACTCTGAGGAACATCACTGTGCTCTAAACTCTGAAACAAAGCAAAGAGCTTTGAAAGCAGGCTTAAAAACTGAAATTGGGTGATGCAATGATGGGTGTGTGCAAAACTAAAAACTGAGCACAGCTGTTTGTGTGGTGGCCATGTCTCTTGAGGAGAGACAATTTGTGTCCAGTCTGTGAATACTACGAGCGTGTTTGTGGAAGAAGACAAAAGAGTTTTTGTAACGTGGCAGTGCACAAAATAAGTCGTGCAACAAACATGCTATTGAATGAAATGGTGTTAGTCCAGAAATAGATATCTTGTTGCCTTATTTTATTGTCTATATTATGTATTTCCTCTGAACTCGCTAATCATTTTCATATGCATAAATGCATTTTCTGATTATCACATGAATAACAAGTCTTAGAATTACTAAGATAAATGTGTTTTATATAGTTCGTGCTACAAAATCCATTAAACTTGACTGCACAGTCTACGCAAGTGCAAAATAAGCAGTACTTGCCATTTTCAAGGTGTTTTCCTTGATATCTGATGAAAAGGCGAAAATGGTCTGTATCTACATAAAGGAGCAATAAACCACTATGTACCGAAGAAGTTTCTAAGCATAGATCTCAACCGACCCCTTCCATTTGTGTGCTGTGGCAGGTAATTCAGTGCTTTACAAAGGATCATTCTTGTCCAGAATACTGTTAAAGTGGTAGTTATAATGCACTGCCACTCTCTTGGAATTTGGAGTCATTCTTTTCTTAAAAGGAAGAGGAACACCACTGTTTGACGATAACTGCTAGTTTGCCTCCTTTAAATTGGGAATAATGACAGGACCCCATCTTGGCATGCACTACTCTGCTGTTTTCAGGAAAGGCCAAATGAAGGCTGTATTTTCCCCTCACACATCAGGGGTGTAATGGAGGTGTCTTTTTGGCAGCATTTCAGTAAAACAGTTAGGTTTAATGAAAAGGATTCCCTCTTGGCAGGACTGTCAGTCAAAATACAAAGAGAGGCTGAGAGCCTACTATCCAGCCTTGGTAGCCTCCGGACAGCAAGTTCCAAGTCTTTGCCAGCTAGCACAGGTGATGCATAATTCTTATCCCAGTGTTTCTGGATTTATAGCCTGTGTATTGACAAACAAGATCCCACACTCTTGAAAAGTAGACAACATGCAGTCTCAGAGATGGGGCAGAACCTCAGATATTTCATGATCTGTGGTTTGTGACAAGGTATGAGTCAAGGGGAGGCAGCTGAGCTGTGGCTAAGTCTTTGGAAAGACTTCCAGAATGACTTATTACATTTTAGAGAGAGATCTGAAACAATTAACTCCATTAGGCTTTGGGTTTGCATATGCACGATAACATGATGATTCATATGCTTTGTGTAAGTTGAAGATAATAGAAGCGCTTGGCATTTGCCATTTGCACATCCATAGTTCATTGCAGGGAATGTAACAAGTGTTAAAATAATAAACAAACAAGTACTTGAATGCTTCCTTGAACACACAAAAGGAGAAACTAAAACAACAGCCGGTGGTTATTTTGTTTCAAAGGTTTTATAGTAGAGTGCTGTTAGCAAAGTATTTCTTCTGTGTAAACACAGCAAATTTTTCTTTCTTTAACTTTCATTTCTGGTGATTCAAATCGATGACATGTCAAAAGTGCACATTACAGCTACATTAATGGTGACAGTTCCTTCAGAGAGATTGCCTTATTTTAACAAAGAAGACAGACAGGACATGTCTGTTTGGAACTTGCCTTGCAGGCTACAGCTGTGCACAAGCTGCTGCTTTATACTTGGGGTGTGTATCTTGAAGTCCAGTAACTTTCACTGCTTTAATCATTTGAAATATGTAACAAAGTAGTGAGGATTATAACGTTCTTAATTCAACTTGTGAAATATAATATGTGAGACCATCCTCCTTCTATTTTGTGCGTGGGAGCGAGCTTTTCAGATAGGATGTATAGAAGAGGGCATGAAAATGTGGGATGACTGTTTCTCATTTTCGTGTTAGAGTGACTTTGCTTAAAATTCTTCTTTTGCATTTCTTGTTGCAGCGTTAAAAGGTTTTATTTCTCCTGCAATATGGAAAGCCTCGGGGCTCTGCACTCTGCTTGAGTTCTCTGCTTCAAAAGTGGTGAAAAGTCAGATATCACTTCCTTGTGGTTAGATTCTGCCTTCACTTGTGACTCCAGTATTGTTGCTAGCTGTTGGTCTGGGCTGTGTCCTAGCTCCTAGTTATACCACAAGGCTGCACCTGAGGAGGTTGGTTGTGCCAGTTCATTATCTCTTCATAGTCTCCTGCAATTGACTCTCAGTGTCAGGTTTTTCCCTCTTGTTCCCTCCTGCCAGGAGTTTGCAGTGACAGTACTCTCAGCTGCAGATCTTCTGCAGCAACATCTCCAAAATTCAAGCTGATCTTCACGCTTGTGTAAGTAACCGGTTAAAGCTTCAGGGTCCCAAATCCATAACATTGCACACAGGTTTCTTACCCATGGCTTGTAGAATATTTAGCTGTTGTCTTGAAGACAGATTTCGCTAAAAAGCTTGTGTGTCCTTTAGACCAGTGGTAGAGATTGCTGAATGAGGTAGCTTTCAGCATGTTGTGTTCAAACCTCTCACATAATGGTAGAGGGAAGAGATGCATGTACTGGGAAAGTACAACTTGATTGTAGCTTTTTTCTGGCTTCTATTTTTTGTGCATTTCAGTGGTTTTTGTTTGTTTTTTAATTCCAGAAGCCCATTTTTGGAGCAACTTGTCTGTGGTATATAGGACAGAATTTCTCTGGGCTCTTTCTGTTAAGACATGTAAATGAATCTTGCTTTTTTTCATATGCAGCTGCCCTGAAGATAAGCCAAGTTTGTTCTGTGACAAGTGAAATGTTTCACTTTTAATGTGAATTAAGATCTCAGGTAAAGATTTTTTTCCCAGCTATATTGTGCACAGCAAGCCGTTTTTCCCCGCTATAATCTGCCCTGTTTCCAAAGTGTGGTTAAGTGCAAGTATAAAGCAAGCATGTTATCACACGCAGTCAGGGCTGCCAGAACAGGAGGAGACCTTTTTATAAAGTAAGCCAATTCCTTTATGGGAATGTTCAAGGTTTTGGGCAGTGTATCATGGTGTACTAAGGCTTGCATTCAGGGGGACAGAGTAGATTTCTGGAAGAAGGCAACCTTCTGCATTTCTATTTGCATTCGTAATTTACTGCTCTCAACCTCACGTGCTTGCACACAGGAATTATGTGAAGCTAAAATTTGTGTTATAGGAACTGTGTGCCACTGAAACGGTAAGTGGGTTCCTGGGAAAGGTAGATCCCTTTTCAGACATGAGGGATCCAAATTGAAGCAATATCCCATGTTGCTGATTTCTCTTAAGCACTGGAGAGCTCTGACCATTGCCACCGTCTTTTTTACTTCACATTTATGGTGAATTTACCAACTTCAGCTTTCTCCATTCATTTAAAAACTCACTTGAAATCATGTATTTTGCCTTATCATAGAAAATAAATTTAACTGGATCTAATGAGGTTTGTATTTATAGTGTTTTAGTTCAGAGGAAATATTTCTGATATTTTTTAACAGATTTAACTTAGATCCTGTACACTTAAGCAATTGACATGGAAATTGAGGCAGTGGAAAACTAATATTAAGATAGATTAAATGTTACAGATCAATTTTAGGTTTTATAATAAAAAGTATTTTTTAAATTGAAAATGTATGTTAAAAATGGATGCAACTTTATATTTCATGTCAGAATTTCATGCTTTACCTCATAAACTATTCTGATATGAATAAATCCCATTTATTGGATGTTCTTCATAACTTTGGTTTTTATTGTGCCATAATTATTTATGTTCATGCATAACTGCAGCACTGAGGAAATAAGTGAAACTGGAGGCTGCAACAGTCATCTGGGAGATGACTTAAGCTGTGGGATAAGCATAATAGTTGGGTACATTTGCTAGAATGATCAGTAGTGATTGGAAGTTTCAATTTAGAAATGAGAACGCACTTTCTAATGGTCCCTCTGAGATGAGCAGTTTTGATTAACTGATCTTCTGAATATTCAGGAAGATATTACTATATCATTTTGCATCTGCTTGATGTATTTAAGGATGGCTTCATTGGTATGATGCTAGCCATAAAACTCCTTACAGAAATTGAAATCTGGGACTTGGGTTCAATATTTTGTGGGAGAAAATGGATTTTTCATGCAGAAGAGCTCTCTAAGCACTGTCTGTTTTGAATCCTTTTGTACACCGAAAGTGAACAAAAGTAATCCCCCGGTTTATTACAGCGAAGACCTATCTTACAGTTAATTCTTTGACAAATTGCGTGAGAGCTCTCGGGCATCTGAAAATGCTATCACAGGCGTGTTACATCTGTGGTTTCTGCTTCTGAAGGTGATGACTTAGCAGCCATCATTTCTCTGCTGAAGCTTCAGTTGTTGCCTGTATGAGGCTTTCAGCTGCAAACTTCAGGGACTGTCAGAACTGCTCGTCTCATGGGAAAAAATTAAGGTGCTGTCCAGTAGGAACGTCTGAATCAGTCTGTATGAAGCTGTTGCTATTGCAACAGTAGCTGCTCTGTAGTCTTAGATGGAGTTAAAAGGGAAATTTTTGTTGATCAGTGCCTGTACTAATTGTGAGCATCTCCTGGTCCTTTCTAAAACTGTGTGATTCATAACTTCATCAGATCTGTACCCACCGGGCTAGGAATTCTCTTGTGTGGGAGTGTGCAGAATAACCTTGGCAGAAATGACAGGTTTCTCATTTCTGCCTCTTATGAGGGCTACAGTAAGAGAAAAGAGTTGTAACTGTGACAGCACTTACAACAGCCAGTTTTCTTTGCAAGCTATGGCCAGTAAAGTGCCCCTGTATTATGTACAGTAATGTAAGGGTTGTGAGATGACAGCATGCTCCCTTGTAGCATCGGTTGTTCTAGGTCAGCATTGATGTGCATTGGATTTCAGCAGCTCTAAATGTCAGTCTGCCACATCATTAATGTTAGGGTTTATTTTTTATTATTTTTAATTTTTTGTTTTTATTTTTTTATTTCCTTTTATTATTATTATTTTAAATGTTTTATTTTATTTTATTTTATTTTTTCTATTTGAGTAACTTAGAGCTTGTGGAGGTGCTTTGAATGGACTTTGAACGCCCACTGGACAGAAGTTCAGCAGATGCAACCTTGTAACTCACTACTGAAGTAAATCTTCCTTGGTGTGTCATGTAACTGTATCAACCATTTCTGCTCCTAATTTGTTTCTGAGGAACGTCCCTTTTCTCTTGACTAAGATCATGAACGCAATTTCTGCAGACTATTGCAGCATGCCGTTTGGCGCAGAGTACATGCGGACATGCCATCAACAGAGATGCTGAATACCACTGTTAGTGAATCGTGCCCGCAGGTACAGGGCTGCTGTTGGGGAGGGGTTAATGAGCTGGGTGCACATCTGTACTTGTTCAGTTGCTGGGATGCTTGCCAGCTGGGTAATGGATCCCAACAAAGCCGAAGGTCAGCTGTGTACATCCCCCTGTAAATCACCAGTGCCGTGAATCTAAGCCGGGTTCTCTCTCAATAATCCCACCAAACCTGGGACATACGTGGTTCTCCAGCATTATTTCAGCATTTCCTACCATATGTGCTTGGCTGCACAGTCCCTTCTCAAAGTTCTCTGGCAACCATGCAAGGACCATAACCTCCTACTTTGTGACAGTGGCAGGCAAGATGACCTGAAGAGAGTGGCAGGGCTTTTGGATTGGGTTTCTTCTGCAGGCTGTTTTGGTGTGGACTAACAGCCTTCCTGGGGACCAGGCCCATGTCCTCGGCTTTCCTCTGCCCTAGCTAATAGTGAGCTCAGGCTGGGAATGCACTGTGGGAGCTGCAGTGAACTTGCAGTGGATGCAAGGACTGGGACAGGGAGGAAAAAGCCTCAGTGCAAGGCTTTGGGTGGTTGCAGGGGACTAGACAACGAAGAGGTGAAGCAAGCACCTCCAGGAAGATGTAATTGAGACTCTTTTTGGGGTGGGTGACAGGGGTGATGATTAAGGTTGCTGTGTATGAGGAGAGAACAGATTTGAGCAAGCCACATAGTGGAGTTAGATGTGTATATATATGATGAAGGGAGTGGGATGGGTAAGGAGAGATTGAACGAAATTGCTTAAAAAAAAAAAAAAAAAAAAAAAGCCTGGTCTGAAAAGTTGAAGAACTTTTATGTTAGTTAATGCACTACTAAACAAATGATTTTCTACTGTCTTTCTCCTTATGTCTTCCTTGAGATCCATTGTAGCTCATGCCTGGAGTCTTTTTTCCCCAGCTGCAGCAGTAGCTCTTCTCCTCCGTGCCCTTTTTCCTGTGAGAGGATGGAGAGCAGCTTGCTGCTGCACGAGAAGAGAGCGGCTGTGAATAACTAATAGTCATCTCCCATTCTGAAAATCAATACAGCTGGGAGATTTCAATCTCAGGCAGCATGCTCGTTTTCAACTACAGCTCACACGAAACCTAAAATTTATGTGCATATTTCCCACAGAAGCTCCCATCTGTCACCTTAGAGTGAGTTTTCATATGGGTAAATAAGCTTAATTTGCTGTTGAGAGAACATAAACAATTACCTATAGGCTCTGTAAGTATCTAGAGGGCTGCCTTCTATATTAATGAAGACTGTCCAAGAATTAATATTAACCTTAAAGAGTAACTTTTGTGATCAAGGATCAACTTAGATTAAGCATTTCCTTTGGAAGTACGTTTTCATTTTTCATAGAAAGACAAAGGCTTAGGTTTGCTTGATTTGAATCCAGCCTGTTAAAATGGCTGAAGAAATAACTGAAAAGAAACTTTTTCTAATTACTTTCTTGATACTTTAATACTATACGAAACTATCTGAAATTTCCAGAAGAGGAAAAATTGCAGCTTTATAGACAGCTATATCAAAACCAAGTTGCATCTTGTTTTGAGTGTAAACTATTGTTGGTATTTCCTAAGTACCTCACTGAAAGCTTCATTGCCATCATATTTCTGGACCAGAAGGCAAAGAGAGCAAGTCTGTATCTGTTCAACTGATCTGCTTATGAAGTAGATTGCTGGACTGGTTTGGTTTTGATGCTTAAATTGAATGGTGCTTTTAAGAACATCTTAGTAACTGTCTCCTTTGCTGAGACTGGAACCCATGCAAACTCATCTCGCTTGTCTGGGACTCTGGTTCTTAAACGTTTATCTGCCATGCAAATGTTTAGATACCTGTTCCCTGGCTACAGATGTACTTTGTATGTGTGATTTAGATTGCAGGTGAAGAGGGTCCATGGCTGTAAAGGGCTTGCTGACTATGCAGTTTCTCATGACATTTTCAAGTTTTACAAACTCCAAAGCAGCATCACATGTTGTGAAGCTACTGTTTCGCAGAACAAGAACCCTTTGTTTTCTACTGTTAAGTGCTTTGCCTGAATTTTGATCAAGAAATCTTAGAAACAAAGAAACAGGATGGTCAGGAATCAGAAGTGCCTTTGTCATGAGTGAGAAACCACCACCCATCTTCAGTTATTCTCCTTTTACAAAGCTTACCTGCAGTTTCCCAAAAGATTCTTGCAGTGTTCTGTTAAATATCAGTGACTTTTGACCAACAACCAGGGGACTGTGATACTCACCTGGCAAGCAGGAAAGGGAATTGGGAGGTAGCTCCATATGTGCACTTGCAAGGCACATAACCTCCAGGCTGGGATGGGGGTGGGTGGATCTGTAGAGATCTGTCTGGTGCTAATCTGCTTTGTATAAGTATATACTCATCGACTAGAAAGTTGGAGCCTTCCTGGAGAGAAAAAGCCTTGAAAAGTAATAGATGGAAGCTCTTGTCTAGGATCACATAGGAACAGAATTGTGGTAGGGCAGAGAAAACATCTAATTCCAGGAATTCCACCTGGGTTGAAGAAAGAGCAGGAGAAAGACTTTGATAAATCAACTTTTCTGATAAAAATGTTTCACTGGGCTACTTCTACAGTTGGGTATGGTTTCCCTATCACTGAACAATTATGCAGTAATATTTTTCAAAGTCTCCTCTGTTCTATTTGGATGGCTCAAAAAAAAAAAAAAAGCCTTCTCTATAAAAAAAAAAAAAAAAAGCAAGCACACACCTTAGTCTTCTCTGTGTTATTTGTAACAACAGTAGGTAGTGTTTTCTCAAGTAAAGTGCTGGTAAAGAAGGGCACCCTGTTTTGCTTACTACTCTGCCATCAGCGGTGCTTGACAAACCTGTAAATGTATCAGCTAAACTAAGGTAATACTCCAAATGCTATACTGCAAACACCCGCACCCATCTGAACAGGAACCTTGTAACAGGTTTTGCTAACCAACTTTCTAGAAACTAGTTCAGTTAGAAAACTTCATGGGATTGAGAAATAATGACCCATTTTGCATGAGAGAACAAGCAATGAAAATTAATGTGCAGTGAATTTGTCAAAAAGCATTAATCGGGATAGAGGGAGTGAAAAAAAAATAAGCCATTAAACCTGAGTTGATTCAAGGAAGTTCACTGCAGTATGAGTTAGGTTACCTGCCAAATGTGCAAACAAAAAATTACATTGCAGGGAACCATTTCATGTCATAGCAATGAACTTGAGTGATATCTTAGAAGGGTGTTTATTGATCAAACTCATTATTTTGTGGGCATTACTCCTGAGTTTTATAAAGGTGGTTGGCTTCCCAAGCTTTGTTGAGAGCTAACAGAGAAGCAACACAGCCAGGCTGAAGAGGTCATCTTCCCATATCATCACTGAACACGGTAAGTTCTATTGTATAATGAGTGATCTAGATGAAAATTGCTGACATTCAGATAAATGCATCCAGTGAGAAAATCCCAACAGTTCTCTTACTGGTTCTTCTCACGCTTCCATAATGTATTTGACACCTTCTTGAACAGATGAGCTTAGAGCTTTCTCATAGTGTTTTCTTTACTCTGCGGAGAGGTGTGAAGCAGACTTCTGTAGAGAAATAGGCCGGAGTCACTAGAGGTTTTGCAACACATTCTCATCTTCTTCTAAATTTTCGTGACTCTACAAGAACTCCCATCTGATGCAAATTTTAATAAATACAAGCTATTAATTTTAAGTAATGTTTGCTTGTAGTTGAACTACATAAGCAATTTCATAAGTATAGCAAAGAGTTACTTAAACATCCATCCAAACTGCCACCTGGTCCTGCCTAGTTTCTTAATGTGGATAGGAAAAAAGATGCATTTAGCCACTGCTAGCCTTCAGGCTGTTACAGTAGGTATTCAGCCTGTGGCTACTCTGATCATTTGTTGCTTAAGTCTCAACAGTTGTTTGTAGGACTGTGCAGTATAAACTGGAAAGTAATCAATGCAGAAATAGGGAGGAAAAGCTGTATCTATTTTCTTTTTATATTCCAACTTCTTGTGACAAATAGGATAGAAAATAGCTGTAAATATATGCCATATGTAAGTTTTTTGAGTTCCCTGAATAGCTTTTTTTTTTTTTTTTTTCCTCTTCTGAACTACTGCTAAAAAGTAGTCAGGGAAAGTGAACCACATAATTTTGTCCGGACCCAAATTCCCCATGTTTTGGTTTTCAATGCAGAATTTCAGCATGATCCTTCAAAGAGTGTGTTGCACAGCTATACTTGTGCAATGACTGAGGAAAAATAAGCGCTGACAAGGAAAGGCTCATCTTTGAAGTGAAGGATCTTATAAAGTCTATATAGGAAATTAGTTTAGATCTTTCTGTAAATAGAAGCTGGATTTTTCCAAGGAAGCTTTGTTTGTTCCTGTCCTCTTCTCTGCACTTTTGAATGAGACATGAGTCAACCATTGAGCCACTTTTGCCTCTGAGTTCTGGAAATAAAAGAATGGGGGATAATTTATGAGTAGTACAAGGAAAAAGGTTTATCATCCTATTAGATCTGCTGCTAAAGGTAGTTCACTTCATGAAGTCAACTCAACTGGTGCTTGTGAAGATCTCACTCCTGTCCACAGTAATGCTCAACAGCAGCTATAGGACATGGATTACTCAGCTAAGTGGAAATGCTGTGTTCAGACAGAAATGGGCTGGTTCCTGTGTGTGGATACAGATATATTTGGGGCGTGGTGAATAAGTCACACTTCTCCCAAGTAATTCCAGGGAACCTGGTTGTATCCAGAGAAACAGAATTGCCCAGCAATTTGATGTTTGCAATACCAGCCATATTTTGGATAAATCCATTATGAAGAAAGGATATTTTCAGGCTTATCAAAAGCCTTTCTTTTCATTCTGTCCTGCCATGCATGCTTATAATCTCTCCTAGTCTTTATTCCCTAGACTGGCTTGGTAGTCACCCATTCATATTTCTGTACAGTGAAGGAAAGAGATCTTGAAATCAAGCCTTCAGTACTATGAAATGAGGATCTAATTAATATACAGCATTTTCAATTCCTTTAGTCATTTTGCTTGTGCTTGAGTCTAAGAATTCATGTTCCCCAAGCACATATTAAAGGGTAGTAGATGATTTGGTGGACCAAAGTCATACTTACTGCAGGATCCACATGGGAAATGTAGCTACCTAAGCTAGATGTTTAAAACAGTGATGTAAACACCCTTCTTCCTTAACTCATTTTGCTAGAAAATGTGCATATTATCTTTACTTCACATTTTGAATTTAGCTTTTAATTCTGTAACTGTATTTAAATGCAACCCATTTCCTTTCAAATTTGAGTGCTTACATGATGTTTTTCCAATTCAAATATCATGGTAAAATACATTCCCCCAGAGGCTTGGTACAGTGTGAAAATGTACGAATAATGGATGCATGTGCATTGTACATCTCCCTTCCAGATGGTACTGTTCAAATTTATAGTGTTGTATAATCACTTTAGGAGAGGCTGAACGAATTTGGTTAATTTCAAAATTTCTTCTGTAAATGTTAAAGGATTTTACTGCATAGCTGATGTTAGTTACATCTCCACCTTTGCCACAGTGCTGACTTAGGCCATAGAAACCTGAGTTAAAAGAAAAATCAGTATTGTGTCTCCTACCAGTTGGAGGGCAGACAGCTTTTGATTGTTGAAGGTCAGTTTAGCTATTGGTTTTGGCATATTGGTAAAATAAGGGTTTTTGTCTATAAAGCTACAATTCACGTGAGACAATATGTTATGATAAGGAATGATTTTGATTGTTATAAGCAAGCTTGGTAAACTCTGATTACTGCTTCCTTTCCTCCTATCCCTTGTCCTTCTGTTAGGATACATATTGAATGCCAGAGCTGTGGCCTTGCATACTACTAGTTGTTAGAGTACAGTAACTAGCTACTTTATGCCGTGCACATAGTTCCTAGTGTGTCAGAAATTACTGTGGAAACTAGATGATGTCAGTATTGGCTTAGGAAGCTATCTTAGTGAGGCTTATGCTCCTTCAAATGGGCTTAACAAATTTAGAAAAATTCTAATGTTTCTTAACATTATGTTAAATGTAAAGAACACCAATAAAGATGTCTGAGAAAGGATGCTTGCAAAAGTATGCTGGTTGAATCATTTTGTACAGACAGATGTCTTCACTGCTTAAAATGAAGGCCATTTGTAAAAACATGAATTTTTAGAGACTGGAACCATCAGGCTTATGCAAACTTGACCTTGGACAGAATTCTGTATATGACTGACAATCTATTTGCAAATATATCTGTACATGATTTCAGCTAAAGAGCAGTTTACTTTGGAGAAATACAGAAGCAAATCTGAAGGGCATAAGATGCAAGCAAAGGTTTGTGTCTTGATTTTTCTCTGCACTTCTATCTGCAAACTACTGCTGTCTTCTAGTGGAGCAGAACAGAATAAGATCTTATTTCATCACTTGTTTCTGTCCAGCTTATAACTCAAATTTTGCTTTGACAAGAACTTTCCTAACCATAGTCTTACTGCCTTGAAATATTGTCTTCGGTTGAAAGCTCTCTGCCTTTTACTTGCGTTTCAGGTTATTGTGCCAAGTTTTTCAATTTTCAGTCTCGATTTTAGTGTGTCTTGCTCTCATTGAACTTGTAATTGATTTTGGTTTTGCTTTTCTGTAAATTCTAGTGTCACTGCCACCACTTGTCTGAGACTGAGTCAGAACTGAGATGATCTATTTAAAAGTCAAGCAAAAAAAAAAAATCTGATATTTAAGTATTAGTGTCCATCTGGTTGAAATCTAAATATAATAGCACAGCATAGTGCTAGACTAGCTGTCCTCTAATTCTGCCTGCTGCCAAATGTTCAGAGAGGCTGACAGCATCTTTGTTTTCCTCTTCAGATGAGAAAGGATTATTTTGGTTGGTCTGGAGAACTTTTGCACTATGACCATGAAGTCATGGCCAACTATGAGCTTGTTTCCAAGTAGGCTGTGACTTACAGTCAAAGAAGCATCTGCAAAGTTAGCTCTTTACATTGCAGCCTTTCTGTTTTTTATCAGGAAATTTCACCTCCTGTTCATAAACTCCACTCAGCTTCTATCTGAAGAACTGCATAACAAAATCCCTCCCATAAACTGTGCAAATATTACATTAAAACTTGCTGGGTGCAAATGATATTTCTTTTAGAAGGATGACATTTGATAGCCTCTTTATTTTCATGGTTAGACACCTTTCTTTATTTTTGAACCTAAATTTATTCAGGGTTACCTCGCATACACTGTGACTGTATAAGCAGCATTCTTAAATTCAAACAGCTTTTGCACTTCTTTAATGCTCATCTTCTATTCCATTCACACAGGAGACAAGTGTCTCTTCAGTTTGCTGGGTTAAACCAGCTAAGTTCTCCTCTGCATGATGGGTTCTTGATCTTCCCTGTTATCCCTATAACCCTTCTCTACACTTGTCCAGTTTCAGGTATCCTTCCTGAACAAGAGTCACTAGAATTGTACGAGATAATACTTCAGATGATTGCTCACCAGTGCTTTGCAGACAAGCGCTAATATTTCTGTAACTGTGCCACAGGAACTATAACTGATGTATCTTGGGATGAACTTTTCCTTTTCAGGATCACGTTACATCATGATCAGTGATAATATAATTCATACTTGGTTCTACATTTTGGGGATAAAATAACACACTGTTTCAGTGATATGAATGTGAGTTATCTTAATATTGCTTAACCTGTCTACAAAGACATACATGCAACATTTATTTCTGCAATAAATGTTATTTACTAAGAGTATTTTTTTACCGCTTAAAAGGATGTGATTTTTCAAGGTTAGAGAGAGCTGAATGTACAGCTCTCCTCTGAATTCAGTATACTGTACCAGAAAATATTCATTGTAAAAGGCCGCAATTTTTTGTATTTGGAGAGAGCAAAATGGGAGCTTGGTTCTGCTTCAAGTTGTCCTCCTTTTTCTTTAAATTATAGCACAGTTCCAATCCTTATGTTGGCTTTTGCAAGTTAACGCTCTTTTGTGCATTTTAGATTGGTATCCTGAGGACTCAGTCGCTAAGATAAAAACGGACTGTTTTCCCCAGTTAAAGTACTGTAAATTGACCATACCTTCATGGTTCTAGCTGAACAGCTAGAAGAAGATGATTTAAAAACATTAGATGGTTTAAGAGCAAGGAATGTTTTTGTCTGTTTCTTCTTAGAACTTTTGAGAAAATTCTGGGACATGCTACTTTCCTTACGAGTGCGTTGGCTTGTGTGTGTGGGATGGGTCAGGACTGCAAAATCAGTGGTATTGTTTGTTCTCTCTGCATCTTTCTAGATGATGAGAGGTAAGATCATATTATCAAAAAAACAAAACAAAAAAAATTAGGCATCCTTTTGTTCATTAGAGAAATACTGAATCATAAAAGGTGATTAAAAAATCATTTAAACATTACCAGTTTTCAGTGTACGTCTTACATGTTTATCAACAGCTTGTGCACTAGAGTAAAATATGAAAGATTGAAAGGGAATTGTGCTGATCCCTTTGGTACTAAAATATTGACATAGCAATAATAAATACCACTGAGAAGGGCAAAATATGAATTTAATTGAAAGCACAGTTGGTGGCAGCACTGAGTAGAACCATGCTGAAGGAAGAAATTACAAAATATGGATATACCTGCTTTAATAAGCAAGCATTCATATTCTGATACAAGATCTGTGAAATTAAGCATTCATTAACAACAAATTAAGCCTTATGTTAATAAGTGTCTCATTTGGTCAATCTCTTTGCCACTAGCACTCGTAATACTACTACTGACTGTTTCCCCAAAATGGAACTATCTAAGAACAGTCTTGCAAGTGCCAAGACCAGCTTTCCTTGGTCTTTCCTGCATTCTGCCAGTTGCATAACAACTGAAATTATACCTGTCATTCAATTTGTCTGTATTTTGGTACTTGCACAGCTTGCTGAACTTTGTTCTGAATCCATAATTAGCTATTTCTAGGAGAAAAAAATCAGTTACTATTCTCGTCTACTCACGACTTGTAATGGGCTAAATTTGGATCTTCCAGGAGTCAGTATGTCTGTCTGTATTTTAGCCTCATTTATCACTTCATGGAAGACTGATCTTTGCTTTGTACTTCATGGCCCATTGTGCTCCCATAAGGTTAAATGTAATCTATTTTGTCTAACTGTTTTATAGATCTAAAATAATACATTTGTTTTACTAATGATTAACTTTTAAAAGTTTCAGATGTATTTGTTCCCATACTTACAGCATATGGGTTTCAGACTAAAAGGTTCACACTTCATTATATTGGATTTAATAAATCTAGCAATCAAACCATGTGAAGTATAATTGATGCGTTGGCAATGTAGCCAGACTGTCTAAAATACAAAGTGATTTAGACAGAATAGCAGGACCCTGGGGGCAGGGGGAGGGAAACTCTGCTGTAACTTTTAAGCTTTCAGATGCAAGATTGTTTTTTCTTTTTTTCTTTTCAGTAAAGGGGAAAAAAAGAATGATGTTTTCTTAGTAGAATAAGAGGTAATAGATTTATAAGAAATATTTTACAGCTGCACAAGAAGGGTAAGTTACATGTGTTAGTTCTAGTAGTAACAGTGCCATGCTGGATTTGTATGTGGCCCTGGATATTTGTGATAATTTCTGCCTAAATTTCCTATCTGTAAAACAGATATTGAGAAGAATAACAGTTTTTAATAGATTTTCTCTAGTGACAGCATACAATACTGTTATTTCTGCATCTTCTCTGGTTAAGGTTTTACATGATGGAAGGTTATTCTGTATAGCAGAACCTTCACTGAGTTTTGTCCTTTAGTACAGAATACTGTAAAATCTTGTTAGTACAGAGGTACTGTACTCTAATCTGGGAACAGTAAAAATTGAAGTCAGAAGGAAAATCATATCCTAGGAATGTGACAGTTTGCTGGAGAAAGAATTCACCAGTTTAGCACCTCAAAGCTGTGCGCTGTTTTGATGAGCTCATATTCACAAGTTGACAAATATCTTGAAGTAGTAGAAGAAAGGGCTTGGCACCATTTGTTCTTTCTTCCAGACAGCCCTGGTGACAATATAGGTTACATCTGTTCGTATGGACGTGTGATGCTCACTAATGCTGACTTTTTGAAGTCTGGCATATGTGTCAAAGAAAAGTGGTGAAGTACTGAATGAATCCAAACCATTTAAGGACTTTGGCGTAACCTGGAACAAGTCCTGGAATATTTTGCTTCTTGGCCTGTGACAGATGTGTTGTGCAGGTCCGCACCTAAATCAGCATTACCAAAGCATCGAAGAGATCGAAGAATAAGGGTGAAAAACTGGTCTCTGTAAAAGGCTGTAGGCAAAGCTGTTTTTAAGGATAAGCACCTAGAACAGCTGTGATGAAGGGGCAGCACGGGGTGGGAGTGCAAGTGCTGCTGCGCCTGGCATGGGAGGCAGGTGGTTGAGAGGAGCTTCTCTGCTTCCACTGTGGACAGATGTTTGCATCTCTTGGCTCTGAACTGGCTACAGAATGGTAGGCGGGCTGTAGTCCACATACCAGTGGTGAATCTGCTTATAAAGAAACGGGGATGATGGCTGGATGATGAAGTGTTGCTGGAGTGTGTGTACAACTAAATACGTGCATATATATATACACACACACAAACAAGACGTTATGACGTGATATCAAGAAATGTGACCATTTCCTTTGGAACTTCCCACTATAACTCTGCCAGCTTTACAGAGGGAATATCCAAGTCAACCTGAGGCAAAAAAATCAAGAGCAGCGAGTTTCCAGCTCAGTGGAGCATATTTTACCTCTTCCCCAAGGGGAAATGTAGAACATTTCCTTATAATTCAGGTGTGTAAATGAGGAGTGCTCCTGGTGCGTTGCATCAGTCTTCTCTTGTGGTTGCAGCTTACTTACAGAACCATTTTTTCAATGGTTGTATTTATTCTGTGGTCACTTTTATTACAAAAATAATTTGGTTGTTCTGATTCATTTGGAACTAACTTAGATGTCAAATAAGAAATTTAGGTTATAGCATGCACATTTGCATAGTTTTACACCTAGCAGGAGCCTGACCTTCATCATGTAAAAGATATTTTTGGAAAAAATTATCCCATTTATGAATGTACCAGCTTTTTCTTTAGACTTCTGCACTGTTCAGTTAAATTAATGAAGATATCTAATTTATTAGATAACGAAATACTGTTGTCACTTACATTTATAGAGAATCCTGTAAGGTATATAAAATGTGAGTTTTGATCCAAGTTGAAATGACAGCACTGTCCTACACTTCTATTCATTAGGTACTTTGAGGAAATAGCCTCTGACATATACACCTCAGAACAAATATATTTTACCATATTATTGACAGGCTAGCGGCCCTGTATAAATCAGTATGTTCTGCAGCTCAGCTTTTAGCCTAATTTGCCCTAATAATAAGTTGCCCATGGGCTGAGATTGCTGTAGAGAGGGCTGATGATTCTTCCTTCTCTTTATGTGGCTTTCATCAGTCGTAGTTTCATTATATCATTATTTCAACACTGTTGTGTTAACAACAGAGCGTTCACAGGGATGTGTCCAAGTATTTGAAGGATTTGCTGGATCAGTGAAACAGAAGTGGAACAGAGGAAGTTGGATCTTGCTGTCATCGGTGTAGGAAAGTTTTCAGCATTTTAAATGATAGGAAACATTGCCTGACTTGAGGTCTTAATCTGGCTTTATCTTAGTATTTGGTATTCGATACATATAGATGGCAACATCTTCCTTAGATTTTAACATAAGAAGTGAATGTATTTTTGTCTTTTCACTGTTCCGTTTATATTGAGATTTCAATATGTGAACGATAAAGTGCTACAGTTGTCCTAGTTTTCTTATCTGACTTAGTTACTGAGCATTTTCAAGGATGATGTGCTTTCAGTGAAAGACAGGAAAACAAAGTGAGGATTGAAATATGGTGAGTGCTGCAAATCTATTGACATAAAAGAAAAATCACTCAACTGAATGCAATATTAACCAAGGAATGAATCCCCTATGCCTGGAATAAAGCAGCTGCATTCATTTGCTGTTGCCTAACCAAGTGTGTTTCCTCTGTCTTTCAAGCAGAAGTTTTATTTGAAATTGGTTTCATATGGAGCAGGAATGAAAGTACAGTGGACTGCAGGTGACTTTGAGTAAGAATCTTATCAGTCTTGGGGATATTTGATTATTTAGTTGTTTTTGAGTCTTTTATACATTTTTTTTTTCACTTGAATTCTGGGGAACCTTAAATAGGCTGAAACTTTTCTTAAACTCAGTGTTCGAGAGAAAGTTAGTCAACTGGTTTATATGACAGTATATACTGTGATCTCATTTGCATAGGGTATGCCAAAAAGTGGAGAATTGCAATGCCACAGGAGATGAACTCATAACTTAAGTGTTTAGACCCTAAAGCATGAAATGAAGAAAGTTGAAAAAATAAAGAAAGACTGCAAGAATATTCCCCCAAACCTGATATTCTACCAATAATGTAATCTAAGTGTATTTTAAATGGTAATCTTACAAGTGCTAGAAAATAAAAGTGCTGGTAAGATGATATGATCTCTGAGAAAAAAATAACACAATTACTCTTTGAAAGTGACTTGGATCATCAAATTCCACTCAGGTCAGCTCAGTACACCAGCAGGCTCTGAAGGACGTTTCAGGTAAAGATGGTCTGCATATGTGAGTACTTGTTAAAAGAAATATTGAATAAAATCCTGTTTTCTTTGTTTGACTCCATAAAGACCTTAAAAAACCTTGGTAGTATGGTAAATAATTGCTGTAATATAGTTTCTAAACTTTCCTCCTTTCTCTCTGTCCTCATGTACAGGGTGATATAGAATTTCCCTAAGCTGTAAAAATCCAGGGGCTCTGGATATAACTAGTAAGGTTTTTATAATTTGGAATATGTGAAGAGGTAAATGCAGAAATAAATTACAAACAGAAGACTTAATGTTTGAAAGAAGTGCATGATGTAGTAGGAACTCAGTGACTGAAGTGTGTGTGTGTACTTGATTACGAAAGCACAAAGAAAATCTAATAACCTACCACACTCTAATTCAATGTTGCAATGTATTATCTGCTAGATTTAATATGATTTTAATTAAACAAATAGCAGTGGATTTATATTATCTTCATTTCTCTGTTTATCAACTAAATCTTTCTTCTTTTTACTGGTGGATACACAGCATGAATTTTTTTTCTCTGTCTAGCCAGGTTGTTTTTCTTGACAGAAGGATGTGTTTTAGCAGCATTGATAATGATCAGAACATAGAGCAGCCTCGTTCAGTTCTGTAATGTAGTACATGAAGCATACTGAGATCTAAAAAGCTGTTAATCAAATTTTAGTTCCCCCTTAGCCTTTTTATTAACTACAGCAGTATAGATGTCTCTTTAATATAACTCTCATAATTCAATTTCTTTAGCCATTTAAGTAATTTTCTGTTCTTTGAGTGTCCTTCTTTTGTCCGACACTTCTACCACTGAGTTTTGAAATGGCAGACAGTTTTATGGGTGAAATCTTAGCAGTACCTCACAGATTTACTTGATTTGTGCCATGTCTATAAACATGGCACAAAAATGATAATGGCTTTCTCCTACCTTTGGTACATTCTTCTTTAGCTGGTTGAAAAATAAAAAGATGTTTGTGAGAACTTCTCTCTGACTGTTGCTGATATTCAGATAATTTATTTTGTGTCACAATTGGTGATAGTTTCTGATGGGCCCCGTTCAAAATGGCTTACAGCTTCTTATTATAACAATCCAGGCTCAGCACCTCATTTTCTATTGCATATTCAGTTACTCCAAGTTTTATGTTTCAATCTCACTGCCATCCCTGGCACTTGGCTGGATTGCTCTGGTTGCTGTCTAGCCTCTCCTGTTCTATTACTGCCTTTTAATGTAAGATCTACAAGACACCCTGATTCATGCAAAGGCAAGCCTTGAAACTCTTCTGTTGACCCTGGGTCTAATATTAAATGGCTACAGAAATATTCCTATGTTCAAAAGCCAAAGTTCTTTAGTCTTCATATAGCACTGAGAAAGCACATGGTTCAGTGCACAGCTGTTGGAATAATAATTGATATGAACATTTGAGTCCTCGACCTTAAAACAAACAAACAACAACAAAACAAACAAACAAACAAAAAAAAACCAAAAAAAAACCACACATCTGTTCTCTCTGTGGAACTTTGTACCTGTCTCATTATCCATTCTGTAGATCTGTCTGTGTCCTGTTGGCCAAAAAACACACTGAAATCCATAGAAAACTCTGTTTCAGTGACATATCCAGGAACAACCCTTGGCTTAAAAAGGGCCTCCTTCTAGCCCAGCAGCTCTGTTCAAGCTTTTGTTACTGGAAGCACATCAGAAGGTCTTTGGGTCTGAGGTGAATCTTGAAAAGAGCTCTATTCTTTTTAGTTTCCCTTATAGCCCTTAAAATGCTTAAGTAAATGCCGAGACTCCTCATTATACTCAACTCACTGTAAAAATCCTTTTTTTTTTTTTTTTTTAAAGACTAGTGTAAAGGGTTTTTTCTAGCACTGGGGAAATATTTTTGAATGATCATTTTGGATGCAGTGTAGGATTTGCTTTTCACACCAACTGCAGAAATACTGGCTGATGTAAGAGCAAAGCTGGCAGAAACCAGATCTCTAAATGGTCTTCCAGGACGTTGTCCAACATGAGAACTCCGTAATCAGTTGTCAAACTCCAAATCTAGTCATTCAAAAAGTTTGCAATTCATTTTGGAGAATTTATGTAAGTCTGTTTCCCAGTGCTGATATTCCTATGATTATGCAGTGTTCTCATTTAACTTACAAGTCTGCAACCTGCCAGAGACTGAGCTTTCTGCAACAAAGGTAAAAACATCTGCCAATATTTATATAAAGAGTTGGGAGAAAATTCTAAATTTACTGAGGTAATAATTTTTCTGTTACAAAAAGAACAGCCTTTACGTACACACACAAGCACACACGTGTGTGCATGAAGCCAGCTATGCAGAAGTGTGATCTGTGTTTATCGAGGTGCTATTACCCAAAGCACTTCACAATGCAATTTTGCTTAATCTTTGAGCCTTCTCTTGGAATTAAAACATTTAACCTCTAAAGCTGTTTTCATGTGGAGCAATCTCAGCAGAGATTTACCCAATTGTTCGCAAATGTTAGTCATTATGTTTAGCAGTGCCCTTTAATGATATGGGAAAGAATATAATTTACTATGAAAGAGATGCAGTTTTTTTTTTGCAACCCTTTTCCTCTGATAGCTCCTCACTTTTCCTGCATTTCCTCTGAGAGCTTTGTCCTTTCCAAAGAGGATTCTGGTAGGAAAGATTTCCCTTTTCTAAATGTACTCATTGATACTGAATTTTTAAAGTGCTATCCACTTTTTTGGTACCTGGGCAGGCCATGCTAATTTAACTTCCATGTCAAATTTGAATACAATACCTTCTGTGTGCCTAGAGCACCTGCCACAGATTGAAGCATACGGAGTGTACATAATGACAGGTTGAAGAAAACATCATACATTTTATCATATGTTTTTAGAGAAATCTCTGACCCTTCCATGGAAGATACAGCTGCAGTGCCTCCTGTGAAAGGAGGAGTCTGGTTCAAGATATTTACAGCTTCAAGGAAGTTCAGTGATACTTGAAGTAATCTTTTTTTCTTCTTTAAAGTCAGGCAAGACATCAGGCAATCATCACTGCACAGACATAAGCCTTCCTTGGAAGCCCTTTGCTGCTTTGATTTGTCTTTTGTATAGCCACTGTTCCCTCCACCCTTGTCCCTCATGCCCCCAAGTGCCCACTTATAGTATGGTTTCTAAGTAATCACGAATGAAAGGATTAGTGTTCAACTGGTGGAGAAATAAAAGGGATGTTTAAGACTGAATAGTCTTGTGCATCTTTAACTTGTTTCAGGAGTTCAGTGATATTTTCACATTTTAAGACTGAACAGTAGGAATAGACGTTCTCGTATTATTCTGAACCTGCTGCCTAGCTAAGAAGTAGAGGTGGGTGATTAAACCTCATCCATAGCGCTAACCTGTGGCTTTCTGCCACTCTGTGTTAATACACAGTACTTGCTCTTGGTGATGAACGATGAAAACATTTTGATGGTACTTAAGAACAAGACATAGCAATAAAATTTGCTTTCCACTGTGGTTTACTGCTGTCTCTTGAGCAGCATATGCTAGTGCTTTGCTTGTTTGCTTCATCACTGCCTGTGTTGTTGGGCAAACAGGTTGTCAGAGGTAGACCTGAAGATGGTTTTCTTAGCTTTGATCCGATTTATCTAATTTGTAGGTTCCCTGTGACTTCTTGCTTCTTCCCTAACTGTGAGACATTGCAATATTAGAGCCACATGAAAACACTATGCAGCTCATTTTCAGCTAAATTACCCCAAGTATGTAATTATAGCTGTTAGTAAGGCTTCCTCTGTCTTCAGCACTCTCCAAAAAACACTTTTCTCAGGCAAGTTAGGTTTAAAAAACAAAAAGCAAACAAACAAAAAAAAAACCACAGAGGATAGTAGGTAGACAGGCAAGTCAGTAATTTAAAAAAATTGTTGGTGTGACCAAGACACAACTCTCTGGCTGGGTGAAAGAGCTCAGCTCAACAATGCTGTTTTATGGAATTCACAACTCCAGAAAAATGAACTCTTCTTTGTTTTACAGTTTTTATTGTTACCTCTTTGCAGTGTACTCATCCATTTCAATAGTGGGAGAATTCAGAATGACTATTGGAGAGCATTCAGGATGTTACAAAAAATACTTTTCCGGAAAGTAGCCTCATTCAAATGATGCAGTTACCTCTGTAGCTATTTCGTGGCCTGTAATCTAAAGTGTTTTTTTAATTTCAGGTTGTATTTAATTTCATTTCACTGCTAAAAGCAGGATACTTAAAAAGATTATAATGTACAAACCATTGGGGTTTTAATTTTATAAGGAATCAAGTTTTTTAAAGCAAAATTTATCTTTTTTTGTGACTGATTCCGTAGCACAGTGGGATCCTTTTTGCTGTTGACTAGCTGACAATCTACATGGCTGTGTCAGAGTTCAGCACTATGGGGAACTGGCTTGATGAAGCATGCTAAGGGAAAAGACCATTCTGTGCCCCAGGAAAAATCTGTCTAGTGCTACAGAGAAAACTGAGAGAACACCGAAAATGCAGCAACATAAATGAGTTCAGCTCAAGGCATTCATTTTATTTTCAACATTGCCTCCATGGTGGCTTGATTTTGCTGGTTTCCTGCTCTTACCTCTTTTGAACCAAGTCTTAGCTGTGGGTATTGTGGTGGGCTGGAGAAGCCGGTGCTCTCCGGCATACTTCTTGGGTAATCCAAAGATTTGAAAGTATTGCTGAGGTTAAAGGAAGCTGAACACAAATACAGAAGAAAAACCATGCTGCCAGTGGGTGGACTGGAGAAGTGATTTTCTCTTATATTTATACCTCTGTCCTTCCACGTACTTCAAAAAGATTTCAAGTGGAATTTTGTACTGAAACAGATTTCTTGCAAGCTTTCCATGTGTCTTCTCGTGAATGATAGGGAGTGGGCAATTATCTTCTGAGGGATATTTATATAGATAGGAGCTCTGTTGCTGCATGCATGTTAGTTTATATTAGTTCTTTCTTTTTATAGACTGGTGATCTGAGATAGAAGTGACTAGGAAAGAGAAGTGTCTTAAGGGACATGGGCAACTTAACAGAATACAAAATGTTCTAAGATAAGTATTTGTCCACCTAAGCAACAGACCAAGCGCACATGATTCCTCTCTGAGGTTTAAGTGGAATTGTTAATTTTTGCACATTGCTTTCTCTGTTCTGATTTTACTTTTCTAATCGTATTTGCTTATGTGTTCTCAAGACAATCATTGCACAGCACAGTTTCTTTAGTATATTTAGTATCTCATGCGATATCTGTGTGATCTGCCAGGCAGTGTGCTGGCCTATGTGCTTGGCGTGGTGCTGGTTTATCACTCCCACCTTTTAACTCAAGCTGTATTAGCAAACGTGTTCTTCTGTGGTGTGCAGAGGTTCACTTCCCTTAGTGGTAGCAGAGGGATGGACGCTGTAGGACGTTCGCTACTCTGGAATATGGTATAGGATATGAGCACGCAACTTTTCTATGGGAGTTTCTTTAAATAGCTTAAAGAATCAGGAAGAATATTAAGGAGAAAATGGAAGCACCTGCCCAGGTCAAAAATACTTGTCTGCTGGAAAAAAAAAGTTGGTTGTGCTTTGTCAACGCAGATACCAATTGTGTGCAAGTAACTTACTAAACCTTCTTCTGAGTTTGCAGAATAGTGAGATTAAGGTTATGTGAATGTGGAACACATTTTTTCTGCAGCATTGCACTTGCTCTGTAGTTCTTCAGACATCTTCAGCCTATTTAAAAGTGCAGGCCTGGACATGGCTTTTATGTTTATTTAACAGCTTTCACGTGTGCTTGATTCCTAGTCTTCTGAGTGCCTTGTGAATCTCTACATAGGGTTTTCTCATGCTGCTCTTTTCCCGGCAGTCTGACCCAATGTTACACAGCTGTGAGGTCTTAGCTGGCCCTGAGTGCGTGCAACAAGACCCCAGGAGAAGGGGAAGAGGTTGCAAAACCCTGCTGGTGCATATAGAGGCCTGACAGATGGAGGATAAATTAATATAGATGATTGAATTTGTAATATAGTTTGAAAATACTCTTGTTCAGTTTCTCTTTGTGACAAATATATTTCTTTTATAATAACTTTTTTCACCTCCTTCTCCTTTTTGCACCTTTCTTCTCCGTGGCTTGCAAAGAGAAAAAAGTCAGACTTTAATAGTTTCCTCCTGACCTTTCCAGCTCAGCTCTCGAGAGACTCCATATTTTGATGTGTTTATTCAACCACGTCTCTAAACAGCCTTAGAAGAAATATATTGTCTAATTACATCTTTGTGCCATAGGCAATTGAGGATATTTATTTGGGTGCATAATTAGCCAAAATATTTTTTACAGGCATCCCTCATCCCTTCTGCTACCCTTCACCACAACAAGGAAGAAAGTTAAATGTCATCAGTGAGTGAATAACTCATTAAAAAATAAAATCCCTTACATTTATAAAGCAGTTAACTCAGATAAGCAGGTGCTTTAATAAAAAGCATGCCTTGCTGAACTGCTTGTATCATGTATACAGGCTGTATACAGTTTGCTTGACGCAATAGGTAAGAACAAAGACTTTCCAAATTATGATTTTTGTTCCCTGCCTTTTGGAAATGTTAAAATCGGGAGCATGTTTGAGCTGTGGTTAACTAAATTCATCTCACGAGTGAATGACGGGCCGCAGAAGAGCAGTGATGAAGTACCCTGAACAATTTATTTTGCAACTTCTAAAATGCCAAGGAACGTTTATCAGTAACCTGCTCAGTTTCTTAGCAAACACTGTGTAAATCTTGCAATTAACAGGTCTGATTCTAGTAAAATTAGCTACTTGATCTCCAAGTCTACTTCTGTGCAGACTGTGTAATTCCTTCTTTCCCGCAGGAAATACATGGGAAATACCGTATTTTTGCCTTTCTCAAAAGTATTGCTAAGGCTTCTCTGAGGGACCAGAGCCAAATGCAACGAGTGCTTTAGGAGCTCTTTTTACTTTTTAAAGCATTTGCTTCTGGTACAAAGAAAAAGGACTTGATTCAGGTGCAATACAGTTTATTTTGTAACTCTGGGAATGGGTTCCGCACTCAGAGGGCAAGAAACGGCAGAAATTTAAGTCCAGAAATTAGACTTCTATTTTTATTGCTGTGTACAAGTGTGTAGCACAACCCCCTGGAGTGTTGCATTGGTCAGGCTCTGCCAGCTCTGCTTTTGTTTGTCTAGCTTTAGTCAAAGCATGTGGTTAATGTTTCTGACTGATCTGCAGAGAGCTGGCTTTTCTTATTTGTCCAGGCACGGCCGCTCACCCCGCGTGCTGGTTGCAGCGTTGTTCGCCTGTGGATTGTTTCCCCTGTTTCTTGACCTTAAATAAGAATTGTGCTTCTGCTGTCACCATGAATAGATTTGAGGGGGTACACACAACCTTTTCATCAGTGAACTTGACCACAGGCAGATGCTGCTTCAGCGCGAGCCATAGTGACCTCACCAGCTCTCTGTCTTTCTGAATTCTGTTTACAGTCATTTTTTTTTTTTTTGGTCTGTATTAATGTTCTCTGTACCAAAATAATAGTGTGCTCAAATTATACAATAGGTACCATATGCTTGTCTTATACAAACAGATAACGCACAAAAGGCTGTACGAGGTGTTGCACAAATAATACATGTACTGGTATGAATGCAACGGACTCCTTCAGATAACTGTGTTTGCTCTCAGGTAAAATGTAGAGGACATAAGAGAGCTTAAATGAAAAACCTGTCTGATGTTCTGTGTATGTCCTAATGTCAACTGTGTACTTTTGGCCTTATGTGATAAAGTTTTTTAATAAAAAAAGGTAATTTGCCCAGGAGTTTGGGTTTGTAGCCAGGAGAGCAGTGACCAGGAACGTCCCCGTGGTGCACCTTCTGGCTGTCACTTCATGGTACCCGTGTCTGTCCCTCATTGCTGAGGGAGGCAAGCAGTGTGGGGCAGTCAGCCTGTGGGCATAAATGAAGAGTGCAGCCTGATGTGCAGGAATGCTGCTGTTTCCGTTCAGGAAGAGTGTAGTCCATAGCAATTGTAAATCCTTTGTGACCAAAAAGTTTCTCCTAAAATGTTCAAGGTCTTTCGGGAGAGATGCCAAAGAGCTTATCCCATTCACAGCCTTGAGAAGGGAGATAAAAATTGGTGACATTGCAATAGGTCTTTATCATAGACACAATAATGGGATAAGTACTACACTTGCTAAGGGAGAATGCAAGGTAAAATTAGGTAAATTTTTCAAGTATAAGAATACTTAATAAGGAGCAATCAAAGAACGGTGTTTATTTTTTAACATATGCTGGCTAGTTTGAAATCTTTGTAGATACTGTGGCGAAGTGGGTCTGAACTGCAGTCTCCTCTACCAGGAAGAGAGTGCACCTTCCGTGCTGATCGCTGCCGGCTGGCAGTGCCTGCAGTGTGTCCCGGCTGCAGGCACACAGCACTTGTTTAGCGGTAGTGCTGGTCATACAGATTTTACAGTTTCAGTTAAAAGCAAGCTATTAAAATACAAAGTGCAGAATACTTGTGAGTTTACTAATAATTTTTCAGTGGTCACTGGTTATTGTTAAGTACTGTTCGCGAGCTTAATTTCTGTCCGGAGAGAAAGAGAAAGAAATTGTTGAGAACAGTGCTGATGATGCTAGCAGCCACAAGAGGTGGAACAAGAATAAATCCTCTGGGCTCTCCTTCCTCTGGATAAACCTCTAAGTATTTCAATGAAACAGTGGCAATTAATCTGCTGGTCTAACACATAGAGTCTACTAGAAGGGTAATTATCAGGAGACTCCTGCTCTGAAGTCGTCATAGTTATTATTTCACATCTTATTATCAGGAGTTAAGTTGTATGTATTTTAAAAGACTTGGATGGTGCTAAGCAGATGGAATTTTTATCATGTCAGAAACCTCAAAGATACAGTTTTAAAATAGGAATTTAATAACAGCATAAAATAGTTTTCAGTGTCACCACCTACTGTGCCAAGTCCAATGGCTTTGTTACATGTCAGCCATTGCAAAAAAAAATTATTTTCTTTAAACATACGGTTATCCTGTTCCCAGGGCCTTTCATGATCTGGCCAGAATCCACCTGTGGCAAAATATAACTAAAAGATTTGATTCAGTAAAGGATTCTTTAAGTAGCTGATCATTTATATTGTTGCTTTCCTCTTGGAAAGAGTTTCTGTTCTGAAATGTGGGTTTCCTTGTAGGGCTGCAGCAAAATTTTCCTGTGAAAGGTAATGATATGACATTCCAGCAGTGGAACTGCTGTTGTTCTATTTTCTAATGTAATTTGCTGGTGTGAACTCTGTTAGCAGACCAAAACTAGTCATGCTGTGTTTGATTCATTGCAAATGTAGAGGCAGAGTTGTAACTCTGTGATTTCTTACTTTACAAGAAATGGGTTGCTATTTTATATATAATTATGTCTGTGTTTTGTGTTGTGAATCCAGATCTTTAAAATCACAATGTCTTCAGAGAGGACATCAGGGTTTGTACTGAAGTCTGTGACTTGGCAGAGGTGAGACGGGCTTTCTCGTTGATGCATCAGTTTGTGTGTTTAGGGGAAAACGAAGGGGATGAGATCAGGCAAGGAGAGAGAAGAGGACAAGAGCGTTCATTGACTCTAAAACCAGAGCTCTGTTGAATGGCATTTTCTTCGTATGTGAACGTGAGCAGGTTGTTTAGCACTTGTGTATAACCCAGCTGTAGGAGTCCAAGTTCTTCCCAGCCTCTGCAGCAGATCAGTTCTTGCTGGATCTGTTGTTCAGTAACCGCTTGGAGCCAAGGAGGCTGAAAGAAGTCTGCTTTGTTTAGTGCCTCTGCTTCTCGCAGATCAATATTGTGGATCATGAGCCTCTCTACAACCTATCAGGCAGGTCCAGCTGGCTCAGCAGACCTTCTTCTACCAGAAAGCACTCTTGTTTTGGCTTTGGAAATGGCTTATAAAGCCACAAATACTGGTTGTAGATTTGTGGATTATTAGCTTGGAATGGAAATATGAATCTGATACCAAATAAAAATACTGTTGCCAAAAATCAAAATGTATTGAAAAAATTTTAATAAAAATAGTAGAACAATATTAAACTAGTAAGAAGAATTTATAGAGCTCCTTCCCCAGACATCCAAGGCTTATTTGTAAAACAAATTTGTAAGTTTGTAACAGGAATAAATTCATGATTAAACATTTAGCATTAGGAAAATTTCTGCTTTAATAGAGAGTCTTTGTAAAATACCTACGATTAGGGCTACTGTACATTTCAGTATTTTTCAATGCACATGTCTTTTTTTCATCCAAAAATCTTATCTTGTTAGAATGGAGGATCTGGGATGTTTGCCCAGGCTTCCTGGAAATCCTTGGTATATCTACTGAGTTATGCAGATGCCCTGCTTCTCTACAGTAAATTTATTGTGTTCTGATGTGCTAGATATCCTGTCCAGATGGGTAGGTAACCTGTATAACATATGTACACGTTTGGGAAATTCAAGAAAATATGATCTCTGTGTTCAAAAAATGCTGTGTAAAGGTCCCTGGATGTTGTTATCCCTTTTTGCTGAACTGGGAGATTATGATGTTTCTTGTTTCAAAGCTAGCATTGTATAGGAGTTGATTTGCTGCCTGCTCTCAGTTTATTCTTATATTTTCTGAGATACATTAAAGGTGTGTTCAAACAGCTGTGCAGATAAAAATGCAGAAGAGCTATTATACAAACTTAATGTGCTATAACTGTATGGTGTATTACCATTATGTAAAGAAAGAGACCATTAAATCTTTTATTTGCAACAAATTTGCACAAATGTGAAATTGGAAGTTTCTTAAAAGCCAACACGAAAATGAGTGAGTTTTTATTAAGCAAGCAAATGTTGAGGAGAAAACCTATAGTTAGTAATTGAAAAGCACTACTAATAACCTTGAACCCCTCCCTCCCCCTTTATGCCAGAAAGATAGAGAACGTGGTTACCTCTGAAAAAAGAAATGATTAGACAGGCATGATCAGAGATGAGGAAGCACCCAAGGGACAACTTCACAAGCCTTTGCTCAGTCAACCCTGCAATGAAGTGCAACCTTGTGGAAGTAAAGACACCCGAGAGGCAGAGGCGAGGCACATCCCAAACTTGAAAGTCTCCGAGTCTTCTGTAGGTGCAGCTTCACGCTGAAATACTTAAACATTACCCTAGATGCAAACTCAGATTTCTTTCTGAACTTGCCACAGCCTATAAATACTGCATGAAATCAAATGCGTTTTATTATAGCACAAAGATGCAAATATATTTCATTGTTAAGTTTACTAAGTTTCATAGCTCTGGCAAATGAAAGCAGGCAAAAACTGGTCACTGGAGTCAGTCTTAGCTTGTGTTAGTTCTAACAGAATGGAAGGATCACTTTATAAGGTAAAAATTGAGGTTGGCTATTTCCTTTCTCTCTTAAACTGAATTCTCACTAATATTTAAGGAATTTCAAATAAGATCAAATAGTCACTTTTTTGTTAATGCCTCATATAAAATCCCTCAAATTATTTTGTGATCAGAAAACCTATTAATACCACTTCTATCTAAATAACTCAAAGGCTAGTACATTGATACCATCTACCATACAAAAAAGATTTGTTGAAACATGGCTGGCTACTGCCAAATGTATTTTTCTCTTCTTTGGAGAAGCGGGTAACATGAATGTGAGAAAGACTTGGAGAAATGATGGTTCAGTGACTGCTAGTGGGATCAACCCGTGTGATGCAGGTGTTAGTTTGATAGATCTCGCGGATGCAATGGCTGTTTACTCGCTGCAGTGAAACAAGTGGGTCTGCTTCCTTCCGTGTGGGCAGCGATCCTAAAGTGAGTCTTTGCTTAGGTTCCTTTGTGTGTGGAGACATCGAAGGAGTTTCCAAGCAAGAAGGATTCAGTCTTACTGAAGCAGTGGGCAGTGATCCAACAGGCAGGAGAACAGGGATACAGCTGGCCCCAAGGAAACATCTCAGTGAATATCGAGAGAGAGAGAGAGAAAGTTGTGGTAATGCAGTGACGTTGGTACAGGTATTTGGTTATGACTGAGCAATTACAGAAGTTTTGCACTGGATGTCATGCAGAATCCAGTGGTCAGCCTTCCCTGACAGTTAGTGGCCAGCTTCCTAATCAACCCAAGAGTCACGACGTTACCCAGGGACCTCCAGAGGCTGTTCGGCACCCGGCAGCCCATGTGCATCGTGGTGCTGGGTGCTCCCCTCGCGCATTGGTGCGTTAGCTGTTTCTGTGCAGACTTTATCTCCACAGGCAGATGGTAATTCAGTCTTGTCAGAGAATTCTCTCAGTACTAGCTGCTGCTTTCCAGTTTCCTGAAGAAAAAAAAAAAAAATTTAAACTTATTTTCATAAAGTATTACACAGTTTTTTTTGTTTGTTTTTTTTACCTGATTGGGATGTAGTGGGCTGATTGACGTTATGTATGTTCCATATAGCTTTGAGATTTTTGAAAGCTTTAATAATACTTTTAAATAACATTTTATAGTCTCTTCTGTTCCTGGATCCTGCATTGACTACAGCACCCAAAATGGCATCAGAAATAAAACTAATTCTCAGTGTGCGGATCAGAAGTAACATTTGGTCCATACATAGGTATCCCTTCCTTTTGGGTTTTCCTTCTGTTCCAGACCTTCAGCAAAAAGATCTACTTTTGCATTTTCCTTCACAATTATTGCCTGGTATGCGTAGAGCAAAATAATTTAACTTTGTGTTATAATGCTGTTAGTAACTATTTACATTTCTGTGCTCAAAGCCTTTTAAAGGTTAAGAAAGATTGCACATGTACTTGCACAGCAGAGTTGGTGTTTGCTTTGAGGGATGAGCTGCCAAAGGGCATCCTTTGCAGTTAAATTGGACAAATGGATATGATAAGGGCTGGCAGACTCTTACTAGCAGTCTATGTAGTTAGATTTATCGTTTTGTTTTTCCATTGTAGTTTGAGAATACAAGAAAAGGGAAAAGTTGCAGGTTATTGGGCTGGAGGTGTAAAGTAGTGCTTTAATGGCTTTTATTAGACATTCCAATTCTGAACGTTTGTGCAGGGACACAAATATATAAATACACAAAGAAAAGTTGAATGAATTATAGAGCCATAGAATGGCTTGGATGGGAAGGGACCTTTAAAGATCATTTAGTCCAACTCCCACCCCTGAAGGTCAGCAAAGAAAGAGGGAATTTAGCAGCAGAAGTAGCAGCAAACCTGATTAATTGCAATGACCTTTTAAAAAAATTTGTCCTTTTCATCCATGTGATGCCTGCATGTCCACTGAGAAGTTTTGACAGCTTTTCTTCTTACATTATATTTTTTTTTAGGCAGGTACTTGCTGTCTACAAGAACCTGCTGGTGAAAATATCTAATTAGTGTATTCTCTCTGCTGATAATTTCAGAGCTGGCCTAGCCAGTTTTGCTTTCAACAGATTTTGTATTTCCAAGCCTCAGATGTGCTGCCTAAATCTTTGGCTTCTAGATATCCATCATCTTAAAAATAAAGCTAAGTATTTGAAATTCATATGAAGTTGAATGGAAACAACTCCTCTCCAGAATATGATTTGTGCAAAACTTTGTATATAAAATTAAAGCAAATGCAGCTTTGCTCATTTGGGCGTGCTGACATGTTTTCTGTGAGGTACCTGATAGATGGTGTGGAGGATGTGTTGTTCCACTGTTGCTCGTCTCCTTGCATCTTACCATGCTGTGGTGTATCATGAATGGAGGGACAAGAGCTAGAAATGGCTCTAGGGGCCTTCATTGTCTTTTCAAGTTCCTTGATTTCTTTGTTATCTGTAAAACAGGCAGGTTGTTCATTTCTGTTCAGACTGTTTGATGTTGCAGCAAAGTGGAAATATGTCCCTGCACATGCTCTGGGTAGTTGTTCATCTGCACCTGCATGGTGCAGATAAACAGCCTCAGGTGTGTGGTGCTACAGGCCAAATGGTAGAAAAAATCACCTGCTTGTCACTGTGAGTTTTTTTTGCTAGTAGTAATGTGAAGATATTGATGTTCAATGGCTCGGTGTGTGTGACAACAGCATTATGTTTTCATGTGTGTGTGTAGCTCAGGTCTCTGATCTATGCTAATATCGCATTGCTGTCCAGAAATGACTGGAATGTTACTGTCCAGTGGCTGAATTTTGCACATTAATGAGCATGAGCTTTGAATGTACACATCTGTTAATGCCACCCCTTTTATTGACAAGTTCTACTTTTAAATGTCATTTACTAGAAATCCTGGCCACTGGGACAGGACATATGTGTCCCTGTAAAACCCACTGGGGAGGTCAGGCAGCTGCAGGCTGTGGATTATTAATGCTCTGTGAACATTTTCATAAACATTTTTAGTTTCTAAGGTGTGTGCGCTCACTACAGCACCCTGCTGACTCCCCTCCCGGAACAGATTGGTGCCCTTCATGGAAAATCCAGGGCTTTACTGCTTTTGCAATGGTTCCTATAGGTGTGCTCAGCAATCAGATTGCAGTCTGGTTTAGCTGTCGCTTGGTGGAAGAGCATGAACATGCTGGAGTGAGAAAACATAACCTGTGTGAGGAGCAGGCGTGGTGCCCAGGGTTCAGCTGAACTTGTTGGCAGATCTTGTGAATGGGCACCTGGATAATCCCATTAGATCTTGTGTGAGCATCCCTCAGGGTGGAGGTGGTGGGGGATAGGGATAGGGCTTGGAAAAGGCAGGATCACTTTTCTGAAGGGATCCTCTGGACAGAAGGAGCTGGGGGTGGGAGAGGACACAGTTGGCTGTGCCATGGGGAAGCAAATGCTGTGGAAACAGCTCCAGCAGCGCCAAGATATTGTGGCTGGAAGCGTTTTGCTCCCCGAAGAGGGGCCCAGGCAACCCGTACGCCTGGTTCACTGAGCAGCAGCCTTCGGGAATGCACCATGATAAAGGCTTCCTTTGCCTTCCTGGTTTTCAACCTGTCCTGGCAGTGACAGTGTGAAGCTTGAATAGCCAAATACACTTCATCAGGAATCTCATACACAAAAGAAAATTAGCCCTTTCTGCATTCAGTTGCCATGTCTGCAATGGACTGGCGAGGTGATGGAGCGGGGCCAGCTCCCTCTGCCAGAACAAACAACACTTGTGGGGCTGTGCAGCTACACTGGCATGGTGTCTGTAGTAAAGGTTTAAGACTGGAAATGCATGAACAATTATGACTTAATTTCCTAATTGCAGTGCATTTTGTGATTATAGAACAGAATGCAGCAGACGTATTTGCGGGCTAAAACATGGTTTTACACAGTGAAACCTGCTGTTTACAAAAGAGCTGACTGAAGCCAAGATCAAGGAAAGTTTTCACCATAATAATACCTCCCAGAGTTAGACTTATCTGTATTAAAGGAAGCTGCCTGGGTTTGTAGGCTATATAATTCAAAACACCCTTTCAAACTATATGTTATCTCAACTATAAGCCAAGACAAAACGTAGCTGTAGAGATCATTTTATCTATTTTCATTTGTATTTACATACTAATTTTGTCATATTTTTCACTTAGTTCTTTACTACATAGTGATTTGTTTGTACCTTCTGAAAGCTGTGAATTCATGAAGCAGTTGTAGTGGTAGCTGAGATAGTAAAAAGTTGTATTTTGAGATAGAATACATTTATCAGAAAGAATCATTTACTTTACTTACAGATCTATTACTTTTTTTTTTGTTTGGTTGTCTGTTTTTTTGGGGGAGAGAAGCAAAAGAAAGGTGAAAATGTTCCTGGATACACTGAAAGCATTTTTTGGTTTTCGTTCAGCTGTTTATGTGCTAATCACTCACAGTTCTTTCTTGATTTTTATATTCCCTGTAAACTGCTGAGGTCTGTGATGCATTACTGCTGCAGCAGTGTGAGTGGATGTGACTGCCTCTGCAATTGTTTGGGAGTCATTGTTATGTCTCGGCTTTTCCCCCTTTTCCCAGGAAAAACTGCGTAGGTTATAGCTCTATTTGGGATTGCTGCAACTGGAAACATGAGGTGATATGCACTTCGTTCCCAAACAGTTTACTATCAGACAATGCAAATTCTCAAGGTCTTAATTCAAAGCAAAAAAAATTTTTTTAGGAAGGAGAAGTGCTCTGTAGATGGCAGCATTGATGAGGCCTTAGTCGCTTTCACTCTCAGATGAAAAACAGTAAAGGAGTGGTTAACCGATGGCATTTTCTTAGTAGCTTTTTATACAAATGTAGAGGTAGTACTTGGCATTTTGCTTACATAATAAATTGAAGTTGCTTTATAGTCCAGTGACTTAAGACTCATTTCAAAGCTATAGCTAGTGTAAGTAGCATTTTTTTAGTAATTTACAACTTCCACTTTTAGCAGGGCGTATCTCTTTTTTTTTTTTTTTTTTTTTCC
>VXAA01003162.1:311771-334559 GCA_013399115.1 Anseranas semipalmata
TTTTTTTTTTTTTTTTTCCCCACACTGCATGAGATCATTGTATTTGTGAGACATTTATTTGTGGAAGCAGGAATTAACAAGATCAGTTACTGGTCCTCTTATTTGGTTAGATATTTGGAGAAAGAATTTCTCTTAACTCTTTAAGTAACTCTGTATCCTGTATAAGCACAGGCATCATTATGGTTTGGCTTACTTCTGCTGAATTCTTTTAAACTGTAAAAGCTTAAGACTTTCAGGATGCTCTTCCCCTACCTCCCTACATTAAGACATTTTTCTTGCTAAGGATCAAATAAGCTTCATTATTAGGAAGTAAGAGAATGCTCATGTAGTAACATATCACAGTAACTCAGAAGCCACAGATCATGTACACTGAAAATATAGGTCCTGGAAATATTCCTAGTTTCCTCACTCCTTGTCTGTCTGCATTGAACCTGAGCTTCTACCTGTGCTGGTGTTTCATGGAGCAGCCACAGGGCTTGCTAAGGGCACAAGGAAATTGAAGTTTTAAAGGAAGTGGTAGCAGGTGCTTAGAATATGTTGACTAATTAAACAGATACTTGCTTAAAAGGTGCATGACACTTTAAGCTGCAGGACACTGTGAGATGCCACCTTTCTGTCAGTCATACTGCCCTTTCTGTTGGTCTGGAAATCTATACTCAGGACTCCACTTGGCTCTAATGTCAGACAGCCACCATTTAGTGATGACTGATGAGCAGCAGAATGAAATTAGTCAACTTTCCTGTCACTTGTTTGCAAGAAACACGTATATTCTTGCTTGGGGTCTTCTGTTTCTGTCTATAGGGTAGGGAAGCACAGTGATAAAGTGCTTGATGTTTTGTGGGTCACCTGTGCACTACTGTGTTCTTAATATTATTTCTGAACTTAGCGTATCAAAAAGATAGCTGATTCTCTTTTGGATGCCTGTAGCAAAGCTGCATTCTTAACTGTGTGTTGGAAAAAAATAGGCATATGAAGCTAATTTTTTTGTTTGGTTTCAAGTTTCAAAATTTGCAACCGCTTATATTCACACAAGTTTATTTTTGAATCTCTCTGAGAATGGAGTAGGAATGTTAGCTTGCTGGCATGTTAACATGCTAAACAGTCTATTTACACCTTCATTTACAAGTGAGGCAGCCTAGATATTAGTTTCAAATAAGTATAAACTTGTTTTGATGACTTTCCAGTCAATGAGATAAAATACAGGTATGAAGGTAAAATCAGTATGGCAGCAGCTGCTCTGCCACGGCACCACAGAACAGACTGAGAGGCAATGATGTACAGAGATTAAAAATGAAAAGCATGTTCTTCACATATGTAGAAATCACTACTACAAAAGGTGTTAATGAAGTTGTATTAATAATAAAACAGGACTTAGGATTTCATCCTAGTACTGCTTTGATGCCTACATGGGCTTTCTGACAGTAATTTTTGGGGAAGATTTAACTTATAGTGACTTTTTTTTTGCCAAATTAGTTCTAACATAATTTGGTAAGTCATAATATCTTCCAGTTCAGAGCAGATATTGGATGGATACTTCATTCGCTGTTCCATTTCTATCAACTGCGATGAAGTCATATTCTAGACTCTGTTTCTGCAGTTAGTTTTTGCATTATGCAAACTACTAAAAAGCCATATGAATTAGGGAAGAATCTTTTATGCGCAGTTGAAGTGACACAAATGCACAATCCAAAAATAAATGAACTTCACTTGCCTATTGTCATGTTAACTTTTTAATTTTTACATCCTAGAATCTGGAATGTTTTATTCATTGAAAGAAGCCTATTTTTGTTAGCCTGTTGTGTCCGTTTTAGTTTCCTTTCATTTAGCTTGCACAAGCCCTCCTGGCTTGGAGGGCAAGGGTTTTGTAGCTGATTGCACGTATGTCGGTGCAGAACATTTGCACTCCTGGCCTTTTCCTCTGAGACTGCATGCTACCCCAAGTAAGTTTTGGTGTGCATGTTAGGTGCTGGGTTTGCCAGCTTAATGAACGTCACGCACTCTGCCTTCTGAAGTCCTCTTGGTATAAGGTACAGATACAAAACAGGCAATAGCAGGCTGTATTTTTCAACCTTGTGCATACTCCTGAAGTCTTTCTTGCAGGGCCCTGTTCTAAAATATCTGAGAAAAGAGTACCTCTGGGGTCATTCAGTTTTGGACCTTGCATCTCCTAGCAAGTGTTCAGGAAAGGGGTTTGGTGCATAGAAGTACATTGAGACCTCCAGATCTTTCCAGTGAAAAGCTCTGATTTAACTGGTCATCATCAAATACGTTTTATTTTTTGTCCAGTGGGCTAGTAAGGTCATAGGAGAGAAACAACAGGGCAAAGAAAGAGAATTTCAGAATGATTGTACAGATGGCACTAGCCCTGCTAAAGTACGTGATGCTCCCTCTACTTGCCTTGCATAATTTTAAGGCAAAAGAACCCCCTAATATTTGCAGAGCTTATTAATTAAATCAGTTAGGGTGGGATTTCCTAAAACGACAAATGAATTTGTGTGATTAGTACTTAAATCATTTAGGCACTAATAGATTTCTGCCATTGTTTCCTCAGTGCTATACCAGTATTATGCATTAAAAGCAAAAGCTTTTCACTAAGGTGATGCTTGCCCACTGCAGGATAAGGAAGATGCAGTGACTCTGAGTCGCCCTTGTTCCGTGGGGCAGGCTGGCTTTCACGTTTTCACAGTTTGCCTCTCTGAAGATGGACTTGTGTTCTTTTGTCATATTTCCTTTGTAACCTTTTTACTCTGATGGTGTTTTACATCATATGCTTCCTTGCTACTTTAGATACTTTGCCATCATGGTGATTTAATGGGCTGCAGGAGAGACCAGGACCAAGAATTACTCCAGCTGACAGAGCATTAAAATTTAGATCTAGATTTTTAGCTCAATACTCACTCTGTTAAGTCACTGCTTCATTTTGTAATACTGCTTAAAATAGCTATCAAACAGGGAACAAGACAGTGAAAGTAGATATCTAAGGCCCCTGTGCAATGATGGAGATGGGGAAAGAAGAAACTGGGGCTCTGTGACGGTGTGTCACTCAGCGTGACAGATCTCCCTGGGGTAAGCGTGGCAGCGGAGAGCTGCTGACGCCTCAGTGGAGGTCCAGACTGTCACCGGGCATGTGAACACCATGACGGAAGCAAAGGTTTTGTCCATCTGTTGCTATCTCTGAAATAAGTCATAACATTATGGACTTCTTACACTTGGTACGAAAACAGGTATAAGAGAAGCTAAATTTTTGTCTGTGACTCATATTACTCTTCTGTCATGGCACAGATGAGGACTTTTATGCCAGCGAGAGCTAGATACTGCTATTTCCCAGATTACACAGCTTCCCTTAATATAAAATGATGCATGAAAATGTTATATCTTGATAATAGACTATACTTAAATGTGAAATGTGTCCTTGGAGCCAATTTTTATAGGGCTGTATTCTTTCTGTGTAAGATATCCTTTTGGAAAAGTAATTGCTGAATCCAAGGGAGCACCTTGCAAATAGCTCAGGCTTCCATTAGTGCTTCTGGACTTCTGAACAATTTTTGTTATGTATTAAGCACTGCTTCTGTGGGATGAAAGTGGTGTGGGATACCTTCACATTCAGTACGTGCCTCCACACACTGACTCCTGAGTTTAGAAACTGTTTTGGGTTTAAGTCATTGTGTTACATCCTGCTGAGTAGTTTTCCTGTTGGCATCTCTGGAAAATAACTGGAGTATTTGACCTTCTGTTTAAACAGCTAATTGAGGAAGGTAGGCATTGCCGTGTTTATACCACAGCACAATAAGGTGGATTTTGTATAGTTTTATATGAAAGTCTCAGGCTTCAGCACAAATCCTCTAAAAATTTTATCTGCCAGCAAGGAAGGGATAATTCATTATGATTTAATAAATTGATTGTGGTGGGCTCTTTAAATTATTAGTTTTCCTCATCCCTTTCTATTTAGCTAAACAGCAGTAATGAGTAAAAGATGCACAGTAAGCGGCTGCTGAAGTTCATTTGGTTTTAAGTGTCTCATTCTTTGCCTATTTTGGCTACACCCTTGATGTCCGCACTCCAGACAAAGCCACTCATCAGAACTTAACCAGTTTGTCAAACTGATCGGGTTCTCACTACTCGTAGCAGCGCAGAGAAGTAGGTCAGGGTTTGCATGACCTGAAGAATGCAAGCATTAATTACATCTTCATTAAAATTTTGATGTATATTGCTCTGTGAGGCCTGGACAGTTGAGTTGATATGTGAGGACCTTAGACTGTGCGAAATAACTTGGGATGAACTGTGAACCTCTGAACATTGAAGGTGCTGAGGGTCAGATCTTGTTCTCCATTCTGGACCCCCCAACATGTAGTTCTGTGTGCTTGCAGCAGCGTGTTTGAATAAAGTAATATGAGGGGAACAGCAATACAATGCCTGGTTTATCTCTTGCTGGTGGCTGCACTCCGCTCTCCAGTGCACAATTACTATACAGCTTTCTTGTGGGATTTGAGAGCTTGATAACTGCACACTTCTTGATGTCACTATTAGCCTTTCACATCAGTGAGTCCTGAAACGACTTTTACTACAAGGCTGAGACTGCTGAATCACTTCCAATTAGAGCTGATATGATGTTAATTAGCCTGATGCTGCTTGGTAAGCTGTTTAGCACTTTTGTCTCACCTATAATATGTGTGAGGGAACTGTGGCTTTTTCCACTGAGTGTGCCAGTGAGTTTCTGGAAGTAGTGGGACTGCCTTCAGATTTCGCCTGATTTCACACTAGGAAGGTTTCTCCTCCTTGGAAACTTTGCTTGTAAAGTTCGGGGATCCACAGTAAATCCTCCATTGATTATAATCTAAGTGACCTGAGTTAAAGAAACACTGTTGAAAACCTCCTTAAGAGTGGCAACAAATCTATGCCTCAGATAACAAAAATGTCTCAGAAATGTTCTGTGTATAAGCTAGGAAATCTCTGTATCATGAGAAAATGCTATTTTGCATAGGGTCATTTTCAGAAAAGAAGAGTTCTGCAAACGTTGAAGTTCCAGGTGAAAGTGATTGCTCTATAAATTAAGAAACTTCCCATCCAGCTCTTATGTTGTTGTCTGCTTATCTTCACAATGCAAGCTTGTCCCCTAGCAATTTAAGCTATGTTCTAACCTACTTGCAATTTATATTTTAATGCTTTCCACATTATTTGTGAAACAATTTCTCTTCACAGATATTGGGGAAGGCGAATCTGTTGAATTCTTTATTTGGCTTCCTACAGCACAGCCGGTGAGCTCAGAGGTCTTAACTGATCTCTGCTGCCTGCCCTCATCTCGGCTGACACAGGGGTTGCTCCCCTGTCCTGCTGACACCAGTGAGCATGGACTCGTCCTTTGCACTTCTGTGCATTTGCCTAATATCCTTGCCAAATACATCACTGTCTGCTTGTGAGATTTGGCTGTGTAATTTCATTCTATTTTGTATCCCAGTGTTTGTTTGCTAGATTCATTGTTAGCATACAGCTTACCTTAGTCATGCCAGCCAGATGCCATTGCAGGTGCCCAGCAGCTTGGTTGGATTTTAATATTCAGTTCCTTCATTGCTTCAATATGCTCATTGTCAGTGATCTGGAGGGATCACCAACACAGCAATTAGTGTTATTGTTGGAAAGATGTGGTGCGTTTTTAGGAAATAGCAAAAATTATGTATCACTTCATAGGATGCTCCAGCTAGAAAAGACCGTAGCTATTAATTGTCTGTTCATGACATTCATGGTTACTCTTAAGCTTTCCTGAAGAGAGTTCTTATGCTTTCAGTGTGTATTCAAATCATGCGGGCTAGCTAAAAGAGGACAGCACAAAATACTTCAGCAGTGCAGATTTGTGCTACAGAGGGGATGTAAGCTCCCACTGCACATCAAGTCTCCATACTGATGCCATCACATTTTCCTAGCTTAGGCCATTAGAGAAGAGACGAGTCTCCAGCATTCCTTTTGTATGGATAAAGGAGTCTACTCAAGATCTACAAGACAGCTTCAATAGTTCACCTGTTTTCTCATCTTCCCAGGAAAGTGTTATGCAGTACTGTCTTCTGAACCTCTTGAAATGATGCTGGGGTTTTGCTCAGAAGTTCAGATAAACTTACACATAGAGCAGAAACTGCACATGAAATGTAAGCCCTGGAATAGTATTTTTATATGTATTTTTAGAACAACATGTGTGTCCGAGGGAATGTGGTTTAAATATTGGAAAACTGTTTCTGATCAGCTAATATGGGCACAGGCTCCCCAGAGCACGTGGTCATGGCACCAAGCCTGCCCAGGCTTCAAGAAGCGTTTGGACAATGCTCTGAGACACATGGTCAGATTTTGGGGTGGTGCTTTGTGGATCCAGGGGTTGGACCCGGTGATCCTTGTGGGTTCCTTCCAACTCAGGATATTCTATGAAATCGGTACTTATCTTATTTTTTATAGGTGGATGTATAAAAATCAAGGAATAACCGCGGATTTGTTAATTCATATCAGTTTGTACATTTACATGTAATTTGAAAAAGTTTGATGGCATGTTAATGGAAAAGGCTCAGTAGGAAAGCATGGGAGCAATATTCTCAACTGAGCATAGACTGCAGTGAATGAGGTGGTTTCTATTTAATTAGCTTTAAAAATGTCCTTGCCTGGAGGGAGCTATGTGAGATCCAATAAAAATACATATTTGATAGATTAATAGAGCTCATTAATTTTGAATGAAAAGACATTGGTCCTAGGGTGCCTTTTTCTTAAAAAGCTTTATTAAATACACAGGAATAATGTAGTAGAACTGACAAAGTAATTTGGTTTGTATATCCTCAGTAGATATTTTTGTTTGGATTGACATGTCTCTTAGTGTGGACTGGCCTATCACAGAATTTCCTGGTGAAAATGAGCATTGATGTTTCACATGACCATACTGATAACTGTGACTATAATAAACCAAAGATCTTAGCACTGTATCCCTTTGAGAAAATATAATAATAAAGATTATAAAAGTCTTAGTTAACATTGAGCCTCGCCTTGCCTTAACATTGAGCAATTTAAGATCATAATTTTCATAAACATTGATGCTGGTGATTAAAAACCTAAAGTTGCAGGAATCCTGAAGAAAGTGGCCACAATTACTGCCTGCTGTGGTGCCACTGTTCATTTTGAGCCTTTTAACCCATGCTTCTGCAAGTGCCTGAGCAGGATGTCTGAGTCTTCCTGGAAACGTTTCTGCTTTACGAGAACTAAATTGTACGCAAGTGCTACTGGTTTGAGAAAGTGGCACGCTCCAGGTCCCGGTGGCGAGGTCAGCACTTCCCCTCCCAGCTCTGGTCCCGGCACCCGTTGGCCCACCAGCTGCCGCGGTTGCAGGCTGTCCTTGGAGCTGAGTAGTCACCTGCATCTGGCGCAGTTCTAGATGGAGATCTCAGCAGGAAAGAATCAGGTAACCTGGCTCTTACAAGTAACTTACGTCAAAACTGTTCATTTGCAGTTATTAATGTGATGGGGAGGGAAAACGGGAGAAGAACCAGATCTGCTGCATCCCAGGCCAGCTCAGCAGTCATTAGAGTGGATTTCTCTTTTAGTCATAACTCTTTTTCGGCCTTCTAATTTTCTTAGCATATTGCTCTGTTTGTTTGAGATCCTCTCTCTAAATTATATTTCTCCTGGGGAGCAGGGATATGAGCAGAAAACTCCTGAGCTTGGGAAAAAGAAATCTTGAGTTATTGCAAATTTAAATATTGCAAAGTGGATGTTTTCTCAAGGAGCCAGAGCAGTATGTGGAAGATGAGCAGTGCTGGGCCCCTGGTGCAGTGGTGACTATGAAGTTTTGTGAGGTTGTCTTAGTCATTTATTTTTAACCCTCTGTGCTTCAGATGAATGCTGACTTTTCCTTCCTGGTTTGCCTTTATTTGTGGTTTTCTGTCCAATGCTGGAAGGAATTCTCTTAAGTTCACTTCTTTGCTTCCATTATTTCATTCTTTGCTGAAAAATGCAATAGAGTCTTTTTATTAAAACAGTCTAAAGGGCAGTACGTTTCTGTAAAAATGATGAATATTTGGAAGTTTGCAGATAATATATATACCATATATAGATACTATATACTACAGATACTATAAATAAACTGTGGTGTGGCAACAGGTATCTGCTGCAGGCCTGGTGCACCTGTGGGTAGGATGGGCTGTCAAACTCCAACCTTTATTAAAAAGGAAGCCTGTGCAACAGGGGCATGCTGCTTCTGCTGCTCTCAGATTTAATGGTGACTGCTTAAAAGAGCCACTGGAACACAAAATGGTTAAAAAATGTGGCTCTTTCGGGAGGCACACTTTTGCAAGCAATCTTTGTAGTTGGCTGGGCAATCCTCTAGCCGGCACGGCAGTTTTTAGCAGCGGCGTATGAAAGTGAGATTTGTATAATATCAAGTCACATCAAACTCTCTTGCTCAGCCAAAGTTGGGGAAGACTCCAGCATGGCAGGTGTTGCACAGATTTTATCAGGGTCTTGGTATAAATAAGCTGGCATTTACTGGCAGGGAGAGACAAGAAATAAATAAGGATAGTGAATGCCCAGAGACATTCTTATCAAATTTAAATGAAGTGAACAGTATTTGCTGACTGCAGATGCTGAGTGGCAAGGAGGAAAATCTGTTTTAATAGCCTGTTCTCACACAGGCATGGTTCCTGCCCTTGTGCGTCAAGCAGCAGAGCGGAGCCTGCGGACCATCAGCGGTGTGTCCTGCCCAGACCATGGTCGCGGAGCACTGGGCTCGCTCAGCTCTTTGTCAGCCGCAGACACGAGAAGATCGGTGGCTGAGAGCGGGGCACGGCGTGGTGCAAGTGGGGCACAGCAGATAAGAGAGGAGTGGGAGATGAACATAAGCAGCCTGTTCTGATAATTTGCCTAAGGAATCATGCCTGCTTTTCATCTGTATTCATAACCCGAGCATGTGTCTTTTCAAGTGTTGAGATTTTTTTATGAGAACTTCTTAATAGTTTGCAAGTTGACTAAATGGATTTTTTATTTTCATTTTAGGCTTGAATGAGTTGATGTCATTTCAGTCCCATTATTCTTCTTCTATGTGTTTGATTCTGTGAGGTGCAGAAGCAGGGAGAGTTAAAAAAAAAAAAAAAAACGCATTTTTTTAATTTCAGATTTCTTTTATTACAGCATGCAGCCAACATTTTTTGGGGGAAAGAATTGCTATCAATCTTTCTGGAGACAATTAAATGTGTAATTAGCAGAGCTTGGCTTACAGGTTCCATACAAGAACTGCAGTAGTCTGCACCAAAATCACTTGTTAAGATTAGGGGCTTTGGCCTATTTTCCTTATTAGAATGTAAATTTAAAAAGTGTTGTTTTTTTTTGTTTCTTTTCTTTCCTTTTTTTTTTTTTTTTCTTTTGGGGAATTTCAGCTGTAAGTGAGGAGCAACAGCTGAAAGTGGAAAACCCAAACACCACAGCGACGAGTTCATGTCTGTGGTGCACCACAATACGAGAACAGGGAGAATCCGCAGTTCAGGCTGGAATGAACCATTCTTGCAACACCTGAAATCATAGAAGATTTAACGCTCCATGCAGAGCACAAAGGTTTTATTAATGAACAGAGGTGCTGAAAGGGATAGTAGGAAGAGAAACACAAGTCTGAAATTCAAGACATTTTCTGAAGAAGTTGGTGTCTTCCTGCTCCTGGTTAGGTACTGGCTCACAAAGAAATATGTTTGGGCAAAATGAAATAGTAATTCGTACTGTAATCAGTGCTTCAGAGGAAACTGTCTCTCTTAAAAAACGTAAAGCAATAGCAAAGTAAGATGAATAAAACTACTTCCAAAAGTTTCCAGCCCCTCCTTGATAAAATCTTCCACCTAGGGACTCTGCAGTGTGCTTTCCCTTCACCATCAGTAGCTGATTTTGATTTACTTTTACATATGCTGCAGTTAATTGCAGTTAAGGAACAGGTACCGAACATCAGTCATTTATTGTTAGGAATCAACACAGTTTTCAAGAGATGTTTAGTCTCTTAGTGGCTACTTGTAATTTGCATCTGTTCTGAATGAAATAGATGAGAATTTTAAAGCAAAGCTTTCCTGATGTAAAGTTGTAGTCAATCAGTACAATCAGGAAATTATCAGTAGAGAATAAAGAGCATTTCATGTAAATAATGTATTTTGTGCTTGAGGGTGCAGAATAATTAAATAAGGACATGAAGTACGATAACTGAAAAATGCTTTTGCTGTCCAAATCTGACAAAGGTCCAATTATATGTGACTAGCACCCAAAGCAAAGCAGAGCAATGAATTGTTTTTTGCCATGCGACAGTCCAAAAATCCTGTGGCATATTCACCTAAATACAGGATTGTTGTCCTGCAGTGAGGTAGTTTACATAGGAGATAAGACTTTGTAATAAGAGTGTTGATAGTGTATATAATACATATCTAAGTTTTATTGGTGAAAATCCTTCTCAGTTTTTAAGATCAGTACATCAGTTGTGTACAATCAGTCACTTCTGGGTAAGAGAGATCTCTTGGTGGGCTTTGCTGCCAAGAGATGGATCTCTATTTCACCCTAGTTTGGGTCTTTAGCCATTCCAGAAGTGAAAATAAATATACAATGCTTTATAGTTTAGATTAAGGAGCAAGTCATTTGTACTGAAGCTCCTGCTTGAATTGATGCCTTTGGAGATTTTTTTCATTTAGCTTTCCATTGTAGGCAGGCTGGATAAGTGGGTTGTGTTTCTTTGTTCCCCTCCAGAATACTTTTTCTCTCTTCTAGTCAGCAGTCTGGATACCAGTAATGAGCAGTTTTAAGCAGTAGCTGATTAACAGTATATTCATTATATGTATACACCTTTGAGAGAATGGACTATGTCAGCAATGTGTTTTGATGCTGAGACAATCCACAGAAGGAACCTGCAGCTAAACCCTTCCCTAAAGTGCTCCTGCACCCTGTGGCATGTTGACAGCAAGAAGATAGATGCTTTTTTATAGCTTTTATCCACAGAAACTTTTATTTGAGGTGATTATACGTTGTGCTTAGCCCCACATTGTGAGTAATTGCACAGGAGACTGATAAGAATGCATGTCCTGTATAAATCTATCTCCGTATAATCAAAAGTAGGTTATCAGTAGAACTGTAGTACTCCTCTAACTGAGCCTTGGGACACAAGGACTCGATGAGAAATGGCAGAAGCATTCAGAAGATATTTTTGCTCAGATTTTGAAAAATAATCTGGTGAACTCATTCATTTAATGATAGTGAAATACTTTTCAACAACAATTCACAAGCTGCATGGCAGTTACTAAAAAGACATTTAAAAATCAGTAGTTCCACATATCTGACACTGAAGAACTGGGCAAGGAGTTTTCTGTAGCGTTAAAGCTGAGGGATTTTGTTGTTATTTTTTAAATAAGAGGGCAAACAGAATGAGCTGGGGATTTCTTACCTCAGCCCTACATCAGTTTCAGGTAAAATAGTGGAACAGCTGGTATATGACTTGATTAATAGAAAATTAGGAGAGTAACATAGTTAGTGTCAATTAAAATGAAAAATAAGCTAATTTTAATTTGTAATGAGATTAAAAGTAATAGTATTGATTAAATATGTTTCTGTAAGACCTTTATTTTGGTTATGCTTCATGAGTTTTTGAGAAAAGCTGCACAGCGTCCAGAAGTCATACGTTCAGTTGACTAACAGCATTGATGTCCTACAGACCTGCACTACAAAATATAAACCTAAATGGAAATCTGTGTTCAGCAGAGGTATGTCTAGCAGACCTGGGACCTAATATTAGGCTGGACATATAGAACAAAGATTATTGGCACACGTTCTGAAAGGTGACTCTTTGACTCTTAAGACAGTTGACAAAATCAACCAACCTCACTTTCTCCCACAAGAACCATGGGAGAATTGAAATAAATTGGAAACATTGCTTCAATAAGAATTAAAAGCTATTAGTTTCTTTGCCAAAATAAAGTAAGCTGGTGTCTGGACCAGTAATTAAATGGACAACAGACCTTTCTCTTCAGCTGAGTAACAACAGTTTGGGAGGAAAGGAATTTGAGCTTAAACAAATTCACAAAAGACAGGCAGGTTTTAACTCCAAGAGTGATTAATTATTGGAAGATTTTACTAATGTGATGGATGGACTGAGATGGATACTCCTTCATTGAAAACGTGAAAATCTAGGTCGGTCTCCTTCCAATATATGTACTGTAGTCCCAGTAGGAATAAATTCAAGGCAGGACTATGTGTGTCAGAGAAAGCCTGCTAGGTAGCAGTGGCCTTTTCTGGGCTTCAGATAGACATGTCTTTTACAAAAATAGCACGTTCTTTTGTCCAGTCCGAGGCTGGAAGTAACCCTGCTTAATATCGGAGTTAGATAATAAAATATGTAGTTGCATCACTTCTGATATGCAGTTCTGACTTTTTTTTTGGTATCATGCCTAGGGCAATGCTTTTCCTATTGATTATAATGATAATATAGACTTTTTTTTTTCCTTTTTGTGTTATGTACCTTCCTTTCATTTAAGGTAATATTTGGAATCTTCTTAACTGTTGTCAGGTTACTATTGTTGAACAATAGAATACGGAAAATGGAAAATATCAGAGAACTTATGATTTGCTTCTTTGTGTCTGTAGGGTGTTGTAAATTTTTCTTTTCAGATGACTTCATCCTGGAGGTATTTGTATATTGTCTGTGCAAAGGGGCTATGGCTTCACAGCAGGTTGTTTTTGATAGCAATATGACATAAAGCATGCCTGTTTCCTCACCTTCCCCCAGACATCTGTTGTGCCAGCACAATGTTTGTACGGCTGTGCTGTGAACCAGATCAAGGAACTGATCTAGCTTTTAAAGCGACCTTGTGAAGACTATATGATATTTGGTCTCTTTCCAAAATATGAATGAACTTCAAGTGTGCCCATATAGGTATTTCCTAGATAAACATGTTTCATGATGAAAATGAAAGCACAATTTCTCTTTCAGCAGCATGGAAAACCTCTGCTTTAACCTGCTGGGAGAAGTGGTTAACATTGGATGAGGATGCAACTGTCAATGAATTCATCCAGTCCTTTCACGGGAAAAGGCTAAATGATTTTGACATGAGAACAGCAAGGATGACCCCATCATTCTGAGAAAATTTCTTGGAACATTTCATGATCGCAAAAATAGATGCCCACAAAACCCTGTAATGCCACCAAGCCCCACCGAAGTCATAGGGTAGTGCCAGTTCCTAAATGATGTCTGCGCAGGAAGTGGTTTAATTTTAGACCTTTCTGAATATGAGTGAATTTCAACCTCCCCATGACCAGTCTATTTCATAGTGAATGACATTAGAGAGAATAATTATTGAAGGTTCTTGGTTTGAATAACTTTGAATGGGGTATGGCATGGTCATGGAGTTTTTTTTATGTGTAGCTAGTATGAGAATTGATCATAGACATGGTGTAATACTCTTGTGAACATAGCCCTTAATTTGTCAGAATATGATGGAGGCTTTTCCTCACTTCCTGCTCTATTTGATTGTTTTCACTCCATTTTCCTCTATAATGGATATTTTCTTTGTAAGAAAGATATTAAAGTCTTTAGGTGTCCTCCCACACACCTAAAAGCTCATTTGGCAGACTGAAAATACCTTGACAGCTGGCTTTTTGGGTCAATTAAAAACAATGCTACATTGCTACTGGTAATCTTCTCCTTACCATGCCTGGTAGGATCCAGCAATCCTGAGCAAGCTAATCTCTGAATGCTACTCTTTGTTTGTTTGTTTTTCATAGTGGGTTGATGGATACACAAGTCTAATCTACTGTGTGGTTGATCCAGTCCACATTTTACTTGGTTTAAAAATACTATTTTCCTACCACTTCTTTCTCTACCAGTGACTCTCCGCAATGCAGATAAAGCGTTATTCTTCTGCAGCTTTTTGCTAGAGATTTTCTCCTTGTACCTGCCACAACCTTTAAAATTTGTCAGGTAATGCTGGCTTCTTGGTGTCCACCACTGCTCTCAGTCCTCCCTGAAAAGAGTGTGAAAGCAGCAGCTGCAGATTTTTGTTTTCAGATGCTTATTTTCAATTCACACCTATCCAAGGAACAGCCTTTGGCCAGCTTCTCTGCCCAGGTTCACTGGACCAGAACGGTTTAATCTTCTGAGCTGGAAGGGGAGAGGCTGAGTTTAAGGATCTGTCACTGAAACCTTGCTCACTCGTGTGGGTAAAATCCTGCAAGAGAGGATCCTAAGTGCACCAGGTTTTTCTCTGCTTTGATCTATGGCTGTGTTTCTGTGCCTCTGGGTGTGTATGAATATTTTAAGAAAAGTTATTCTTTTTTGAAAAGTATTGTTTTATATTGACACAATATATTCAGCACTTATGGGCTATCTTTACAGATCTAAGACAAGTATTTTGTTCCATTTTGCATTCTCAGCTAAGAGTTTTTTTCTGTTTTGTCTTATGGCACCCATCTCAGGTGCAGTTGAATTTTTCCTTTTGTTGAATTTTTGTTGTGTGTTAAGCTATTTGTATCACCTGCGGATGGGGAGAATGCTGTGGGCTCAATGCCACTCAATAATTAGGAAGTATCTTCTGTGTTTCATTGCTGTCTTATGGAGTTCAGCAATCCTTTTTATTAATATTGCTAGACTTTTTAAGTAATTCTCCTGATAACACCTCAAAACTAACTGGGACCAAGGCTGGAAGAATGAAGAGCTTTGGAAGCTATGGAAGCACAATACCTATAAAAACTTCATGAGGAAATCTAATGTTTTTCAGCCAAATATTATAGTTTTAGTCTGTAGGGACTAAATCATCTTTGGGACTTCATTCTGTGTTGGCATTACAGGTGACTGCTTGTATCATTGTGAAGTGAACAGGACCACGAGCCCTCTCTGGGCTGGGGAGACTGGGGCATCACCTCAGTGACAGGAACTTTCTGCAGAGATTTTGCATGCTGCTATAACTTTAGTTTATATTTCCATGCCCTGAAAAAGCTTCCACAAATTTAAGTTGACAAACTAGCTCAAGTAATAGGAGTTATGGATGATGTACCACTTTGTATTGATATACACATGTACTGAAGTTGAAATATGAAATTGCAATGGAACATCCACTTGTGAAGTATCTGAGGCTTATTAAGAACTGATTTTTATTGTGCCATCCTCTTACTGGTTCTGTGCTATTAGCTATCCCTCTTCAAGAATACAAATGTAAAACTGAAAAAGGTGTTGAATAGAGCGGTATTGTAATACTTTGAATCAGAGTACCATGATGGCTCAAGATGTTTCAATACAGGTCTCTAAGTCTGACCACATGCTGTTAATCACAAAGGTCTTCATTAGTCACTGAAGAGCTTACTATATATATTGAACAATCAAAGAAAAGTTCAGGTTTGAAAGGACCTCTGGAAGTTGTCTGGTCCAACCACCTGCTCACAGCGATGCTGACTTTGGAGATCAGGTGGCTTGCAGCCTTACACGGCTTTCCTCTTCTGTCAGGTTCTCTTCGATCTTCCCCATCTAGATAGCTAGCACAGCTGAACCTCCCTTTAAAGATCTTGTTCCCTGCAATCTACCCATAGCTCTGACTGCAATGATCTCCGTATTGTGACACTTTTCCTTCTTTCATAAGTTAGAAGATCAGGGGTTAAATTGTTCACTGAGAGTTTAGCAGGAAAAGCAGGATAAACACTCGTGCTCTAGGCAACCAGCTGTTAGGAAGATGGACACTGAGCAAACAGAATTGCTCTTGTGAAACTTCGGATGCCAACTTTGTATTCCACTGCAAAATGGTCTATTTAAGACCATTTATAATCATGGATGCTCTATGCACAATTTATCTTACTGAGGATAATTCAATTTAGCAACTTGAAATATATATGAAGAACAGAGGGAAAATTTATAACTTGTGTGGTCAGCAAACATTTGGACCCTGCATGACAGTAAATCAGATGCATCATACTGCTTCTCCTTTTCTGGCAAGCCATGAAGAAATAGGTCAAGAAGTGTTGGCAGCCAGCATAGCCTTTCAGACCTGGCTAGCTGGTAATGTACTGCCTGGATTCCTCAGTTCTTGCCAGGGAAAAGAAATAAGATTTGATAGTGTATTTGATTTGTGCTGTTTTGATTTAAGTTCTCCAATTTCTGCTGAGGGAGCAGAATCTTCTCTCTGTTTTACATGCTGCAACCACAATCCAGAAGTTTGAGACTTTAACATTTAGTCCTCTTGCAAGTATAATGAAATACAAGTCCCTTTGTGTGCCTGCTTGTGAAAACACAAATGCTCTAGATTAATGCAAACATTAACCTGTTAAAGACAGGTTAGAGAACAGAACCTGTTAAATTTCAGCACTAATGAGAAGAGAGTTAACAAGCAGATGGGGATGAGGTGACTGCGACTACGAAGTTTGTTCAGGTAATGTTCTTCTACTGTGCTCTCTTAAGCACTCCTTCCTCAGACTGTTTTCAGATGTGTAAATCTCCTGCTTAGGAGGCTTAAGTCCTTAAGTGGCAGGTTCAAAGTCATTTCCCCCTCAACCATATGCTACTTTAAAGGTGGCGAGTGGGAGTGAGGAAAGAGTGTGCCTCTGGTGCAATGTTAGAAAATGCAGTATTTTTTTGTGTTATAGACTCTTGTCTCAGCAAGTGCTTAACAAAAAGAATCAGAAAGTCCAGGAAACAGGACACACAGATGATGCTCTGTTTGATATCTCTTTCACCTTTAAGACTCCAGGGAACTGGAATGAGACAAAAAAAAGCTTCAAGTTGTTTATATTGCTTCCACATGAATTGTTTTGCCTGGCTGGAAAGGGGGTGTTTTTAAGGGCTACTTTGTGGTCCTGACTATTTAATCAATACCGTGAATTTTCTGTATCTTCTAATGAGTCTTTCCACATGCCCAGGAATGCATGTATCCAATGACTTGATTCCCCTTTAGACTGAAAGATAACCTGCCAATATAGATCATGGCACCATATATATTTGAGACAGTTCCACAATAAAATGAAATTCTTTTTTAGTTTCCTTTTTCCTCTGGAAAGAAAAGAGTATTAGTAACAAACAAACGACAGACACCACCTTACTTCCAGTCTTTTCAGGTTAGACATTTAAATGTTTTTCTTTTTCTTTTCTTTTTTTTTTTTTAAAGAATGCCATGGCTTTCCTTTCTTAAAATCAAGCTTTTAATTGATGTTTCAAGCATTTCCTTTCTTCTATCAGGAAATATTTTTTTATTTTCTAGCAAGAGAAGTTACTTTTATTTGAAATGAATTTTAGTAAGATTCTTATTAAGAACTCAGTTTGTAACATTTTGCTACACACTTTCCTTTGCCTCATCTTACACAATGGTGTCTTTAATTCCAAAACCCTTTTATCGTACCAGTGAACAGATTCTGCATTGCAATGTATTTAAATTTGTCCCTTTAGTGACAGCAATGGTGAGGCTATAGGGCAGCAACAGCAGTGGATTTTGCTGAGGATGAGAAATACATATATGCATATAATTCAAATGTGAGTAACCCCCAAGAAGCATAGAAACCTCTGGCATAAGGTGTTGCAGTTCCTGAGCTAGCCATTTCTGAGCTTGCAAAAGAAATGTTTGTTTGGGTTTATTCCAGGTCTCCCCTAGCACTTGGTGGAGAGGGCAGAGGAAGGAGGATGGGGCTATAAATATAGGAGTTAGGGACTGATTGATGGGATGGACTGTGAGAGAGAGATCTCAGTATGTGTTTGAGGTATAGATTTGTGACTGTGGCAGCTGAGCAGACCAAGCAACTGTTTTCCGAAAGCATGAACTGCTGTTAAGGTTCAGAAGTTCGTTGGCAAAGTTTCCAAGTGTTTGGAGGGGTGTGGTGCTGTGGTTTGCTTACAGAGTTGTATTTAGTGACAGGAAGTGCTTAAGGTAAATGTAAGAACTTGGTATTCCTGGTCTCCCTCCTCTCTTGTCCTTTTCTTTTATTCTACTCCCCCACAAACTCCTGTGGTTTCTGTATGCATTTGTGATTATTTTTCTACAAAATTTCTATGATTGCCTTCTGAAAATTCCTGGGTAACAACTAATTCTCATTTGTGAGGAGCTTGTATACAACAATCCTGGGCTTTAAAGTGTTTATGACAATCTCAGGGAGAAGATAGTCGTATCCTGGAAACAATCCCGATGTGCGTACCTGAAGGTATACGTGCGAGTTATGTGCGGATTCACCTTAGCACAAGATCTGCTGACCGTGATAATTCTTACAAAGGCACAGACACATTTCCCGTGTTTAAAACAATGGTTATAATGAAATCAAAGGACTTGGTGGTACTCCTTGTGTAGTACTGGGAATGCTGGATGTCTGCTCTTGCTCATCAGGCCCACAGCACAAGAAATGGTATGGATTTGGCCAGTACAGCCATGACTCAATCTTTTATTCAGTAGGAGCTTTGCTGACTGCTGGGAAGAGACTATGCCCTGCCTCTGGCTTAATTCCAACCTTCTGCTGAAGCTTTTCTCCCTGTGAAAGGTACTTATGGTTATTCTGTTCCATAAGAGCAAGAAATGCTGTTTTCTTTTAATAGTGAAGGATGTAATATGAATTCAGTACACCAAAAGACCATGCTATCAATTTCCTTGGTGGAAGTAGGAGGTTTTGGGACATCAGTTGACTGCTCTTATTTACATCCATCCCTCTCTGCAGGCGATCTGGCTTTCACTGAAGTTGGCAATGATGAACTAAGATCATCCGAGGTTTGGTGATCCTTGGAGGTACAGACACAACACATGAATGTTGCTTGCTTCCTGTACACACAGATTGTGTCAGCTTATGATTTCTGGAATTCTGAAGCTTGTACTTCCTTATCTCTAGCCCCACTTTGCCATATTTAAAACTAGCTTGAAAGATGCTTGTGGCGGTACAAAACCACCTGTAATTAGTTGTGTCAAGCATCTAGCGCATGTCCGGTACAAGATAAATGGTAACAGAGTGTCAGTTGGCACTCATAAGGATGCCATAAACTGAAGCTACGCTTTCCAGAGGGTGAGAGTAAAGAATACAGGCGGCTTGCCAAAGCAAAGTCTACAAATAGTGGTTTTGCTTATTCTAGTCTTTCTTCTGAAGTTTGTAAGGGCCTGAAGGCTCTGCAGTTGCCATTTGGCAGCTTTCAGAGATGCAGTCTCCACAACAAAAGCAGCTAGCTGTAGGATTTACCTGAAATCTGTAGCCCTTATATCCTTAATTCCCCGGATGCTGAAAAGTAATCCATAGGATTTGCAAGATTTTACATTTATTGTATTTTGTTGGCTCTATTAAAGTTACACATGTAGGTGACGTTAGGTAAGTATGAAATTTCTCTCAGAGGAATACTGACAATGATTAAACTTAGGGCACTTTTTGAAAATACCATATGTGTAAGGAATATTCTTTGGCCTGGATCACAAAGGAATTTGGGCTCCTATCTTCCTTTGAACTTAATGAAACTGGGCACCTACCTAAATATCTTCAATAATTTGAGCCTTGAACCCTTAGGATGTTTTACTCCTGCAGTGCATGTAGCCTTGGGAACAGCATTTAGCTTTCAGAGGAACTACTCTCCTGTAGAGTGGATTAAACTGAAGAACGTTTTATTCTTGTAAGACACACTTTTTCCTACAGGAGAAAGAATTTATAGCCTTTAGAATTAGAAGTAACAAACTCTATTTTGCAAAGCACAGAATTAGAAGTAACAAAGGAAAAAAGATAATGATAGATGGCTTCTTTGACAGTTGTCTCCCTGCTATGCCAAGTGACAGCCAATGTCTTGTTTTAGAGGGAAGCTTTCCACTCTGAAAGCAGTGGCATAGAAATTCCTTCATTTGGCCTGATTCAAACCACAGCTGATCCTGGTGATGCTTCATGCTGATAGCAACTTAACATATGTTGGATCCAAAGATAAAATGGTTCACTCAAGTGCCATCATAGCGAAGTGGGACCAATGTGATATTTTCCTTAACATTTAAATAATATTGCTTTGATTTTTTTTTCTTCCATATTTATTATTTTGAATGGTGTTTGGTGAAACAAGAAGTGAATGTGATCTATTTATTATTAACCTGATTCTGATGGACAATTTGGCTATAATACTGCTCTCTAAAATTACAAAGCAGTCTTAATGGCTGCATTTGTTCGTGGAAAAGTTAGTTTTAGAGGAGCACAGCAAAAAGCACTCCTAATGAAATTAAATCTTTTATCTCATCTGGCTCTGTATCTGCAAAAACTGCTAAATTCAGCATTCAGTCAGGAGAGTAAATTATTCTAATTTTATTTATTGATTGGAGCAATGATAGGTTAAACTAATATCATATTAAATTCTTGCACTGTTCAGCATTCATGTACTGTTTTGCAAAAGCACAGATAAATATGTAGCTGTCTTCTGAAGTTCTGACATTGATTTTTAGACTGTTTTACAGACCTTGCCAAATTAATTTATGCAGTCATAAAAAATGTTTGCGGACGCAATATTCTTTAGGTTTTAGAGTTATAAAAGGAAGCTACTGCCTGTTCTTAAAATCTATCCCCCGTCATTAGATTTTTATTTTTATTTTTTCACAAGGAGTATATGTATATTGGGAAGGATTATGTATGTAAATACAGAATGTATGGTTTGCAGAAGACAATTTTCCCTGGTGGAGTATTAGAAAATTCCATGGTTGACTACCTTGATTGGGACTCTGGAATAACCATTTCCACATGTGAAAACTTGGCAAATCAGTAGCTCTGCAACTGGATTTTAAACACATTTATTGAATAAAGATGCATTATTGCGTCTTCTCATAATGGAAGTTTGATGCAACCTAATTGTTTTTATGTGCACGTTTCCACCTTATTTTCCAATGTAAAGAATCTTGGATGTTAAATAGATCAGTTTAGTGTTCACAGTTTTGAAGAGACTGCCTTCTTAAAATCTTGTTTTTTCTTTTCTTTTCTTTTTTTTTTTTGTTCAACATACTTTGCTAAGTAGCAACATTTGCTTATTCATTTGGATAATCACAGATGAATACATGGAAAATTAATGTGTCATCTTGGACTTTGGTTATACTAAATTATTGGGCAGCCAAATCAAAGGTGTGATGATACAGTAATGCAATAGTTAAAATTCAGTGCATAGAAAAGATGATAAATCACACTAATTGGTTCAATTAATAGTAATAAGTCTATAACAAATAATACATTATTATTACTTTTTATTTAGTATTATTTAGTACTAATATATAACATAGGTAGTAATAACTAACTTGAGATAAATTTAAAAACTGCAGGTTCATAAAAAGAGTATTCATTTTTCCTGGTGGCAGTGGCAAATTTGACCAACGCTGAAGTTGCTGAGAACTTTTTCTAAAATTTAAGGAGGACCTGAGTTGAAACTTGGCTACCTCCTATAAAAACTGAGAGTAAAGTTTTTCAGTAAATGATTTAGATTTGCCAACATATTTATTTCTATGAATTGAAAATAGCAAGAAATTAGTGGTGAACCAGAAGAAGGGGAGAGGATCTAAATAGTCTTTGCTCCTTTGATTTATATTTTAAATGAAATAAATTCATGATATTTGGGCTGCAGTTCTCCAAATTGTTGTCACTGGGGATATACAAAGCACGTGGCATGAGCACAACTGGATTATCTCTGAAGGTGGGAGGTTATATGCCACATCAGTAAGTCGTGCTCTCAAGTATGCCTTTTAGACAAAGCACTGCCTTCAGCACCTTAGACATACTCGTTCTGAGTTTCAGTATCTGGTAGTGAGAAGGATGGGAGTGATGCAAAACTTTTTCATCTTTAATTGAGAACTTGCTTTATCTTTTTTTTTTGACCCATTAGCCTGGCAAGCCTGGGAGCAAGCTGATCTGGACAGCTTAACATAATAAATTCTGAGCTGAGAGAGTTTCCCATCTGTCTGCAACAAACATTGTATCTTAGGCTGAACCACCCTATAATCAGCTATTTAATCAGCGTTGCTTTTCTAATGTGAAAATGAAGGTTTCCTGTTTGCTGAAAAATTAGTGATTCCAGTCCAATATTTTATCTTAACCCACAAGAAACAGATAACTCAGCACGGGCCACTTTTTGCTTAGGCAAAAGCAATTGTGGAAGTTGGTGTGTGATACGTGTTAAGGTGGATGTGCCCAGCTAGACCTTCTCCTATGCAATGAACTTCCCAAAGAAAACCCACATGTTTTAAACTTAAAGCAAGGCTTTGGAGGTTTCAAAATGTATTAAGTAACAAAAACTTGAAAGGGCTTTTGAAGAGACGACACAAATAGGAAAGGTTTTTACACCATTTTCCCATGAATCACTTTTCTATGATATGATTACTCTGCTTTGCTTTCCTTCAACAAGGTAATTACAGACATGTTGGGACAAACTCCTCTGTGTTTAGGAAGAATTCAAACACTATAATGCTATGCTCATGGAAGGACTGTAAATTAGCTTTGAGTGCTCCAGAAATCATTGTTTTGGCTCAGTGCACGTGGAGTTCAATACCCACAAGCAGGCTTTCCTTGCTGGAAATGACATTTTTGTTTGTCTCTAATGAGGAGTGGATCCATGCGCTATGGGTCACTTGAGAGCTATATCTCTCTTCCACTTGTAATTAAAACAACTCATTTAAAAGAGTAGGAATTTCATTTTCTTTTCATTATTTGTAAAAAGCCCAAAAGTTATTTCTGTGATAGCCTTTTAATGACAAAAGAAAATATCCTCCACAAATCAATCAGCAAGGTTCCTCAAACAAGAAACATCATGCCAGGAGATTTTAATGGGGTCCCTCACAGATCTGGAAAATAAGGACTCACTTTTTTTTTTTTTTT
>VXAA01003162.1:334575-399108 GCA_013399115.1 Anseranas semipalmata
TTTTTAGGTTTTATGGAAGAGGTTTGTGTCCTTTTTGTCACAAAGGAGAGATAGATACTTGCTTTCCTTTAGCAGAAGTAAATGCCTTCTAGTCTTGGCTGTCAACCAGCTGAACACTTGGATATGGCAAGGTTTTAAATTTAAATCTGGAATCTCATATTTTCTAATAAATAAGGATTTGTCATGTATTGAAAACAGGGCGCACAAGATCTGAATAGATGTATAAAAGGTACTTTTTTTTTCCACCACTTTTTGTTCATATATACCAATTTGCAAGTTTTCCTATACATTTATAAAATCTTGAGTTGATCTGTAGTTCAAAAAAACAAAAGAAAAACACCACCACCACAATATGGCATTTCTTGATCTAGAAAATTTCGAATGTATTTGGGTTATATTTGGAAGTTGTTACAAATATTTGCCAGTTTTGGGGTAATTCTTCCACTGAACTCCAGTAGTTCCCACTGCCACCCCTGCCTTCTGGTGACAGCGGTGGATCTTCTGGGTCACTTTTTTCAAGAAGCAAGTCTGAAAAGGTGAAGACCTCTGAGACTGTTAGTGGTGATGAATGGGATATATAGATTGTAAGGAAAAGGCCTCTGTATTTTGGAGAAGTGGTAAATCACACTAATTGTGATTAATATAAATAATATAGTAATAATAATGTTAATAATAATGTTTAATAGTAATAAATAATGTGAGAATGGCTTTACTGGGATCCCTATAGATCTAGAAATTAAAAAATAATTTAGGTTAAACTCTTATAGAAAAGGCTTGCATAATTTATGTAACAGATACAAAGGTGGGTTTTGCTTTCCTTTTATTATTAGGAGTGTAAGCTTACAGCCATGGATGCTGACCAGCTCTAGAATTGTTTGGGATTTTGGATCAAGCCTCAACTATTTTAGGAGTTCTAGCTTCTAGAAAACTGCTAGAAATAGTATTCTGGAAATTGTGAAGCCTTTAATTTCTTAACAGTGCTAAAGGAAAGAACTTCCTTGCAATCTTATGCGTGGATTTGTATGCTTGATCTGCATGATGTGTTATGAAATTTGCTACTCTTTTCTGTAGTATTTCATCAGTCTGCCTATGTGCAAGTGTAGTAAAGCCAAGTGAAATTTCTCTGAGTACATAGAGTATTACTGACATGAGAGACAGGGATGAAGGCACTGTGGAAGAATTGTAGCCTGAAGAAAACTTCAGCCAGTCCACCTTCATTAACTTTACATGGTCGCGGCAAGTCTGAGGTGTAATCTGCAAAGAAACTTGGAAGAAGCAGGACTGTGGAAAGGCAGTTGGGATATGAAGAGGGTTTGTGGCTTGTGTTGGAGAGGGGGGATACCTACAGAGCTCAGGACGTGATCTGGGTTCTGGAAAAAAAAACCACCCCAAAAAAAAACAAACACCACACAAAATGCTGTATCACTGCTTACCTTCATCAGAAGTCTTCAAAACACCCATTTAGATTAGTATTGCTGTTCCAGTGCTTGATTTGGCTGATGGGTAAATTATAGTTAATGTTCCAATGGTAGCAAGTGAACTAGAAATTACTGTTCCTGTCCCCTATTGGAAAATAACTGAAATAGCTTTGGCATTATAAAACTTACTTGATTAAAATAAAATCTGATATTTAAGTTTTTAATGACTGAAGAGGTAAACATCTTTGGCTCCGTGGTGGTTTCATAGTTTCTTAAAATTACTCATCAGCTGTTAAGGCATCACTTACTATGATGGAGTGAGTGTGACATGAGGAATATTTTGTTGCCATATGTATATTTGTGCCTTAAAACACATGGGTATTACTGTGTATATATGGGGATTTTGTTTGTGCATTGTGTATATTATAAGTGTCATTGTTTGCATTTTTTATATTCAGTTGTTATATAACAAATAGCGTCCACAAAATTGTTTTTGAAACAGATTTTAATTACACGGTCTCCAGATGTTGGATGTACCTGAATATGTGTAATGATGTGCCTTGGAAAAGAGTGAATATCCTGCAGGGAATATGACAATATTTATATGTGACAATATTGTTTTATGACAATTTAGAAGGTAGAACTTGGTTGAGGACCAGACTATTCCAGAGGTTATTGTAACTGTAGGCTTCACCTTTAATCCTATAACTCCAGACAGAGGATGACACTTATTCATAACTTAAATTAATTGGATACTAGTGAGCATTCTGTTACGCAAGAGGGAAGTAAGTTATCATGCTTAATGAACTGTCATGAGCTTATGTCACAGCCATCAGCAGTACTTCTTTGGAAGGTGGTGTGCGTTTTGTGATCTTTTTTGATGGAAATGACTTTTTTTATTCTTTTGGATTATTCTTCTGATGAAGCTTAGCCACTACGTTCAGTTAGTTGTATCAATTTATTAGGTGCATCATTAGTATTTGTTCTTAAAAGTCCGGGTTTTCATATTTCTCTGCAAAGTTATTAAAAAAAAAAAAGGGCACTTACAATGTGAGCTTTCATGGCCAAAATTAGAAGTATCAAAGGATGGTGAGAGAGACCTGTGTTGTCTTCTAGCGTAAGAGCGTTACTTGGACTATCTGTTCAGAATATGAAAAAAGGATGTCGTGTAGATGCTGGTCGGAAAAACAATGAAATAATTATTGGTTGATGCCAAGGTCTTGCTCAATATGAGTGCAAAGCAGAAGGAAGCTAAACAGATGATGTGTAATACCTTACCTGCAAAAACTGCAGTAAATAAATGCAAATCTTGTTCAAGTGTTTTGTATTTCCAAATAGTCCCTTAATTATACAGCTCAGAAATGGAAAATACAAATCCTTAATATGAGTTTAAATAGGAGGCTGTAATTTTTGAGGTAGTCTGCCTGATTTGATTTTTTTTTTTTGAAATGGAATGAGATATAATTTTTGCTTTGTGGTTAATTATTTATATCACTACAAATGTCAGCGAAATTCTAATCAGTAGTGATTCTAATCACTAGTTAAATTCTAATCACTGTATCTATCCAGTCTCTGAATCTAACCTAAACTTTACAGAGGTATAGACTACTTTAATAGATTTCAATGACAGGACACTAAGTCTATGATCAAATAATAATTGCAGAATTAGCTTATTTCACTCCAGTCAGCATCCCTTGCTGCAATCCCTGCAGTGTTCAATACCATCCCTCTCTTTAGGGGGTTACAGCCCTGACAGCACTGAAAATCAGTGAACACTCTTCATCTTCTTCGGAGCAGAGCTGCCCATTTAAGATGAATGAGACACAAGAGCCCGTTTAAAACAACATGACTGATTTTGCACTGAAGCAACCAAGGAGTATTCACATGAATCTTTCTTCCAGCTGCACTGTCAGGGTGACAGCTGCCAATGGGAGGTAACAAATTAGAGGACAACGTGGGAGGGAATGGGACAAATCAGTTAAATAATTTTGAACACAGCCGGTTTTAACACTGATCATCATTCATTGGCCTGAGAAATCTGATCAAAGTCTGCTGGGCTATCTGTTCTCATGACCTGTAAGCTTTCTCTGTTTGTAGATCTTGGAGTATAGAACTTGTGCAATGGTAAAAGGTGTCAAGGAGAAGGCCTTGGGGCAGTGTGCTCTCCCAGACTTTGATTAACAGTTGAAATAGTTGTTCTGAAGGTCTAGTGGTTGGATCCTGTACCTTGACAAGAAAGTAAAGATAGTTCAAATAATAATAATGCAAAGACTAATATAATTTGTAGAAAGTTCCATTAAAATGAGACATCCTACAGTTAGCTGTAAATTGGTAATGGTGTGACTGCTACGCACCTCAGCAATTATTTAAAGGCTGTGGCTTATATATAATAACTTTAGAATTTTTTCCCCTCCCAACCAATTTTTTGAAGTACTCCAGTATGTAGAAATTGGTCAGCACATTCTTTCAAAGATGCATTAAGATCCTGGTGAACATGAGACCACGTCTGAGTCTCTCTGTAGAGACAGAACTCTGGAAACTGGGTGGTGAGCATAGAAGAGGTTGAATTCCCTAATTTGTGTTACAAAGGGAAAAAATGAAAGTGTTTCCAGTTTATGCTAAATATGAGTATATAGCTAAGTGAATCATGTTCTCTGACTAAACTTCTGCTCCTCTTCCTCTTAGTCATCAAATACCCTGAGCCTGTCTGGAGATTTGGAAGAGTGTTAAGTGATGGGCCCCATCCTTCTGAACTGGGCAGGAATTCGTCCTAAGCTTTGCAGTAAATAAAGATGCTCCTGTTTTCATATAAACATGCTTTTTTTTTTTTTTTTCAGCTTGGTAGGGGCGGGAAGAAGTCTGTGTTAAAGATGTTAAACCATGAAAATGTTTAAATAGCTTGAGAAATTACATCATATCCGTGAGGAGGAATAGGTACCTAGTTCTGGGCTTCATAATGCACCCGTAGGCACTTAATAACTATCTGAAAGAAACCAAAGGGATGACCAAGTCTTCCCACATAGTGGTATTGGCCATCAGGCCCCAGTTGTACCTCTTCTACTTGTTTGCTGAAGCAACTACCATCATTTTTAGCATTCTGTCTCCTCAAATTCTTTTGCTCATTTCATATTAATTTATATGAATGAGTTAATGAGAATTTCTCTTACGCATCCATTTGATTTCCAAGTGCACCAGTGTGTGTACAAGTATAACTGTTCAGTTGAGCTCTCATTTTGATATAGTTGTTTCATTTGCAAGTAATAATTTCAGTCCTTCCTTTGGAGCAGGCAGTACTTTTCCCTATATGCTTATTTCTGCTGTAGCACCAAGCATCCGTATATTGTTTTAATGATTCTGTTTTTATTTATACTTCATTCTATGATTTGTGTTCAATTTTGCTTATGAATACTCCATAAAATCTGTTCTTTCTTGGAGGTTTAGGTGAGGCTGTAAGAAAAACAAATTTTCAGAGAAAAAGTAATCCAATATTTTAAATGATCACAAGTGCATTGATATTTTCATATATTTTCATAGCGAGCAAGAAAATGTTAGTGTTTTGTTTCTATGGAGTGGCTGTATGATAATAAATCTAGCTTCCCTATAAGATTAGTTGGGCAAAAATCAAATGAAAATGTTCTTCATCTCCTGGAGAAGGATGAAGCATTTGGTGTGCAGAAGTCTTTCAGTGCACATAATTCTATACGTTGTGTATTCCACAGGTTTGAATTTTTTATCAGGCTAGAACAGAAGTTACCATTTTTTCAGCTTGAAAAAACCTCTTCGGGACAGAGGAAAGATGCTGTTGATATAAGTCCTGTAAATGGGCTAGCATTTAAACTTGGCTTTAATATTTATCCCCCAATCAGATCATATGTTATCATTTGATATACTGAGATAAAATGAGTACAGTCACATCCTGTATACCTATAGCAACATATTATCATTCATACGTAGGAGTAAACCTTTGGACCAGACTTATGGCCACTTGAAAGAGGAGACTAGAACCTGTTTCTGTATGGATGATTTCAAGATATTTTCATGAGGTTGTGGCATTGCAACATGAGTTATACTGTTATTCTACTACTGTTCTTCCTTCTACTGTTATTCCTTGGGGATAAATGAGTCTTCCAGAAAGGAAGGTTTGCAAGGAAATTAGTTATGCTTGCTTATTCTAAGGTTGTACTCTTTATTACGAAGGAAACTATTATATCTCTGAAAATTGATAGCTGTTGAATTGCGGTTTTTGTGTAAATGCCTTTTTATGAAATGGTCATTGTGCTGCAATCTGAAGCAGTAGATTATTGCTAGCTAAGCTGCATTGCTGAGAATAATAGTTAATTACTGCTCTAATTCAGTGAGTTAAACTTCTAGTGACCCTCACTGATTTTATCTGAAATCACGCTATTAGTATTTGCTTAATAATAAGGATGGTTAACTTTCAGAGAATGGGCTTTTGTAAATGGCTTTCCTTAACTGTTTGTTGCTGACCCTGTCAGCAACTGGGTTTACTGCCCTAGAAACTGGTGAGGATCAAAACGGAGTTTTTCTCTGCATGAGCTTGTTTCTGCTTATTGCTCTGAGATTTCTAATGAACAAACTTGCAATTGTGGCAACAAATGTTTGTCCACTAAAAAACACGGATCTCACACAAACTTCCATCTAGCGAAGTAGCTGCCATCCAAAGAGCTTTGTTTGAGGGAAAAATTCTACTGTGTGGAATGGAGCACATTAACAGCAAGGCATAGTTTATGCATCTCATTTTTCCTTCTCAATTAGTCAATATACTGGGCAGAAAAAGATTGCCTTGTTAGGCAAGGATTTGAAAAATCAACACCTCTCTTCATAAAACAAGCAGTATCTGCTCCTGAGCGCAGTACAATCCCTGTTTGCACCACAGATCCATCTTCCTTGCATGAAAGGGGGAGATCCATTTCAGCTTCATTATTCATCTTCTTATAATTATCTGTTAATGTAACATAAAATATCATCATCTGGCAAACTCAGTCACGTTGCTTTTAAAGAGACAATTATGAATCACGGAAAGGAGTGCCAGGACAGCCCAATGAGAGCTGTGCAATGAAGTCTAGCTCTGTTCTTCCACATTTCACCCATATTTCAGGAGTTTTCCTTTGGTAGAGTGTATTGCAAAGAGCCATGTCACTGCTTTCTCTCTTCCTTTTTGATGGTACATCATGTGACAATAAGCCGTGGCAAATTTGAAGATCAGTCCTGCAATCTGTATTTTAATAAGGTGTTTAATCATGGTGAAATGTTACACCTGCTATGAATAGCTAGTATCGGATGGAAATGGCTAGGATGCTGTTTTCAAGTCTCAATATTAATTTTTCAGACTGGATTTTGGACAGCTGAGGATCCGTGGGGTATTTCTAAAGGACTTGCAAAACATGAGCAATCCTGTAGTCTGTAAATTTAAAATAGTTATTTTAGGGTATGGCACACAAATGGAGACAAATCAAGATACACTAGTTTAAAGCAAAACACAATCCCTTGTGCCTTTTATTTTGAAATCTATGTTGCAACTGCAACTTTAACAAGCTTTGTTACATAAGGTCCTTGAAATGTAATAGGTACTCATCTTTTATTTGTGGAACTGAAGGCACTTAATGACTTGTAAGAACAGGTGTTTTGTTTGTTAGCCATCCTACACATAAGGCTTTTTTTTTTTCAAAGGAACTAGAAGGATTGGCACCTAAATCTCTTTGATGCACGTTACATTAATGAAAATGAGCAAGTACCCACACTTCATATTGGTAGACAATCTATTTCTGAGTACTTAAACACCTTTTTTTCAGGACTTATGTAGTAGGGTAAATAAAAGGGGCACAGCCAAACTCTCACATCTGTGTGGATGCTCCTTCCTGCATGAGCATCCCCACCCTTGCAGGCTGCTGAGCACCCTGAACTCCCATTGACTTTAGATGGGAGAGTACTTACAATTTAGTTGAATTATGGATATTTGAAAAAAATCTATTAACTGTTGTTGTCTATATTGAGACTAGTTAAAAAGCTTTCATGTTTCCTACCTATGTTACAGTAACTCTGAAGTTTATTTTGATATGTTTACTATGAATCTATATGATGTTAATTTGTGTGGTATTATACCTTCTTAGCAAATACCTATATGCATAGTGTCATAAAAAGCAACTAATTAAAGTATCTGGCATTAAAAACATCAACCTAAACAATACATTTTTTTACTTATTCATATTCAGTACGAGGGTTACCATGGCACTCTCTTCAAAGTACAACAATATTGTGCAGGTTAAGGAAGAGATCTTCAATCCTCTTCACACTGTACTGAACATTGTGCAAACGTGTTTTTTATTTTTTATGGCTGTAAATGAGACACTCAATTTGCTACAGCAGTGCAGTATTTACTGTATCAAGTATGACTGTCAAATGTGAAAACATTTCCAGAAAGAATTACTATGCCTTGCAAGGACCTAAGCTTAGCAGTTTGAACATTTCCTTTCTTAAAGTTGTTTTCTTTATAATATTTATTGCAAATCAGAACCATGCTTAAAGATATTTTGCTTCTACTTAACTAAGGAATAGTAACTTGAACTATGCTATTTCATAGAAGAACTAGTTTTACTGCCTGCATAAAAATCTTAGTAATTTGAATATATGTAGGTAAAGATTTTCTGCCCAGAATATTATTTGCTCGTGGGAATAACGCTCGGCAAATCTGTTGATGTGATATTCCTGCAGCTAAATAAATCAATGCATCCTTAAACAGAATGCCAAAAAGAAAATGTAGATTTACCCACACTGTTCCACACCTTCGAAGTAGAGTTGGAAGAAGTACGTGCAGCACAGGTTTTTGTCTGCATATCTCTGTTATCTTACCAAACATCACAGAATGCAACATTAAATGCATATGTCCATGTCTGGTTAGCACGCTGATATTGTAAAACTGTTATATCTGCCTACAGCTGAATCCCACATCCTTCCTCACCACCCTGTGTTCCTTCTTACAGGGATGTGGGAGCTCTGAGTGCTGCAGACTTTCCAACACTGTTCTGGCTTTTTCCTTTTTTTTTTTTTTTTTTTTTTTCCAATGGTAATTCGAAATTGGAATTATGATTATTCAAAGGCTTTGAAATGAATATGAGTGAAACGTATTCCATTGTTGGTAGTTCAGGCTATGTTCTTGCTGGTGGGGTTCATTCTAAGATACAGTTACCCACCCTTCTGGCTCAAGCTAGGTTGGTATGTAAGTATTGATATAGATCATTCATCTCAGAAATTTTGTAACTGAAGTTACTTTTGACTTGCTGTTATTAAATGTACAGTGGAAAATGATATTCATTGCTAGACTGATGGGCTGATCACTCACTTTGAGAAAGCATGTAATTTCTATTAGCATAACAGAAGAGCAGCTGTAGTTTTGCCCAGAGGCCAAAGATGCCTGAAGAGGAGAATATAAAGAAGATGAGCATAAATGGTATTTCCCTTGAGTACCTCTCTTCAGATCTGCTGATTGTACATCAGAGCAGAGGAGCATTCTGAGTACTTTGAAGCACTTCCTTCTTGGAGAATTTAAAAGCAGCATGCATGCTTTGGATAAGTTGTGAAGTTTTTGTGACTTTGCCTTCCAATGGCAGGTGAATGAAGTTCACACCTCTTCTTGTTTAGCTCCCAAACTATAGGGAAACCAAAATGCATTTCTCTTCTTGAAGAGATCAAGATCCTTCTTGAATCTCGTGTCTTATCATCATCTTCCTCTGTTACTTGGATATCTTCTACAAATCTCTGTATTCACGGACAGCTGCTCTGAGTGGCTCCTTGAACTCCATTTATCCTTTCTCTTAAAAGATTTCCCTCCCATCTGTCTGCATGTTTGTCCTGTCAGCCAGTCTCATGCTGCTGGCTTTCTCTCTTCAGTCCAATGTGGCCAAGGCCGAGTAGGTACACAGAGGTGGCCAGTCCAATGATCCTGGCTCACAGGGGAAAAGCACAGAGCTACAAGCACATGGTAAAAAATTAAACTGTCTTTATTTGCTTAATATTTTATACTCACCATTTGGTGAAAGGGGGTGGTGGGGGAGGTTGTTTGTTGCCTTCATTTTTACTTGTTAAGTGTAGATGTATGGAAATGACTTAGTTAATGGTTTTCTGGCATCTCATCCCAACACAAGTGAGAAGTATTTTAGCATTCATCTGAGACCAAATGTTTTCAGATAAGGAGAGGATGTCTTAAGGCATTTTTATTGATATTTAATTATGCATATCTTTCTATAAAATGTATGGCTTTTATGCACACTTATGCGATACATATGATAAGTAATCAGCCTGGCGTGGTTCAGCTGCCATTTAATGACAAATTGTTACTGATTCTGGATTTAAGACTGCATTCTTGGCTATCACATATTTTAATGGGATCGTGGGTAAGTGAAGTTTTGATTCTGTTTACAGGATTAATAAGTTTGGATGGTGTAGGTAGCAGTAGAAACTGTATGACAAACCTTTCTGTAAAATGTTTGTGCATGAGCTGTAAGCAAGCAGTTGGTTATGCAGAATTTTCCTGTGCAATACTTGTACTAGATAGGATTCTCAGTTAAAATTTTGTATCTTACTTGTCCTCAAGCACTCTAAACACCTTGTTCTGAACCAGTTTTCCTATAGGCTGGGTGTATAAAGTACATATCTAAATTACCCTATGTGATATCACCTTACAGTTAAGTGAAATGGTTTGTGTGTAAGATATCAAAGAGCTGGAATGCAAGTTTGTCCCGGGGATGAATTACTGCATAGCATTGATTCTTGAAAATTTCCAGTAGTAATGTAAACACATGAAATATTACCATTAAGCCAAAAAAAAAAAAAATCTACTTACTTTAATCTAGCAGATTGTTAAGATTCTAAGTAAATTGGATTCTGTCCTAGCATGTCCTGTGGATGGCACACAGTAAGTTGTGTGCATGTTTAAGCTTATGGCTGGGTTACAACAAGATCAATTTGGGTGTCTGGTTTTGGAAAAAAATCAAATTAGTTTGGTGATGTAAAAAGCTGTTAAAAAAAAAAGTTTGGGCATGACACTTAAAGACATGATATAACCCTTTTGGACAATAAAATCTGTATGCTTACTCTTAAAATGAAATTTTGTTTGTTGAAAGTTTAAAAAAAAAATACAGATCAGCATGCTTCACTTCTTATTGAAAAAGGAAGATAAAACTTTTTTTTAATTCCTTGAAAATTTTGAAGTCATCCTTTGAATTCAATCCATCTGCCTGTACTGAAATTTGGCTGTCAGGGTCTCATTTTAAAATCAGACAGTTAAACCTTGTATAAGGTTGCTTTCAGTAAGCATAACCATTAACAATGGGATTGTTCTCAAGATTTATAATTAGAACGAGCTGTCTGCTCCACAAAGTAATATGAGTCACCTTAAAGTAAATGCTTTGCTTTTATATCCATTAAAGTTCCCCAGATTGCCCACGAATCAAGAGAAGCTCATCTCTGATGGCCTTATGGGAGCAGATGAGGTTCAAAGTAAATGAACTAATTGGTTTGATAGATAACTCTCTGTAGCTTACAGATTGGATTTCCACATAGCCCAGCGTGTTGTTTTGTTAGCAAGATATGTAGTATCTGAATGCTGATGAGAAGCAATGTGAATATTGGAAAATAATGCACTAATGTGAATAGAAGAGAGTGGGGATATTGGGCATGGATAGTCTATATCCCAAGATTTTTTTATTTACCTGTGTGGCTCATTTATTTATCTGTATGGCTCATTTGGCTGGTATCCTTCATTCATCCTATGTCTTCATGGTGTTTTATTTCTAGAGGAGGTAAATTATGTGAGTTCCAATGAACTACCAGTACTAGGAGAGGAAAGCTATTCACACTTTCCTTCCTGAAACATCTGCATTTATCTCTGCTGGATTTCTTGGCCTTTCACCAGGCTAATTCACAGGCTCACTGATACCCTCTGTTAATGTTTTTTATTCCTGTTACCTGGTGAAAAGCTTTCTATGGTTTTGCAAAATGCATTTTTGTGTTTCTGAAAATAACTCTGGGCTTTTATTATTTTATTTTCAACAAAAGAACATAGAAGCAACGTAATCCTGAACTACTCTCCAGTTTTTAAGATTAAAAACTTATCACCTGAGCCTGGAAACTAAAGGGATTTGGGTATAAAGTTATCTGCTGTTGGGTTTGTCACATCCCAGTGTTCTCTGGAGTGGTTTTGATACTTTTCCCTACAACCATGAGAACTGGAAAGTTTCTTAAATAAAACCACTGTACTCATGATTTTTATTTTTTTGTAATAGCCTGACCCAGAGGTGGCCCTCTGGTTCCTCTCCTCCCCCCATCAAGTACATTTTGAAGGTCTTGCGGTAAAATCGTGGTAGCTGACAACTCTGTAAGACTTTCTGCTTTGTATTTGGGGTTTCTTTCTACCTCATTTTATAGCACCATTTTGTGTGAATTATTTGCCTCATGATGGTAGATAACCTGGGCAGAACAGATCATCATCAGTTTATTCTAAACTTTTTCTCTGCATAGCAACATAAGAAACAGGACCCCAGTTACTTCTAGCTCTGTCACCACAACTTTGTTGTGATGCATCGAATGTCAGTTGTTGGCCGATTAATGTTTCTATACATCAAAAAGCCAGTTACTTTCACCAATATTGTTGGAGTATCTTCACAGCAATTGTCTTCCCTGTCTTTGAAATGTCATTAACTTTCCTGATTGTTTTCTAATCATTCATAACTGTTGGTAGGGTTTTCACTGCAAGGACAGACTCGAGAGGTCTCCAAGAGAACTTAGGTGTTCCTCGAGGTGTAAAATGTACGGCATGGCTAATTTAAAGTCATTTCCCCATGCAAAATTCAGTCTCTCTGGACTCTTCAGGAGACTGTTTACTTGTATCAGTTTAGTGCTGACTAATTACATGAATAAAGCAGAAGGATAGTGGTTGTACACACCATGAGAAAATCAGACACCTAAATTAGATAAATGGCAAAACATTTATCTGCAATCATGACAAGGGGCATAAGAGAAATGATACTCAGATATAATTTATGGCATAAAATCTGTCCTTCTTGCTAAATGATTGATATACTATATGTTTCAATCTTTTTTCATGATGAAATACTTAAAGTGTGGAACTTGTACAAATCTCATCTTCTCCGAAAATGAGAAATATTAGGCTAGTGCTAACAGTTTACCCTGATGTTCAGCACCGTGCCATGATCCTGTATGGGTTAAACAGGGACTCATCTGTATTCAAGAAATATTTGTTCTCCCTTATCTTCCTTGCAGGCATCTATACTGCACTGCTTCTTATGTGTTGGGATTCTCTTTCACCCCAGAAGCTGCATGATAGCCATCACTCATCCAAATGGTGCAGCCAGTTGCACCCTGCCTTTCCATAGACCTACATGAGTCAATTTTGCTCTTCCTCATTGAGATATTCACAGTGTAAGCCATTTCTGTAATAGTGGAAGACAAAAATTATCTGGAAAGGGGATATCTTGTGAATAAATAGTGACATGAAAATCCCTGTTGGTTTGCGTGTTTTTTTGTTTGTTTGTTTGTTTGTTTTATCAGGTTCAGTTAGAGGCTCGTTGATGTAATTTCAGTCTTTGAAAGCATTTTGCACTTACCTGTCCTGGTGGAACAGAAGCTGAGACTGAGACTCCAGTTTCCAATGTTTGCACAATCCGTGAATGAAAACCCAGATGGTGCACTCCAGCCTAGAGAATGGTTCATGACCTCTGTGCAAAACTTGTCATCTTCCATAATTAAGTTATGCTGTTTCAGCGTGATGGCATGTTGAGTTACTTCAAATTCATTAAACATGACATTGTATTATTTGAAGAATGTAAAGGATTGAAAACCACTGGACTCTGCAACGATCTTTAGAAACTGTTCTCATGCCTTAGTATTTGTTTATTTGCTATTCTGATGCAGATAAAACTAGTGACAAACATTGACTCTTGTAGCAGGCCTAGGTATGCTGAAAAGGTAGTATAAAATGAAATGGATATAATGAAGAAAAAAGTGTTAACTAGCAAAATTCTTAGGATGAAACCATGACCTGAAAATACAGAAACCTCTACAAAATGAATCCCTGCAGGCTACCTCGGGAAATGGGAGAGAGTATGCTTGATTAAGCTGGTGCTAACCTTTCACAACCACGCTTCTCTGATATTTATTCCTTGAAATAATAAAAGGGGACATGTCAGATGTGGGAAACGCATAATGTACTCCCTTGCTTGCTACTGCCCTTTTCTAACCTGAGTGTTCCTCTCCCAGAGCAAACTTTTAAAATAAAAAGTAGGCCCTCTGTTCGTCCTTTTTGTTGACCTTTACCATTTTGTGGCTTTATATTTGCACAGTTAAATGACATGGTAAGAAAATTTCCATCCTTTTCTCTAGCTCTGTCAGAAAGCCTTCATCTTCTCAGTAACAAATGATGGAACACACAAAATCTTTACAGGTATATGTGGGCAGGTTTGAAGAAAGTAAAGTCTATCCTCATCTGCAGAGCCCCTGCCCTTCCTGTCCTGCTGCATGTTTTGCCATGTGTGAGGCTAGAGAATTGATAGGTCCTGGGGAAGGAAGTCTCTTCTGCTCTTTGTAATAATCAGTACATTATTTCCACAGTCACATGTTGCTCTGCTTTGCCTGAAAGTACATAGTTTTGTATAATTTCCCCCTAAATTGCTCCCATGGTGATGATGGGGGAGTTTTCTCCCTGGGCGCCTCTGTGAGATGTTTGTGTTGGGAATTGTATGTTCCATACTCTTAATGAATAGAGGCAGGAATTTAATAACTTAAGACTTTAAAAGTGAGCAGGGTGTCTTGGGAGGAAAGGTTTTCCTTTCAGCTCCTCCACTTTGGTGTTTGCATTTACTGCAAATTTTCTATGGGTCTCTGTGGAAGGAAGACCATATGGCTGAAACCTGGATATCAATCACAGCTAAACACGATTCACCTCGCTTTTACCTGGGGATCATTACATCATTTCAGCTAGTCCAGGAAAAATGGTACCAAGGTAACACGCTGCAAGATATATTGTACACCTACGTTTGAGACTGGTAAAAATAATTTCCTTCTGGATATTTTTGATGTGATGTTAAATTATTCAGCTTAAATTCATGACTAATCTCCGGTTTTCAGTTTTTTCAGTCTTCATAAAAATGCCAAATAACTACTATAATTCATTAAATAGGAAACAGCTTGCACTGTATATGTAGACCTAGCACCACACGCCTTAAAACTGTTATAAAAACAGAATATCTGAGTTACAGTGGCATAAAATAGGAGAACAATTGTTATTTTTCTGGATCTCTTTAGAAGATAGAGTGAGAGAGAATGAAGTAATTAATTAAAGTCCTACTTGTCTCATTGTAATAATAATCTTTCTAACTGAATAAAATAATCCTGTGGGTTGCTTTTTAAACCATATTCCATATTGTTTCTTGCTTGTTGTCATAATATCATTAAATATGACAAGTCCACCAAGTGGAAAATTTATTTTGGTCTTATGTTGACCCCTATTTTGTTCTGGTTTAGCATTTCATTTTCATTTAACAAAAGTAGTACAGTATTTTAGATAAGTGCTTCTTTACCTAACTAACCAACTATTGTGGCTTTTTCGCTAGTAGCCATAAACTACTGTCAGGGCTTACCTTCACTGTTAGAGCAGCTGTGAATCTGGCCTGCTGATGTCATTGGAAAAGCTGGAGCTGGAAACTATAATGTCATGAAAATAGCTGAGGATGTGGTTTTGAGAGAAATATTCGTGTAATTTGTTGGAATTAGGGAAGTGAAATGTGCAATTCTGATGATAGTGACAGAGTTATAGACTTAGTACACTAATTAAAAAGCAACTTAGTCTAATATATTAATCTATGGAATGACAGCTCTAAAGAGAACTGCTGTCTGTTCCGTGCATGAGCATGGGAACCATTAAGTGCTGCTCTGTAATGACAGAATTTTGCATTGTATACAAAATAATGTTAAACAAAAAGCAATTGAAGGATTAGTTATTTTTGGTATGACACCTACTGAGAGATGTGCTGCTATAAACTGTAGGTTCATGTGCAAGACAGAAACAAAAAGTTTTCATTTGTTCTTTTCTTTCTCTTTTCATTGCTGTTTTTGTTTACATGGCTGTGCTAGAATCTGGCTAAGAAGCTATAATAGAAAAATCAAGTCAGTTTGAATAAAGCATTACTTAATCATTTTCACGACTACTAACTAAATTTTTGCTCGTATCAGAGTAACATCTTGGGTTTCATATTTTGAGATTTATCAATAGAATTCCTTTGTATAAAAGTTTCTTGTGTTGGGTAACTGGTATAGCTTCCTTGCATCCTCCTCTAATAATCTCAAAAGATGGGGCCGTGAGAAAAGAAAAAGTACATATACTTGATGTGCATTTAAAGCACCTTTAATATTACATCTACATTCCTACTTCAGAAATGACTTTAATGGATGACAAGATGACAGTTAAATGAAAATAACTGAATATTTTTTTTACAAACATCATTTTACTTTGTTTTTGAATGTAGAAAGGTAGAACTTAAATTCTGCGTGTGTAATAAAATACTACATCTGAATAAAGCAAAACAATAACTGTACTCTTTGAGAAGAATGTGAAGCTTTACAAAACCCAGAATGAACTCTTCTGTAGGTGTTCAAGGATACAACACTAGAATCCCTTATAGCTTTAATTATTTATCTGCTGTTTCTTCACTAATTTTTTTTTCTTTCTTTTTTCTTTTTTTGCTAAACTTAGTGGATAGTATGCCCTTGAATATTCTCTTTATAGGTGTTTAAATATCTGCTAAACTTCCTAAAGCTAGAATTTACTTGCAGTCTGCCATCTGTTTCAAAATCATTGTAAACGCATACAGTCAGATCTTCAGCTGCTCTAAAAGCATCACATGAAGTTAGTGGAGCTACATGGAATTTCTTCAGAATAGAATCTGGCTTGTGATATTTGTATCTGCACTTTTCCTGAACCCAGAATTGTTTTCACTATATAATTACAATCTTTTCATCGTTCTCATCACAGATTGATATTAATTGCTTGATTTTGGCTAAAATTCACATTCACAATTATGTGAAAAGGATTCATGCAATATGGGTATGAACTTTATAAAAATGTTTGATCAAAACTCCTTTTGTAAACTAGTTTTCTAGCAAAATGTTTACAACAGGACGAGCTTCATTTTTAGTATTTTGCTTGTTTTGTCAGACTCCTTTCATGGTGACACAGGCTATTGTATACAAGACAATTGTTTATTGCCAAGGACAGGTGTCTAACAAGGACTGCTCTAGGTAAAAATTTGTATGAAATTAAAAATTAGAAAAAAAAGTATGAATTTTAACAAAAGCAAATGGTGGATTCTGCAGCTGGGATGGTGTAAACCTGGATGTACATACAGGCTGGGGCACAGGTGGCTGGTGTGCCACCCTGCAGAGAGGGATCTGGGAGTTTTGGTTGATGGCAAGCTCAGCAGGAGCTGTGCACGTGCCCTGGGGCCCAAAGGGCCAACTGTATCCTGGGGTGTGTTAAGCACGCTCTAGCTAACCAGTCACAGGAAGAATTTTGCAACAAAATAAGGAGGACATAAAACTATTAGAGTGTGTCTAAAGGAGGGCTACAAAGATGGTTAAAGGGGAGCAGGGAGGGAGGCGCTGATCTCTTTTCTATGGTGGCAGCAGCAGGACCCGAGGAAACGGCATGGAGCTGTGACAGGGCAGGGTCAGGCTGGGTGTCAGGAAAAGGTTCTTCACCGAGAGGTGGTCGGGCACTGGCACAGGCTCCCCAGGGACGTGGTCATGGCCCTGAGCCTGCTGGAGTTCAAAAAGCATTTGGACAGTGCTCCTAGATATTTGGTTTAACTCTTAGATTGCCCTGTGTGGAGCTGGGAGTTGGACTCGATGATCCTCATGGGTCCCTTCCAACTCAGGATATTCTATGATTCTATGAAATCTGGCACTGACATTCAGAAATCCATTTTTGATGTGACAAATATGCTACAGCAGATGGTTTCATACCAGTGATGTGTATTTTGTACCTTCGATATCAGTCTTCATGGTCTGACACCAGTTATAAGACTGGTATTGTTGTTAAGCTATATAAAATCCCGGTGTCAGGTTCTTAGTGCTCTGAAAGTAATAACACTCCTCATCTTCTATTAAAAAAAGGTACAGACACTCAGTTTCCTGTGAATAGATCTCAGTAGATAAAAGACAGAACTTGGAGAGCTGAGTTACCGTTCTCACTAATAATTGTATGTTTAACACCACCTTGCTGTGAAACCTAAGTCAATTAATCTGTTTCTGTTCTCCTCAACTGTAGAAAAGTATAGCAGTTCATAACCACATTCATAAAACTCCTTAAATTAAATGCACTGTGTTAGTAATAGAGTAGTCGGGAAAATCTCTCTCCTGTAAAGGCTACATCAGATTTTTTTTTTTTTTTTAATGATAAGCTTTTTTTTTTCAGCCGAAGTTCATGCATTCTGTATCTGAAAATGATGCACATAAGTTGCCACTGCTGGTCAGGAATAAATACTGAAGTAAATTGAAAATAAAGAACTATATAGCTTAAGGTGTATACATTGATACTCTAATAATTGTGATGTATATAAATCTAGAATGTGAAATTCAAAAATAAATTTAGAACTTACTGCAACATGGCAAAAACAGACCAATTGAAGTTTGTAAACTTAGTGCCAACAAAATGTGTCCCCTATTTTTGATAGAGGTTGTTAAAATAAGAGGTACCTGCCCCTATGCTATGTAGAATGCTGTGAATACAGTAGCAGCCCAAGACAAATATCAGAAACAAGTCATGCAGCAAATTGATTGCACAGCTGTATCCCTCAGGAAGGCAATGCAGCTTCCAGTTACAGACGAAGAGGCCATTGTTTGAATTTACTTCCATTTCAGCCCTTTAATGAGGACACCAGCAGCTTGCTGGTTGTCCCTGGAGTGCCATCCTGTTAATTCTACATCAGGCATCAATGGGCCGTGTGATCTGAATGGAGCATGAACAGCAGTGAACTCATGAGCAGTAGTGAGCTTGATACGCGGGAGCGATAGATGTAGCTCTGCAGAGTTTGACGGCTTCCACCACATCAGGTGAACCTATGGAAACGAAGTGTCACTCAGACATTAGGTCTGGAAGTAACAGAGCTTGTTGATATCTATACAGCATGTGCATTGCAATTTAATTCCATTGTGGCTGAAAATTAGTATGAATTTATTGGGTCAGTTTGATGAATCCAAAGCTATGTGCTGGAGATGAGGTGTTTAATGGTGAGCAGCTGTATCTGGGGAGCTTGTGCTCCCTCCGTAAGTAATGATTTGATTTGTTGTCTTCAAGTGACCAAGCACTTGGATGTTTCCTAGGTAAATCTAGGTAGTCTGTCACTCTTTGGCAAATATTGTAAGTAGCTGTGGTATTCACTTACGGTCCGCATTTCTTATTAATGATAAGAATATGATAAGGCACAGAAAGTTCTTTGAATACAGCAAAAGTTTGGTAGCCATGGTGGACCTAAGAGAGCAGAAGAAGTAGAGATTCTCTTCTTTTCAGACTTGTCCAAAAGTAGTAATCTTCCACTGTATTTGGTATTCTAGGATGTGATGTCAACGTTCTTCCAGTTTGGGGCTTCAATCCAGCAGGAAGCCATTGTCATGCTGAAGATCATGCAGGATTATGACTGGCACGTGTTTTCTCTTGTGACCACCACCTTCCCTGGATATCGAGACTTCATCAATGTCATTAAGACCACAGTGGAAAATAGTTTTGTGGGCTGGGACATGCAGAACATCATCGTACTTGATACTGCCTTTGGAGATGCCAAGACCCAAATTCAGCTGAAGAAAATTCATTCATCTGTCATCCTGCTGTATTGTTCCAAGGACGAAGCTGTGTACATACTGGATGAGGCTCGTTCCCTGGGCCTTACTGGCTATGATTTCTTTTGGATAGTTCCCAGCCTGGTTAGTGGTAACACAGAAATCACTCCCAAGGAGTTTCCTTCAGGACTCATTTCAGCATCTTATGATGAATGGGACTATAGTTTAGAAGCTCGGGTGCGGGATGGCCTTGGGATTATTGCCACTGCTGCATCAGCCATGCTGGAAAAATACTCCTTCATTCCTGAAGCAAAAACTAGCTGCTACAGTCAGCTGGAGAAAAACGACCGACCATCTCACACCTTGCACAAGTAAGGCTTATTTTCTTTTTCTTTTTTTTTTTTTTCCCCTACATAACCTTGGTAATTTTGCATTTTAGTACCACGATATGTTTCTTGAAGAAGATTAATGGTTTTCTTTGTTAATCCCGTCACACCCTTTTCAAGCAATGATTTTCATATGTTCCAAGGGAACGTGCAATAGGACTTGCTGCATTACTAACTGCACACGTGGAAATGATGTTATGTGCTGTGGAGAATAAACACTGCTCTGGGTCTGATGTAGAAGGCGATAGAAATTAGTCTTAGAGGGTATGAAAGTGAGTTAATAAAACTGTGCCATTGTATACCTTAACTATGAAGTAAATTGCCAAAATACTATGAAGGCCTTGCCTGTGTCACTGGGGCTCTCACTCGCATCAGTAGGAAGCTGGTAATATTTTAGAAGAAAAGAGATATGCAATGTAAAAGAGGTGCCCCTGGAAATTATAGAAGTATTAGATTAGGTAGGCAGCTTTTACTACCTAATAACTGAAATATGTCACTTCTGCTTGTGAGTTCTTAATTTTTGTCACCTCTACTAGAATAACTGTAAAACTTCATCTGCATTAATCCAAGCTGGTATGGATGTTTTCCCCAAGCAGTTTGTCATATGGGAACTGGCAAGGTTTAAATCAGGATTCTTTGTAATTTATTTATTATTTTTGGTCTTTTATTTATCCCCTTTGGATGCAGTACTCCTCATTACTTGGACCCAAAATATTACATAATACATGTCATGCAGAAATGTATTTCTTTATCTGGTTTGTGAGAGGAAGTAAAGGGAATCTTGCATATTTTTATAGCTATTTACAATATCTCATAGGGAAGGTACTAAGCAGTATTTATGAAATTTGTTTTGCCTGAATAGTGCAGATGAAGCTCTTTACAGGAAAGGAAGGTGGAATTGCCACAAAAAGGAAACTCAGTGCCAATTTCATATAGGAGTTTATGGGATGTTTTTAATCTTCTGAGATGTATATGCATACTTAGAATAGGAGTTGATTGCTGTACGATGTTCTGGAACAGTTGTTGTTTTCTATGAAAATGGCATCTTTAGGCACAGCATTCTTCAGAAGCTCTCCTAAAGGCCAAATACTGCCAAGGAAATGCATTTTAACATTTCATACATGCATTTCATAAACAGTGTGACTGAACCTTGGAAACTTGCACAGTCCTCCTTAGACAGAACTTGCCTTTAGTATGACACTTCTGTTTTCTGTCTCACCTCTCCTAATTCTAAGCCTATGCCTCTAAAACTGTCCAAATTCAGCGGAGGGGCTGCAGAAAACCTGCAGCTCTTTCCATGTTCCCCTGGGGAGGGCCAGGAGGCAGCTCTGTGGCAGCTCACCGTGCCGGCACGGCTCCTGGAGAGCCATCGCACGGCCACCCATGGCCGGGCAGGGCAGCGGGAGGCACGGCCGGGATGACTGTCCTAGCAAACCGAGTGCGTGGTCCTCCAGCCATTCTTCTTAATGCTCGTGCAGCAATTGCCAGATAAAAGTTAAAGCGAGCGGTATCCCGTAGCTAAATTCTTTGCCTTAATAGTAGGTTCTGTACAAACAAAGAAGCCCACTATTAATATTTGAACTCCAGTTTCTGCAAAACTTAAATAGTAGTCTGTCATCAGAAGTGTTGGGGTTTAAAATACAGTGATCCAGTTGGACAGGCCATAACAACTTGAGCCTGTTTGGAAAAGGGCTCCTACCCCACGGGTCTGGCAATGCACAGCTGTGGAGTTGAATTAGGTATTCAGCATTCGGCACAAGTTGTCTTTCTTCAAACAATCATTTTTTCTCATGAAATATTTATGACTACAAGAACAAGGCTTGCGAGTGTTAGGGCAGTGAGATTAGACTTCACCAGGAGATTCTGCAGTGTGCAGTGCATGATGCACATAGAAATTATTAATATGAGAGGTTTTAATATAGTGCGTTGTGGTTAATAAAGTCTTTTTCTGAGGCAAAACACTGAGCTGTGATGTGAGAATATATTTTCCATACAGAAGATGCTTTGAGCTTCTGCAACACCACAGGAACAAGAAACAGGCTGTTTTTAATTTAGAAATGTCAGAATTACACTAAAATGAATAAACTTTAAATAGTCCTCCTTATGTAATAACTCCCCAAGACTATTCTTGTCACATATAATCTGCAAGAAAAGCAAGTTTATACAAGCATTTAGTGCTGCTAAGTAATCTCTGGGAGCTGACCAGTCTCTCCATGCCAATGTGAATTAAGTAAATTCATTGTGCATTCTTTTCCTCATCCCTAAATTGTAGGCTTCTTCCTACATGAAGGTCAAAGTGTCCTCTAAAAATCAATGCCTAAATTGGGGTTTTATTCTGAAGTGTAATCTTCATAGTTTCAGGCCACAGGTAGTGCAGCTTTGTATTTTAAACTAAAAGATAGATGTATATGACACTGTATTAAGGAGCTAACTTGAACAAAGGATTTTGGACCATACTTACAATGATAAAGGACTAATTGTAAACAGCTGCTGGACCTGCGATCTGCTGTACTGGGCCTCCCTGTCCATGCTGGGAATTGGTGCTGGAGAAGTGGGGTTGCACAACGGGGCACTGATTGCGAGCTCAGGAGCAGACCACTCGGCGGAGAGTGGGAAAATGGCTCTGGAAGGTGATGCATGAGCAAAACCAAGCTCAAGAATAGAGCAGAAAAGAGGATTTTAGACTCCATCTGTTATCATGACAATCTAATTTAGCTTTAAATCCAGTACAGTATTCTAAGGCTATGCCATAATAGCTAATTTGCGTGTAAATGGAGGTAGGTAACGCTTTATGTGCTGCTTCCCACATCTAGATAGCGAGGTTCATCTCCACTTATGAAGAAATTTTATGTAAAGAAAGCTATGAAGTGAAAGGTCCTCCTCCCTCTTTCTCTAATCCTTTGAGTATTAAATTATCTTGAAGATATATATGTTTTGAAGCACACAATTTATTCTTCCCCTTTCACTGCAAGTCTAAGATGCTTTTATTGGTTTTCCAGACCCAGAAAAAATCCGGTTGCTTTAGTTTTTGGAATGATCTGATCAATGTTAATTTCTGATACACATAGGAAAACTAGTGTTTCTGTATGAATAAAGGATTTAAAATAAAATATGGGGATAATTTTCAACACATTTTTTTAAAAATAGATATGTATTGATTCAGATCTTCTCCCATCCATATAAGACCCAGAATATCCCAAGACAGAAAAATACCATTGTGTGAAATACTGGCACCAGCACAGCAGGATAGATAGAATTAGCAGTTCATTGATGCAATGTCAGTTGAACAAATGCTCTCCCTCTCGCTCTCTTTCAAAAAAAGAAAACACCTAAACAAACAAACAGCAAAACAAAATTATCCTGCAAGTCGTCATGGAAAATTCTCCTGCTTTATGAATAGAAATGCTTCTGCTTTGTCTAGTAGAGTACTCATGTTGTGTTTAAAAGTCATAGCCCTGGGAGAGACATTTCCCAACATTTCCAATAACTCTGATCTTTACAAGGATGGATGAGGGTGACAAAGCTGTTGCTCTGCTGTCATTCTCCTGAAAAGATGTGCCTGTCCATAGGTACGGACAGTTGTTGACCACACCTGTGTTTACATTCAGTTGCATTCAGTTTCCAAATGCAACCAAATAATATACAGGATTTGGAGACTCATTCTACTTTTGGCAGTGAAGGTGTAGGACTAGAAAGCTGCCCAAATAGCTCTGGGCAGGCTGTGGTTTCATTCTCTCACCAGACATTGTTTCCCTTATTCATCATCACCTAAGCCTGAGAGCAGCAGCAGTCTGAAGTTCAAAGGGGTCCAGCCTGATGTCCAGATGATAGCCTACCATACATTCCATTTTCTTATCCTTGCTGCTGTGCTGCCATTGCAACATGTGCCTATGAAACATCTGTTCCAGAGGATGGGAATGTGCTGTCCCTGAAGTCCTGGTGTTCATTCATCAAGTTCAATATTTTGATGCCAGCTTTTAGCAATGACAGATGATTTTTCCTCTTTTTCTTTCAAGTGAAATCAAGTATTACTTAGACACAATGGTTTTATGAATAATCCAGCAAATCTGTTTAATGTTTTCCAATTTTCAGATGTTTGTCCATTTCATTAAGTTCTGTCAAAAAACTTCAGAAAAACAAGTATCATCTGTTTTATTGTGTGTTTGAAGACGTATTGTTATTTAAGTAATTATATAGGGAGCAAAATGCTTTTTCACTATTAGTGTACTTGCTGTGCAGGAAAACAAGCGTTATTTCATAGAATCATAGAAAGGTTTGGATTGGAAGAGACCTTTAAAACTCATCAAGTCTGACCCCCTGCCATGGGTAGGGACACCTCCTACCAGCTCAGGCTGTCCAAAGCCCCATCCAACCTGGCCTTGGGCACTTCCAGATCCGGGGCATCCACAGCTTCTCTGGGCAGCCTGTGCCAGGGCCTCACCACCCTCATAGTGAAGAATTCCTTCCTTATATCTAATCTGAATCTACCTTCTGTAGACTGTAACCCCTTGTCCTATCACTACATGCCCTTGTAAAGTCTCTCTCCATCTTTCTTATAAGACCTCTTTAAGTACTGAAATGGTGCAGTAAGGTGTCCCCGGAGCCTTCTCTTCTGCAGGCTAAACCACCCCAACTCTCTCAGCCTCTCTTCATAGGAGAGGTGCTTTGATAAGTTTGATAAGTTTGCGTGGGGATAACTTCCGTTAGGGAGCAGAATCAGTTACCAGCTTAGGGGCTTCCAGAGCTCTTTCCCTTTTTTGTGATGCTAAACAAAAACAGAACAACAACAACAAAAGAACAAGCATGGCCTGTGTTCTGGAGTTGAGCACAGCCTTCAGGGCTGGAGGCAGGCCTTGAAATTCAAACAATTTGAAGGGTATCGGAGCTGGTGTTGCTGCAGACGCTGCCCCCTTGCAGAGAAGCAGGCAGGCTTCCCAGGGATGAGTCTGGGGTGCTGCTGAGATGGTGAAACAAAACACAAACATATTAGCACTTTTTACAAAATGTTATTACTAATAATAACACTAGCTCACTAAACCTTCTGGTGTTTGATGGGTTACGCCAGTCTGCGGCACCTGCCCAGCCAGCTGGGCCCTTTCTCATTTTGCTCCCACCTTGTGCACTTTTTAGAAGGGTTCCCCAAGAGTTTGGTTGCTGGTCTGGCAGAACTGGGGCAAAATGACATTTCCAGACCTGGTGGCATCTAATGCTTTAAGGAGCAGCTGGCAGAAGGTACAAGTAGTTGGCGTGCCGCTCCTTTTTCACAGTCACTGAGCATATTGTTCCCAAAATTTGATTCATCCATGCTGGCTCAAGGCCTAGGGAGATGCAGCTCCAGGAGCAGGAGTTATATTCAGGAGAGCGAGGGCTGGGGGACATAGAGGAGCAGGAGGAGGAGGCATGAAGAGGAGGCTCTTTCTTTGCATTGCTGGGAAGGAGCTGAAGTTTGAAAAAAAATCCTACATAGACTAAGATACAAAATTGTCTTGAAAAAAACGCTTATCTGTTTCAAAAAATGCATTGCTACCTTGTTTAATAGTGATCTACTTCAGACCTATTTCTGTATGTACTTCAGACCCTGTTACATATTTTACATACAGAGTTTCTCAGTTTAATTTTATAGATGTTTTTAGGAAATCTGTTTCTTAATGATAAATCACTTTTCCTCAGGTTTCTATTGATATTGATTTTCCAGATTTCACAGTAGCATCAGAGTAAGGAAGCTCAGCGATTCATAGGCTCAACCAGATAAAGATAAAGGAAAAAAAAAAAAAGATAAAATTTGGATTCCCTCCTGCTTTTTTAGGTATGATCCTGGGTGAATGCCAAGCCTGAACAGGCTGGCTGTCTAGATTATTAAAATGGTTAGTACATAGTGTTTGGAGGAAAGTGAAATATCACCAGATGACATGTCGGTTGTGAGGTATTTCATCGACTTTAAATCTTATCTTGGAAGTCCCTTCTTCAGGAAAGGAGGGGGAGAGTTGCTTTTATGAAACCTGTATTTCCCTAAGTCTCTTCTATTTCTCTTCATTGCCTGCAGTTGTCATGGATTTGAAACACTGCCCCGTGGTGAGGAAGGTGCTAAATAAAAATGATAGTCTGCAGTGATGGCACCTGAGGGATTTCTGAGGTTTGCTGAGCTGATCTGGGCTGCAGGGTGAGGGCAGGAGTCGTGGGTCTGCACTCACGGCAGCGAGGAGTCCCGAGGGCTTTCTGCTCCATGCAGCCATCGGGTCGAGTGCTGGATTTCACAGGTCTGATAACAAAGTTCTCTTGCTTGGAGGTAGCTTGGGAGTGATAAGTTTCCATTACTGCCTCTGCCTTACCCATTCTATTTTTCCCAGCTGGTGATCTGTTCGGGAGCTGGGTACTGGGTGGATTTCATGCTAATTGCAGCCCAGGCATGCTTGCTTCTTATCGCAGAGTTGCATCTGTTCCTGAGCCCAAAAAGCCCCGAATTTCTACTTGGAAAAGTCTGAGGCTGTTTAAAGTTACCGTTATAAAACAACAGCACCACCAACAACCAAAAGGAAGGAGCAAATATCAGCCTCGGAGCCACCAGAAGAAAAGGCACCTGAGACAAGCTGCGCTTGCTGGATCTGAACTTTTAAAACCGCGAGATGCCTCCTGAGGCGGCCGGCCTGAGCCCTGCCTTTGCTGCCGTGCTGCAGCTCGGAGCGCTGCCAACAGAGCCAAGGTCTTAAAGCTATCCCTGGAACTTCAGCACATGCCCCCCAATTAATTTATGGTTAGATGCTGTTTTGTTAGAAAAAGAGAAGGAGAAGGCTTAAACCACAGCAGGGGAGAAACCAAAGCATCTTTCCTCTAGGAAAATTCTGGTTTCAGTTACACTAGATAACCCTAGCACAGCTATTTCACATTCATGTTTCAGTGGATGGATGGAAAGAATATAAAGAAATGTGAAATAGAGAAAAATGGAGAAAACACCACACTAAACACAGAAAAAGTTTTGAGGAAAGAAGAGCTTGTTTTTATTTTTTCCCCACCCTGAAGACATGAATATTTGCAAGGATGATCCCTCCTGGCATCCCAGAGAATACAGCACATGGAAAGGTACTGCCAGGCGAGGATTTCCCTAAGCACTGGATAGATCTTTGAGACAAAGTGATCTTTATAATTTCCATTTTTTTTTTTTTCCGTAAAATATATGTTTGCCATAGAATGCACTAAGCCTTCTTGCTTTTGCTCTCAAATCCTTGCATCTATTAGGGGAACACTTGTGTATCTTGCATATACATAAGTATTTTAAGCATCAAAAGAAATTCTACGGCTTAGAAGTGTGTTTGCTGTTGTATAACCAAAACAAAAAGCCCCAAAGATTCTGCTGCAGGAGTGGTCACAACATTGCTGGTGTTTCAGCTGTTTTCATGCAGCATAGGAAATCATTACTCAAAATGTTACAGGCAGAGAAGGTCTATGTCTTCTGTAAGGAGATCGGCCAGGGAGGTGCTTCTGTTTCAGCAATATTGTATCCTACAAAATGGTCTTCTAAAAACTGAGGCAGCACCCTGATCCTTTTGCTCTCTTCCCCCATTTGTTAATAGAAAGTGGAGTCAGTGAAGTTGTGATATAATAATTAAAGCGTAGGAAAACCCACCTTACTTGAGTGCGTTCTGTCTTTCTGGATAGAATCTGAATTTTGATTTGGATAAATATTGCGCAGTTTTGGCATTAATCTGAAGCCTTATTTGAACTGCTTGATCTTTCTGAATCTATAAAAACTAAGCTGGAAATCCTGAGAGTGGTTTGTAACCTTGGTGCTCCAAAGGCTTGCTGTAAATTCAACGTGAAGAGTTTTCTGTTGCGGTGTTTCAGCGCTTCTCTTTTTCAGTTTTGTTGGGGAAGGTGAAAAGAACTGTATAAATGTTTAAAAATGTTTTGAAATGTAGTACAGGCTTGGCTCATTGCATGATAAAAACCTGTTTTGAATTCAGTATGAGAACAACTCAACTTCTGTCCCAAATTCCCATCCTTCATACATATATCACCTGGGGAATCTTAGTCTCAAACTTCAGTTTGCAAAAGTCAGTTAAGACTCCAGTGCATAACGCCCTCACAAGGCCTCCTGCTATCATGTCTTTGCAAAGGTTGTAGCATTAATGAGGTGTGAAAGCAGATTAACTACTAATCCAAGGTGTATGCTGAAGTGCCCCGTTAAAGTAAGGAGCTCAAATAATCAAGCACCGCAATTAGTTAGGAACGCGAATATGCAATTCCAAAACTATTTCAGAAATATGTTTTGGCCAATTCAGAAACCAAAAACATCTTGCACAGAACTAATCTTGGGCAAATTTAAAACTCTGTAATAATAATGTATAATATAAATGCTTTCTTTTCCTCACTCTTCCAACCAGGAATGGACTAGCATGCAGTTGTTTTTCACAGAGACAGGCAGCTCAGGATCCTGGCCAGTAAAACAGAGCAGGGCATCTGTCCTTTGTGGAGGAAAAATACAATTCAGGAGTGAAGGTAGATGTTAGGCACTGATTTCTGAAAAACACAGGCAATTGATGAATTTTGTACAGGAATGTCTGCTTGGGAAAACAAGAATCTCTTTGAAGTTCTTTTTTATTGCTGCAATTTGAGAAACTGGGGTAGCTCAGACTGCGTCATTCACTGATACCATTGTAGATGACTCAGACAATACAATTTTAAGAGATTTTTACAGACTAGGGGACTTTTTTTTTTTTTAACTTGCAAGATGTATTTCACTACTAAATGGCTTGCAAATTCACACAGTTCAAAATACACAATCCAGTTTTTCATTTTCAATTTCATCTTTCTTTTTGGAGTGCTTGAGCATTACTGCAGCTGCAGCACTGCATCTCGTTATGGCCCTTGAATAGCTTCTAGTCTAGAGGATTTGCACATAAATCCCTAAAATATGACGAGTGGTGTTTCAAATCTGGGGTAACAGTCCTACCAAAATTCACAAAAGAAGGATTCGACTCAAGCCTGATCACCAGTGACTATGTAATTAAAATCCTGACAGGACACCAAAGCCTTATCTGTGGTTCAGCCCTTAGGAGGATGCAGAGTTCTCGGCGTCCAGTTTTGTAGAAATGAGGTCATTTGTGCCTGGTCCCGTAAGAGGCTGTGTTCATTGTTGGGGGCTATTTCATGTGCATGGGTTGGAGGGGAGAGGCTTCCTGTGAAGGAGGGTGCATAACTACGAATACAAGTAGTGCATGCTTTCACATTACATCCTTGCTTTTCCCTTGCAGTGGTTTCCTCGGCACGTTATTCCCTGGGGCACGGTGCACTTGATTTTTGGCAGTGCTGTGCTGGCTTCCTATGGGTATGCGCAAGCAAGTTCTGTCTGGTGGTTTGCCACTTGCTCTCAAGGTGGCAAACGAGCTTTTTATTCCTGAGCAAGCTCTTTCAGTGCTGGATGAAAAATGTAGTATATGGGAAATTAGTTCAACTGAAAAGCAAAGTTCTGCCGAGGGGAAAATTTTCATGCTGAAAGTCTGTCATAAAATACGTGTTATTGCGGTGGGCGAATTTACAAATTGCTGTCAAACCGGTACTGAATGGTGTTAATATGGTTGTTTAGGGAAGTGCACACTTAATTATTAACTGTTATAATACAACGTCATTATTTCTCCTGGGTCTATGTTGTTTTATTTAGTGTGCTTCTGCTGTTAGGATTTTCAGGCACCTAAGTCTATACAAAGCCTTCTCCTTTGAACAAGAGACAGAAGAATTATTTCGATGTCAGCTTCACCGGGAGACCACACTGCTGCTACAAAAACAAACAAACAAACAAACAAAAAAACCCCACCATATAAGATGTATCAGTTTCTTGTGGATAAAACATTAAAGAGCAATGTATGAAGAGTATCTAGAGTACCTTTAATACCCTCCAAAACACACCTGTCTGAGGGATGGGATGATACAGATATTTATTAAGTGTGAGTTCCAGATCTAGAGCATGTAGGTGAAAACCTGGACTGAATTTCATCTAGTGGAATACGCTGAGAATCAGCGTAGGTCACTTCAGACTGGGGATATAGGGTGGAGAGCACGTTATCTTCTGGAAGTGCCATGGGATCTCCAGGTAGGATGGGACTTGCAGTTTTTGCTCCCACCCACAGGATAGCTTGGTCAGGCTCACATCGACAACCCAGAGTCTGAATTTTTTTTTCAATGTGACCGAAGAACACCAAAGCCAATATCATCATTTCACTCACTTCCCTTTCATGCCTGATTTTCTTAGGTGAGGGGGTTTCAGATAATGTGCAAAGTGATAGATTTTTGCAATATCGCAGTCCGGAGAGCTTGGCCTGTGTGCAGACTCTTGGCAGCAAGTTCCCCATATTTGTGCTTTAAATAAAAACTGCAGTTTCTCATCACTCGTTCTGACCCTGGAGCAGTGGAAACAATCTGTTCTCACTGAGAAACACTGAAGCTATGTAGAACTGGAACAAATATAAATATGGATTTATGTTACAATTCTGTGGAAAATTTTGAGAGAAAATTATTTTGTGAGGAAAGTCTAGACCAAAAGAAGAGTTTATTAGATGGCCAGAATGCTGGCATTTCTGAATCACCCAAAGGGCAGTGCTTTGGAAAAGAGGCTTCATGTTTCAATGGTGAATGGAAAGCAACAACTGGAAATTAAAAACTATATATACTAAACAGGAAATGGAAAAGCTAGATGGGCTACATTAGAATTAGTAAAAATTAAATAAGGAATTTAAGACCTTCAGGGGCAATGGCTTGGTAGAGACGATATATAATCATTTCTAATGACGGGATTGCTTATTCGTAGTACTTTTCTTTCCTTAGAACATGCAGGTTAGCATGGCAATAGGGGAGGAGGATGGAGAAAGCAAGCAATAGTGCTGTGGTACATCTTAGGAGAGGTACCTCTTGTAGCATTCTGAATTCTTCTGTTGACATAAATTCATATAAAATTTTCAGTTGGATAAGTCTTCTCTTTTGTAGCTGAAATGTTATACAGAGGCCTGTGGTAAATAAACAGTTTTCTTGATTCAATGCCCAAGTGTAAAGGCAGGAAATTTGGGATTGAACCAACATTTTCAACAACAACAAAAAAATCCTCTCTCTTCCTGTACATTTTAGTTTGATTCTAAAATGTTTTCTTTCTTTCTTTTTTTTTTTTTTGAAATTCTAATTAGTTTATATATGCTTTGAAAACCACTGAAAATTAACCTAAATAAAAAGAAATCTTTTTCTTTTTTAAAATATTGAATGAAATATTGACCCCTTTGAAGTTTTCATGTCTGTTTTTTTGCTGAAGGTGTTAGTGGAATTTATCCACATGTCACAAAGACAGCGTGTAAAGCTGCAGTGTCAAGAAGGGCTAGTAGCACTGTTGGGGGTCTAAACAGATGGAGCCAGAGGAGATACACTGACCTCTGAGTATTATACTAGTGAGATGAAAGTGTAATGTTACATGCAGGTCTGACGTGGACGTGTTTAAAATGGTGCTGAAACACTGGTGAGGTTGCGCAAAATGCCAGAAAGATGGTTCATGGAGTGTACAGGACATACATAATGTGGAAACTACTTTAAAAATGGTGTCTGCGTTAAGAATTGTATTATTTTTAAAAAATAATATTTTGCTTTCTCTTCTATTAAGACTGCCTAGAAATGTTCAGAATCTCCACATTGCAAACCTAGGCTTTACTAAACTTAACTTTACAAACTTGATGCTTTTTTACAGCATTAACAGAATTTAGTGCATGGACTTCACCAGTGCTTCTGATGACTGAATTAGCTTGCTCATTAACTTCTGGACAGCTTGTTAATTTTTCACTGCACTTTTTTTTTTCTTTTTCTTCTAGGTTTATGATGAATGTGACTTGGGAAGGTAAAGATCTGTCCTTCACGGCTGATGGTTATCAGGCACACCCCAGGCTGGTGGTGATTGTACTGAACAAAGATCGTGAATGGGAGAAGGTGAGCCTCATCTGTAGGTAAAAGATGTGAGAGGAGGTAGGAGAGACTTGGTAGAACCCTATTAATGACAGGTAGACAGATTAACATCATGCACATCGATGATGATATTCTGCTGAATATCATGAATAACATGATATTCACGTTGAATAATAATGACAAAATAAGAATTACTGTAGGACATCTCAGTAAATATGCTAGTCACGCAAAACGCAGAGAGTAGTAGTAGATTATGCTATGTATTTCTTGATGTTCATTTGATGCAAATTTAATTCTCTGGATAAATTTAATCCTATTGAAATGTGTCAATCTGAATCTTTGGAGGAATCTCTTGCTTAGTAACCATTTTAAAATAGGATAAGAAATTTTCGTAATTCTGCAGTGGTCTGCACGTCACATATAATGTTCTGAAAAAAATATTATCCTATATGGGGAATATTAGCATGGCACCAAAGGGAGAAAATGGTTAAAGAGGCAAACATCAATGCTTATGGTATCGTAACTCCATACATTTTGTATCTTTAGACTTCTCTAAAGAGACCCCTCACAGGACAAGAGGATATAGGTTAGACGTTCTTGAAATGAGCTAATAAATGAAAAGAAATGCTGAATATATATATCGGCAATATTTCCAGGAAATAGCTGGGGCCTTTGTTAACCTTCAAGTGTCTCCTATATGAAAGAATAGAGGATGTAGTCTAGATTTTGCTGTATCTAACTGTGCATTTTGTACGGCAGCAGTGTACACTCCACCTGCTGCACTGGGATACAAGGCTCTCTGTAGGCTGAGGCTTACATTTTCCATCTGGTAAATCCCTCCATATTTGAGGGGTTTCTAGGAAGAAAAAGAGTGACTGAAGGGACACTGCTGCCCAGAAAAGATGATGCATCTACTCAAGCCGCCCCCTTGCTTTAAAGCCCTTTTGGTAGCAGGAAAGACAAGTTATTTTGGTAGAGACAGCCTGCCCCTAGCTGCAGCTTTTGTGTCTGCTTCTCTGTTGTGGGACTATGGGAAGGCAGCCAGGTTTAGTTATGTCAGAGGGAAGAAGTGAAAGGCGGCCAAGAACGGGCTGTCACCACCAGAATTATTCTTCTGACCACAAGCTGATCCCTGCCTCTGTGGATGAAGACAAATAAACTGACTAATCAATTATCCTGGCAAACTGGAGGCAGCGCTCGGCCATATCGGAGCACCCCACATTTATAGCAGCAGAATTTCACTCTGCACTTCAGAAATAGCAGAAATGTTCCTCTGACTTAGACATATGAGAAGGTTCTTGCCCACCCCCTGGTTTATTTGAACATCTCTGTAGTGCCATCTTGACGTTCTTTCCAAGTTTCTTTCCTCACCCCATATCTTGTAGGAACAAGGAGAAAGAAATTGGCTTTCTCCTTGCACTGTTTTGCTCAGTTTCAAAACTGTCAAAGTTACTCATCTGAGATCCAACATTTTCTGCTTTGAGTTTCCTGACAGGCGCATGCTTTTACTTCTGATTACAGTATATCAATGAGTATCACAGAATTGTTTTATTGAATTCTTAGTAAATATTCTCAATCCTATATGGAAAACATCAAGTCCTAGAATCTAATTAAATGATTTACTTGTGAAAAACCAACAATGCAACAGCCTGCTCATCCTTGCAATGTCACTAATGTACACAGAAATTGTGAGTAGTTACTTCATTATTTATGTAAGAAAAAATAATTTTGTTTTATGTGAAGATTTGTTTTTACCCAGTATTCTCCTGAAAATACAAGATTTAATATGAAAATTCAATTTTCTTTGGTTTTAGTATAATAATCTGCTTTTAATTACGTTTTTGCCTTGGTCTCAAAACTGATATACTTGACTCAAGGCTTGAGGTTATAGAAAATACATTCAAGCATAGTTGAAGAGCATACATCTTACCCCTAGGAAAATAAGTTCCTTTTTCCTCTACAAATGACTCAGTATCAATACTTTGAAATGGAAACTTCACATATAAATGGGGTTGACTGAGGGATTTGTCCCATATCTGATTCTGAAAAAAGCTGGTTGGATGATAATAGTTTGAAGACTGAAAATCACTTTTGGGCATGTTCAGCAGGCATCCAGCAAGATATTTTGACAGATCCTAAAGTAGCTGCTCAAACTTCTGACATCAACATTCATATTCTTCCTGCTAATCTTGACAGGCAGAGGGGCTGCTGTTCTCAGGCAGGAGATTTTTAAGAAGACAAGGTTAATGTGCTTGTTTCAATGAAACTTGATAAATTTGCCAGAATTAACAGTGCTGCACAACTATCACCAAAGGTCTGCAGAAACACTGTGCTAGCGCTGAAGAAAATCTCAGAGGTCCAGCAGTACCAGCTGCAAGTCCCCCATTAAACTTATCTCATTGAGGTGTGACCTGGATATCTCACCCACCCTATTAACTTCATTGAGGGACAGACTTCACAGTCTGTTAGTCTTTTTCTTTTTTTCTTGAATTTGGAAAATTAATTGAAATAAAACCAATCAATCCAATATTAAAATCATATACTAGAATATAAATAGCAATGGCAAAATTAGGTTAACACAGGCGTTTTAATTAGCTGTGTGTATCATATATGTTAAATAAGGTAGGGAGCACTGCGTTGCATTTAAAAATGATTGTATTCCATGAGTAAAAATGAGTTCCAGAGTAAAATAATTTTTACTGTTGCTCTTCTCTTATATAAATATAAAGTTACCATGATGGGGTCAGTATTTGCTTCTCTTTTCTGCAGACTTTAATTGTTGTACTAATATTGACTAAGGTTGTAGATGTTTTTAATTTATTCTACAGTGGTGAGTGTGAGTACTGTAGACAAGTTACATTCTGTGTGATACTGCTGGCCATGTTTTGGATCACAAGAAAAAGAGTTGATGCAGAGAAGGAACGAACACCTGATCAGTCCTTTGCGAAGAAGTCTTTTGAAGTGTGGGAGAGTTTGTGAGATGTAAAAGTGCCGTATTTTTGTCACCAATGAATTTTTGCAAGAAGCAGGAGTAAAAGATACTACATGGTAAAATTGCTAGTTAAATGCCACTGCAAGAACCATTATCCAGGTTTATTCTAAATGCAACAAATCACCTTTAACTTTCTATTAATGCCAGATTTAACGCAGAACTTGATTTTGCTCTGATTAACTAGCATATGCCAGATTTAGAAGCCCTGTGTGAGGTTGTACACACTTGTATCTAAGTGGGAATGAGTGGGCAGACACTGCACAATTCCTGCCTGGAATAAATGAACCGAGGTCTTCACAGAGAGCTCCATCTGGCCACTAACATCCACCTTCATGTAGCAGGGAAAAGACAGCTATCAGATGTAATGGTATAGGTGTACAGGTGAAACTTCACTGGACAACAGGTGGAAAGCCTGACACTTGGTAAGATTTCTGACAGAGCTTTTTGTTAAAGCACTGTGATAATACACAGTTACTGAGAAGGTACAGGGTGTTTTTTTTGGGGGGGGACAATCTCATTTGTGTCCAGAGCTGGGGTTGTGACAGCTGAAGGGTCATTACAGGGAGACCTCACAGGGCCTAAAGGCCTCCAGTACCTAAAGGGGGCCTACAAGAAAGCGGGAGAGGGACTCTTTGTCAGAGAGTGTAGTGACAGGACAAGGGGTAACAGTTTTAAACTGAAAGAGGGTAGATTTAGATTAGATATTTAGAAGAAAGTCTTTACTATGAGGGTGGTGAGGCACTGGAACAGGTTGCTCAAAGAAGCTGTGGCTGCCCCATCCCTGGAAGTGTTCAAGGCCAGGTTGGGCAACCTGCTGTAGTGGGAGGTGTCCCAGCCCGTGGCAGGGGATTGGAATTAGGTGATCTTTTAATGTCCCTTCCAAACCAAACCACTCCCTGATTCTATGACCATGATGCCTTGGGATAGACATTTGCTAAAAGTTATCAGTAAATATATATATTATAACTGGAAAGAATGAAAGTGCATGATCTAATCATCCATTTGCTGGTGTATCTTTTGTCCGTGGCTCTGTGGCCTAACCTGATGCCCATAGCAGATACAGCATGCTCTTTAACATCTGTTAGGTTGTCATTTTCTTTGTTTCATCCTTGTTGCTTAGTATATTTAGTCTTAATGTAAATATTTCTATCCTGACGCTTACTGTTGCATGGAAGTTGTATATTGTTTCTGTATCAGTGAGCTTTTACTTGGTCAAAGGACAGGCCTTTAAGCTTTTACTGTGCTGAATTGTACCAATTCAAATCGTACCAAATCATTATTATGCAGCATTTCTTAAATCCCGTATTCCCAAGAAGGATTCTGTGCTACTGTAAAAGAATTTGTAACTACTGTGGAAAGGGGTGGTGAAGTGTGCTTTGCTGCTGTTATTTACAGCTAATACATAAGATTAAAGGAGTAGGAAGACTTTCAGGGCAGCTCTTCCTCTCTGGAAGTAAAGGGGTGGCCATCTAGATGCTTGTGGAGAGCTGGAAGATCTTCACTGAGTGCTGAGGGTGACAAAAAGTCTTCCTTACCTGGCAGGTGGAGCAAGGGCTGTCCATTTGTTTAGCTCTTTTCCTTTCTAATGACATAATTAATTTATAAAATGCTTACTCTGGCATAAATTTGAACTCTTGTACTCAAAGTTATTTGGGGCATTTCCCAATACCAAAACTATACCAACCACTGAGGATTTGGGGAGTGCTAATTAGTAATTTTGTATTAAAAATGAGGCTACAGGAGCTGGTAGCTTTTCTTTCTCCCCCTGTTTGTTTATAATCTCTGTGGGTATTTAATTTTCCTTTGGGCCCTGATGGTCGCAGTGTTGGTGCTTTCCTGTCAGGGTAAGGAGCAGCCATAAGGGAAGAGCAGTACATTTGCATACCCCATATGAGATTTTGCAGCAATTTTTGAAAACTTCAAAGTCTTAAAATGGGCATCTTCAAACCAACTAGGGCTGTAAACCATTCCCTATTAACAAGACATGAAAGTGTTCATATCATATTTTGTCATTTAAATTTAGAATGTCATTGTGAAATGCGGCCTTGACCAACATGAAGTGACACAAAGGTTTGCAGCAGAAGGTATACAACAGATGCTGTTTCTGGGAAAAGGATTTTGCTCGTGTGCTTTGTTCTGCAGCTACTTGTTATTGCTAACCTGACAAAGCCAATTTATGCTTCCTAGTTATTGAGTTAAGACTTGCCAGAGTAGCTCTCCCTTTTAAGTGGAAAAGTGCGGTGAAATAAAGGTAACAAATAGTCTTTCTATAAAGCAAGATGAGTTAGATTTTGTGTTTATTCAGCATTATTTTCTTCACAAAAGTATGACAGCTCAAAAAGTATATTTGCAATATATGTGTGTTTAGTGTAGAAAAAGCATGACTATTTTTTTTTCCTCTTTTCAAAGGTTTGGTTGGGTAATCCTGGTAGTGCATTTAGCAGCCGTGTCATCATGTAACATTTGTCCTTACAAAAGGATGATGACTGTGTATTGCATACAGTTCCCATCTGCTGGGAAGAGGGTGATAGGACCGAGTTATTTGTTTGTTTTCTCTGAGATATGCTGTGTGACAGACTTTCTTTTCATGCTAACACTGGCACACAAGGGAGAACGCTCTGCTCTTTTCTGTCTCTGCTCAGGATCTGGCCTTGCTCTGTTTCTTTGAGTCAGTGGTCCCTGTGAGGGTGTGTGATTAGGATCATGTCAACCATCCACATGTTATTTAGAGACTGTTTTGGGGTGCAGCAGGAGAGGGAGCTCTGGGAGGTGCACAAATGAGTAGCTTTGCAAGTTTTCTTTCTTTCTTAGACTAGCTGTATTTCTGTAGCTGTTACACAAAGGCACACCAAATAGTTCATTATTGCCCTCCTCAGCTGCAACCTTCAGAAAATGAATAGGCATGAATGAGGTGGCCAAACCGCATAAGTAATACATGGAATTTGTAAGGTGCTTTAAACAAGGCTGGATGAGATGAGGACCCTGTGATTGCTAAGTCAGGCTGACATCAAACAAACTCTTCCATGCTCTCAACTATTTTCTGTTTTTCTTCCAATGTCCTGTAGAGATTAAAAGAAATAGAAAATTCCAGAGTGCATATGAAGAGGAAACGGGAAAGAATGTAGATATTTAAAAGAAATACAATGGTAGATGTACATGTATTTGTATAAAAAAAAAAGTTTTATAGGTTTTGCACCTACAATACTGAATCAAAATCCTTTATGTGTGACGGAACTGTATTTATTTTAAGAGTCCCAGTCTTTTGGCCATAAATAAGAGGTGTTATAATTTGGGGCAGGATCTTTCCCAAAAACAATTTTATTGCCCTCTTGTCAAATGTGGGACATCTTCCATATTTCTCTGGGTTTGAGGCCACACACCACTGTGTTAGCAATCTAAGTAGGAATGACAGAAATTTATCATAAACATCTGGATATTTCATGGCTTTTCCACACAGTAGAGTAAAGCTTATTTGGGTGCAGCTTATGACAGTTCCATAGCAGAGCATGTCTGCATTTTTTGAACGTTATCCTCAGCTTGAATTTTCTGGTTCAAGAGTGTTTGCTTTATACATACACATTATATGGTTTATTACCTGTACTGTAATTATTACAGTAATACCTGTTAGGTATTATTACCTAATAACTCCATCTCAATGCATTTTTAGGTTCCCCCTCTGTTTTTGAATCTAGCAATGTGGATATACCATAACATCTGCTGAAAATAAGTTCATTTTCACTTTTAATTACTCTAGTAATATTAATTGAATTCTTTGGAGATCTAGGCAGAATGAGAACTCTCCTAAATATACTTCTATGGTCTTTGCACTCTAAGCATGCTATTCTCTTCTCTGTAGCTCGATTTGCTATAGACTGTAACTAAATGTAGTTAATTGAGTTTAAGTTTGGAGCATAAATCAAATTTTCAGACCTGTCTTTGAACTATTCAGTAGTTCCATTTTACACATTGCATAAACCAGAAGTCCAAATACTACTTCTCTTTTTTATTTAATACTCAATTAAATGGTTGTCGTTCTAAAAAAAAAAAAAAAAGTCATATTTCCTAAATGAAAAAGAGATTTTAAAGAACACATTTTAGAAAAAAATAGCTATATTTTTCCTGTGTTCTTCATGTGCCTAGAGATGCTTAAGGAAATGATTCTTTAGCACATGAGATTTTGTAACAGCACATGGTTGCAGGTGAAGAGGACTGTGTGTTACACTTAAATGGGGATTGATCTTAAATATTCTTAATCTTCTAGGAAAGATGAAAGGAGGCAGGTGAGACTGAGTAAACTGTCCTGATTCATCTACAGCTAAGTTTTCTGTCCTTAAAGAGTGGCTACACCAAGTATAGATGTTGCATCTTATGTTGGCTTCATTTTAAATTCAGGATGCCTGTGCCGCCACACCAACTCAAATACATGAAATTCACCTCGATGCAGATGGAATGTCTCTGGCTGCCTATCATTAATGAGCTGTGCTTTCAGCTGGATTCTTTGGAGCAGTAGTCTTGCTTACAGGAGCTAGTGGAAATTATTTTTCTGACCCACACAAAGTTTTGAAATCTTAAAAACGTTTCTATTCAGTTTCAGAGAAAAAAAAAGTTTAAAATTTCAAATTCTATGAATCAATAACCCAAGCAAAAAAATAAAAATAAAAAAATGGAGCAGCTGAATTTTTATTATCTCAAATTTATTTCCACATATTGTGATAAATTACCATATATTTCTAGATAGCAAGTCCAGAACTATACATGCAATGTCTTCATTAAAACACCTTTTTTCTTTTTACAAGCTATTTTAAATGGTGGTTTTATCTTTTGGACATCAGAGAAGCCCACTTTCTGAACTGTTTTCTTACACAATAGAATAGAACAGTTCAGTTGGAAGGGTCCTTCAAAGATCACCTAGTTCAACTGCCTGACCACTTCAGGACAAGAGGAACTATTCTTTCAATTTTGTTTCAATTTTCTTACAAATTCAAATTTCTTTCAATTCAAATTTCTTTCATTTTTCCATTTTTCAAGAGTAACAATTTTCTTTCAAGAAATGAGGACAATGGAAATTACTCTCAGGAAAGTTATCTTCCACCCATCTCCCACCTTACCAAAATAGAATTTTGGCAACCTGGCAGGCCTCTGTGGTGTTTTAACTCCCCTATTGACCTCTTGTCTCTGGCTACCTTTTTCCAAGCAGTGGTGGCCTGAAGCTTGTGGCAATGAGAGAAGACAAAGAGTTCAGTTAAGATTGGTCAAGTGCAAGTTGGAACCTTTAGGCTGGAGATAGAAAGAATAAGATTCCTCACTGTAGCCACAGCATTTCCCCAGTAGAGGTAGTGTGTTGCCATCCTATGCGTGAGTTTAACACTGTTTATTTTTGTAGACCTGCCAGTCTTTGAATAGCTATGAAAATTATGTCAGGTCTCTGCTAGAGTATGTGGAGTTACTGTTTACTCCTTTACATTCCTGTTTTGTGAAACCCAAGAAAGAACAACATTTATTTCAAAAGTTTTCATATAGCTAGTCCAGAGGGGAGTACTGAGCCACAATTTTGTCTAATCTATAAATAAGTTCATTACCTGGTTTGGTGAAAAGGCTTCTGGGGCTGCAGGCTTCCAGCACTGACCACCACAGAATGGCTTGGGCAGAGAACTTAAGTTGTGTGCTGTTAGAATGCAAAGGTGAAACATATATATTGCCAACAGTGCTTCAAAAGATGCAGATTTCCTGTGAATGCACCATAGTTTTTATGTCACATATTATATTCCTTTACATAACAGTTGTTTGAACAAAAGATTAAACAGACTTGAGCAAAAGATCATTACGTTGCACTTCTTGTTTCTTTCTCTCGATGTAGGAATGAGTATTCTGCTGACATTTGCTTTTAAAATATAAAGTCTGTAGTAAGTGCTTCAGTTTTTCTGCAACTTTTGCATCATTATGTGGTAGTTAACAAGAAACAGCGTAGATACTTTATACTGTCACAGTAGCCTGCCTTGCTTTTTTTTTTAATTTCCTTTTGTTTTGTTGTATGATTCAAATTGATCAGATATTATTCTGAATTCTTTGAAATTAAACCCTATGAGTCAAGATATGATACTGTTAAGATCGTTAGAGTAAAACCAGCAGCACCAGTTTGCATTTCATTGATGTGTAACAGCAGTATCTTTAGCTTCTGTTTCATAATTTTACCTTCATATTATTAACGGTTTAGCATAGCCTGCACCACAGTGGTGACTTCAGGTTTCATGACTATTTCATGGGTATTTGTATCAAGGATACCAGTATTATTAGGTAAGCATGCTAATTTAAACAGGAAACCTTTCCACCTCAAATCTAGATGCTTGGACTTGGTTGGAGGATGCCATGTTTACTTCATTTCATCAGTAGCTATCATGATCACAAGGTAATATGTTCTAAAAAAGAGTGCTGCAAAACACTGGAGGCAATTGAATTTTGAAGCTGTCCAGATTGGTAAGCTGTTTCACTGTAAAATGGTTTATCCAAATATCACTCGTCTCCTACTGAAAATAGCAGCTGAACTTTTCACATTCTTCTTTTTGTATTTTACATATGAACTTTTTCTTATTCTACAGTATTTATAGTGGCCTTCCGAGGTGAAGTCAGGACTTGCATGCTTTTTTAAACTCAGTTATTTTGTTTTGTTGGCATAGGTAAGTCACTTTAACAGTCAGTGTTGAATAAGGACTTAACATTTGAGTTTGCACAGAAATTCTTACACTTTATAAGCAGATTGCTTTATAAAGTTCTGAAATAAAATGAACATGTATTATATCCTGTTTTTTCTCCCCTGAGCATTTGAAGGTTTTAAAGGTTTCAAAACAGATGCTGATTGGCTTTAGTACTAGATCTGACTTTTCCTTAAGTGACATAAATGCTCGTCTTGCAAGCCAACAAAATATGGATTCAATTTCATAAATTCCTCGATTTCAACAGGAACATATTGATGTTTTAGCTTTGTTTAATCTAAAGCTTTTATTTGTCATTTCAACCCTTCACCCTGTAAAAAAAAGTGATACTATCAGTTGCACATGGATGTTGAAAGAACTAGGTAATAAAAAGTATATATAATACTAAGTATAAAAATCTTCGTGTATTTTGACTATATGCTTTAATTACATAAAACTAAATTCTTACCCTCCTTTTAAAATAAATCAACAAGAGAAAAGTGTTTTGATCATTCAAACCTGTAGCTGAATGATAGAAAGAAGTGCAACATGTGTTCTCCAACAGTATAACTATTTCAAAATCAAAATACCAAATAAAGATGAAAACTGTTTACTCGTGAGTCCAGCGTCAGCGACGGAGCAAATCCAACATCCCTTCTAACCATTTATCAATCAGAACAAGCGAATCCAACACAAATATTTCCCAAACAAAAGGAGTGACTTAGAGGCATTTTCTAATTACTCTTCCTCATGTGCCGTTCTTAGCCAACCAGCAAGGTTTTTCAGGACTTCTCTGCCATTTGCTTTTCTGCTGTTCTTCATGACATTGAGATCTTCCTCTTGTACTTTTTGCCTTTGTGCTTTCTGACACTGTGGGTTCCTGACTGCAAAGCAGGGGTGACCTGCAGTGGACATGAGGTTTGTGCCTATATAAAGCCTGGATAAATTCAGTGTGACTCAGTGACTTCAGTGCAGCAGTAGACCTCTTCAGACAGAGAAGTAGAGATGCCCCTGAGACCTAAGGGAAGGTCTTAATGTTTAATTACTTTTTACTAAAGGTACAATCAGTGATTATTGAGATAAAGCCATAGAATGAAGAGAATAAAATGTTTGGACCTAACTTTAGAGACTTGCTCAACACACAGTACTTCTCTACAGATGCAACTGTCAAAAAATTAGCATTTCACTAAATTCAGCCCTTTAAAAACATCACTGGTTATGTCGTCCTCAGAAGAATAAAATGGCAGTTACTTCAGGTGAGGTATTGAAAAAGAATCATGATTCCTCTTTTAACAGCAAAACAGTCATTGTATTTTTGATAGGATCAGAGAAACTCGTTATATGGTGGGCTGCTTGTATTCCTTTTGGTCCCTGTGACAATGCTACACATTGGAGATGGCTTGCAGGGGGAAACGCTTGTGATTTACACAGACCTGCCTCCTCCTGGAATCCTGTGCTGGGTGATGTAGAAAGGCAAGTGCTGTCACTGCCACGCTCCTGAACACACAAGTGGAAATTAGCCCCAGTCACGTTTCTTTTCTTACTGCTGGTTGGAAAAGGCAGGCAGTCAGGCATGTTTTCCACTGTTGAAATTCATCATTGTACTTGGCATGTTTATTGTTTGACTGAAGTAGTGATCTGGCTGGAATTGTCCCTGCGCCAGGTGGCCAACATCATGGCGTACTTAGGGCATAGATATAAACGACGCTCTGTAAGCTAACATAAACCAGCTCAGGCTCTGCTGTGAATGAGATAATGTACCATAACTTGACAATCAAACTATTCTTTTTGCAATGTAACTGTCCCATAGAGTTAAATAGATTTGTTTCCCTTTGCATGAAATTGTTTTTCTCACAAAGGCATCATCCATTGCGTTTTGGTTAAATTTCATACTAGAACTGTAAGTAGTATAAATCCCGTTCCTGGTTCCCAGTGATTTAGGTGGGAATTCCTAATTCCCTTGGGATATTTTGAATTTCCTAATCAGAGTGTATAAAGATTTGGCATTTCTGTCTCCTACATTAAAGTTCAGCAAAACGTCTTTCCTCATAAACAGGATGGAAAGGAAACTGCAAAGGGCATGTAATTATGTACTTTCCCAAATAGGAATGGATATAAATCACGTTCGTCAGGCACTTTTGTGATTCATTTTAAAGTCTTTAGAAGACAGAAGGGAAGTAACAATTTCATACTTTTTTTTTTTTCATACAGTGTACTGTTTTTTCATAGTGTACTGTTAATTCCTACTGTTTTCCTTGCAAAACAAATATTTTATCAGTCTCATGATTATATTATAATTTGTTTAGCTTAAGTAACTGAAGGATTATTAAAATGTGTTGTTTTAAATTATGTGGACTGGTAGCTCATTTATATAATCTGTCATTACTGCTTGGATAAACCGTGCAATTAGATTTATGGATACAAAGTAGTTGAACGATCTGAGAAAGAAAATGCTAGAGCTTTCAAAATATTTAACTAATTTTTTAATCATGTGTACCTTGCTGGTGTTCTGGCAGTGGAAAAAAAAAAAATGCAGGTTAATTAAGGCTGGGTAATTTCTAATAGTAAATAAATAGACAATTTTAAAGTAAAGTGAAGTATGCTCCCCCCAAAGTCCTAAAACTGCATATTTACTCTAAAGGTTGGGGGTTGCTTGATTACTTGCTAAACCCTTGGGATTATTTCACAGTAACTAAACCAGAATAAAATACATTATTTCTAATAAGAAACTGTGCCATGTAAAATTGTACTTGTGTTTGCTAAAAACCTAGTCTGGCCCAGCTCGGGAACTCTAGGAATAGGTAAAATTCTTTAACAATGGCTTTTCAAACTATAGTAATTGAAGAGTCCTTTCTTTATAGAAAGAAGTAATGTGATACTTTGGTCAGCAGTCTGGTGGTGGTGGTGGTGGGGTTAGTTTTCTTTCTTTCTTTCTTTCTTTCTTTCTTTCTTTCTTTCTTTCTTTCGGCCCATTTTCTTATTACTGGAAATTGGTTCCAATTACAGATGGAGTGTCTGGTTGCTGTTCTGGTTCAATTGCATATGACACGTCAAATTTCAGTATAGCTATAGCCAAGTGATAGTGTTAACTGGTATCATCCAGTCTTTATAAAGCTGTTTTCTCTTAAAATAACATTGCCTTATTTGTCTTTACCACAGTGAATTTTCTCACCTCATGCAACTACTAAAGATTTCTAAAGTAATTTTGATAACAAAATCCTAAGACAACTGTCTTTGCAATATAGTTTCCTGTGCCTATATCCCAGTGTATTTAATGTGAGATCTGATTTGTGAAATACAAGCAAGCAGATATCAGCAGCCTGTGTATCTTGGCTTTTCAGGTGGGGAAATGGGAGAACAACTCGCTGAGCCTGAAGTACTCTGTCTGGCCAAGGTACAGTTCTTTTGCAGACAGTGACCCAGACGATAACCATTTGAGTATTGTCACCCTGGAGGAGGCTCCCTTTGTCATTGTTGAGGATGTGGATCCTTTGATGGAAAGTTGCCAGAAAAACACTGTGCCATGTCGTAAATTTGTCAAAATTAAGTAAGTAAATACACAATATTCCATTTGTTTTTTTTTTTTTTGAGTGCAAAATACAATCCCCTATTTTCTCATTAGTACTTTCTCTTATTTCTTTTGTTGTATAATTTTTCTGATACTTTGCTGTTCTTTTCTCTTGATTCCTATCTTTGATTCCTCTCTTTGCTTTTCCTTCTGTATTTCTCTTCCTCTGTGTTTCTCTCTTTCCCATACAGTATGCTTTTCTTTGCACATCTTCCCTTTTAATAAATTGGAAGGTTCTGGTTGTATACATGTAAGTAACATTGAATCAATGACAAGATAGTAAGTATGTAGTAAATTCAAAGGCAACTAGAATAAGCCCTTTTCAATCACATGAAAGAAGATGGCATATTCTAAAATTGGATTATTTTAATGAGTCCTCTCTGAATTGTTTCCAGTCATGTTGAAATGTACCCGTTTTAATTAGTTTAATTAGTTAACAGTTTGAGAATGCCTTCTATTGAAAATAGTATATTTATGCTTAAGTTTGGTACAGGATCAACTACTCCAGCATAAAATACCGCTATGACATACCAGCTAGAGAACCCCCCCCGGCTTTGATTGCTCTGTGATTTTGGAGTAATCATGAGAAATCAGTAGAAAATTTGTCATGCATTTATCAATACTACTTCACCCATTCTGTGCTTCAGTCTATGTATTACCAAAATTAAAATAATAATATATTTTTTTAACTGATCAGGTGTTAGGAGATTTAATCAATGTTTATGAAGACTTCCAGAAGTTGTTAAATGGTTCCTGAGGTCCAGAAGAAAATTTTTATTGACATACCTGAACTTAGTCAGGTTCTAAACAACTTTTTATTTCAGATTTGAATTTCTTCAAAGCCTGTGAAATATTGCCAAATCCTTGTCTGGGATCTAGGTGGCTGGTCTCAGTTTGGGACTCTGGTTTCTCTGTTGTCAGGGCTTTTCTGACCTTCCAGAGTGGTCTTTGCACTCAAAGGTAGCCTGAAAGTCACCTTCTCAAACTGCAGGAAAAGATGCAGCATCCACTTTCGGTGCTGTGAACTGCCATGCATTTATACAGCTCACGTGTTGGGCAGTTCTGTAATTACTGAATTCCTGTGGTCTTTTGTCTTGAGAGTAAAAGTAATAAATGTTTAAACTGAAGAGCCATCAGTAAGGGGAGACTGTATGAATTGTTGGAGAAGTGAAGTCCAGTAGGCCAGACACTGCAGCAGAAAGCACATCATACAAGATCTACCACCATGTTCTATTTATCTCGTCAAGCCACTGCGATATGATTAGTAAGAGCTGTAAGCACCATATAAAACATCCTATGGTTTATTTCTCCATCGGTTCAGAAAAACATGGTCACTCAGAAGTATGAGAAAGTGTTGTTTTACAGTATGCTGAATCTTGCTGCTGTGGTGGTTCTGTTTTTCCCAGTGGAAATGTTTGTCTCTTCTCTTTTGGCAGCAACTCAACTAATGAGGGAACTAATGTAAAGAAGTGCTGCAAAGGATTCTGCATTGATATCTTGAAGAAATTGTCTAAAACTGTCAAGTTCACGTATGACCTGTATTTGGTGACTAATGGGAAACATGGCAAAAAAGTCAATAATGTGTGGAATGGAATGATTGGTGAAGTAAGTTCTGTTAGGTAAAAGAGCTCTTAAGTAAGAACTTAGCAATGTTTGTTTTTAATTCATTTGGAGAAATGAGGTATTCTCTACTGAGTAATATTGGTGGTGTCTTCTCTTTGTGGATCAGGTGGTATATCATCGTGCAGTTATGGCTGTGGGGTCTCTCACTATTAATGAAGAGCGCTCTGAAGTGGTTGACTTTTCAGTGCCATTTGTTGAGACTGGGATTAGTGTCATGGTGTCACGGAGCAATGGCACAGTTTCACCATCTGCTTTTCTAGGTATGATTCTCCAACCCCTCCAGATCATTTAATTGCATTTCTGTAGAGTGGGATAGGTTTCACTGTTAGTTAAGCTAAATAGTGCATTGACATGCTTCTTCAATTTTTGAATTATGTTAGGAAGTTTGTGTGGTGTTGACAAACTGATTGATGTGGTTATAAGCACACGAAGAAAGTGCTGTTGGTTTCAGATGCAGTAACTGGATAATGATTTCTACATGAAAAAGAATTCCCCGAATCTTCAGTTGGGAAAATTACTTCCTCAAGAGCTGCTTACATGCTAACTTGTGCTTGTTTAGCCCATAATAAATTGTTCCTTATTTTCCTAACACTCACATTCACAAAATCATTAAAAAAAACCATGTAGAATAGTGTAGAAAAGAAGACTTACTATGATTAGAATAGATCTGACAGCTAAATTGGCGGCAGATACATCTGGCTTCCAAAGACCATACTACTGCACTGCAGAGCTTCTGAGTGTTTTCTTCATTTTTCAGGTGTTGTGACGATGGAATTGAACAATGGAGATGTAGCATGGAAATGAAAGGCTAGAATGAAAGGAGATGGGATATAAAGAAGCAAAGACTTCTGTCTTCTCTCCTTTCCTTGTTTGCTACTTCTTTCTATTGTTCATTTCTCCTTTCATTATCTTTTTAGTGCTTATTTTTTATTTTTTATTTTTATTTGGTGGTTAGCCTGAATTTACTTGAAGGTGAAGAGCTTTTGCTTTTTCAGAACTTTTGCTCTTTCCAAAGATATTTTGCAAAGGAAAATAGTGCTACTGGAGCTAAAATAATCTAAGTGAAATTGAAAAAAAGATCAGTATTTTTCAGGTATCTTACAGAACAGTTTCATATCTTCAAGTCCATTGGGTCAGCAGTGATGGCATTTTTGCATCACCAATTGTATGGTTTCTCTTAAGATTAAGTGTAAGTTTCTCACTTCCATTCAAATCACTTGTAGCTATCGAGGAACTGATTGTTACTGTAGTATCAGCTATAAGTGGGCAATTAATTGTTTTTTCTCACACCATCATCATCATTTAACCACAGAGTTTATTTCTCATACCTGTTCCATAAATGCACATTGCAGAGACGAAGCAATACCTTGTAAATCTAAAATATTGAGTAATCGAATAACTTCCCTAACCTGTTGATACCTAAACAGATTTTGTTGGTGATTAATTTTGTTGTTTACTGAGTAAAAGACTGTTTAGTGAAATTATGAGAGGCTGTGTTTTTTATAAAAATATTCGGGTAATGGCTTTTCATTTCTATAAGTAATTGACTTGTATAGTTAATTCATTTTTAAATTGTTTCTACATGTTGAAGTTATCATTTGAATTATGTGGTGTTTTCCTAAATATGTTCTAAGTGCTGTCAATTTTTCCTATGGACATTGCTTACCTCTCCCCTGCCTACAGCTGCCATCAAAACAGACTGCTTTTGCATTTTTCACAGCAACATAGTTATATTTGTACAATGCATTTAATGGTTTTGGTTTAATTGAATATATGCAGAATTCAAAAAGTAAAAATAATGCCTTCTTGTAAAGTTCTATAGAATTTAGAAGAATTTAGAATTATTTTTGTTGAAATCTGATCTACTGCACCAGTAAATTAAGTCTGTGATCTCGAATATACATTCTGTTTTTTTAGGCGTAGATGAAACTGTCACGTCACTGGAACCGACTGTGTATTTTGATGTTGTGTGAATAGTAGTAAAGTGCTCTGCCATGCAAAATACTATCAGATAGATAACTGAATTTATTCACAGACAGATTTAATTTTAATTTTCTAAGAATAGGGTTGTTTTATATAATTTTTACATTTTTTAAAGTCTGTGAAAAACAATACTATTAAATAGCAATGAATTATAGTTTATGAAATTTCTGGTTTTATGATTTACCACCATCAACAAGTATAAAATTTGTCTGAACTACATTTTCTGTTCAGATGGTGTGTCTAAGTAACTGATGGGCTGACAGCCTCTTCCTCATTGCCTGCTATTTCCGATGTATATGTCTCCTATAAATAAGAATTTTATCCATGTTAAAACATTTTTTATCCATGTTAAAACATTATTACGATTCATATATACTAGACCCACAACCTAAGTCTTTTAAAGATTCTGTAGAGATTTTATTCAACTTTATTAAAAATAGAACAAAACAACAACAAACCCAAAACAAAACACACACACACACACACACACACACACACACACCCCACAAAACAAGGGAACTCCCAAATCCAAATTTCTATATGTGTAAGAGAAAGAAGGTGAGGGCAGTTTTCTTTTTTTTGGTGGAATAGCAAATCTATGCACTTTTTTTGATGTGTGGGGTAAAATCTCGAAGGTAGTGAAGATGTCTTTTTTCATTCTATTCTGTTCTCCATTGCCAATAATTTGCAATGTACACTAACAAGTCATATACTAGTATTTTTCTGCCGTATCATTACTCTAGTGAAAAATCTTATAAAGCCTGCTGCTTCCTGGGGGAAAGTTCTTTCTGTCCTTTGAGAATCAAATAATGGTGCTGAACACATAATTCGATCTGTAATATGACAGGAACATCAACTTTATTACTTAATTGATTTTGTACTTGTTCAATCTTATTACTTATTATAAGCGGCTTTTAATTTTGCTGTTGCTTCTTTTAATCCTACACCTCATTACCAGACTGCTTAAATTATTAAAGAGCATTCTCCTTAAACTGTTGTTTATAGCTTGCTTTTCCACATTGGCTTGTTTTGCCCTTTGCCTTACCTAAATTTTGACAAATTACTATTGGTGTTTCTACACTGTTGCTTTTGATAACAGTTTTATGAAGCTTGCTTTCTTCTATGAGAATGCTGTCAATATTGTATGATAGTCTTATGTGAATTCCAATTAATTCCAATTAATATGCGATTTCACAGAATGTTTATTATTAAGTGTATTTGGCATCTACTTGTCTGCTTCTGAACAGATTTACCTCTACCTTTTAAGCATTCTGTCATTTTTCTAACTTACTATTCTCTTCCAACAAATGTAATTGAAAGAATTTCATAAACTCTCTCTAAAATGTAATAAAATAAAAGCTGTTCCTTAACCTTCTCTTAAAATCAGAAAGAGAACAGTTTGGTTTAAAATTTCCCTGCTTTGTCTTACTAGTTCACATCTGAAATCACAAGTGCGGCTATTTGGAATTTGGTCTTTCTTGGTTCCAAATTTGTGAAGAAATTGTAGCAGATGTAACTGATCTCATGAGATTTCCACATCTGGGCCCAGATTATGATACTTCATTCCAATTCTGGGTGAATCCTTCATGCTAACTTGGACTCGGCTATTGGGCACAGCTCTTGCTCAGAATCATTTCCTGCTATGGTGGAAGAATTTTCACTGGTTCAAATGTTAAATTCAAAGAATGAAGAAGTTAGGATGGAGAAACCTCTTGGGCTTTCAAAAAAAAGCAAAGCGTGGGAGAAAACTCATTTATTGTCACTTCCAGTGCTTTTTGGTACTGTTCAAATTTGAAGTAGTTACTAAGATTTTTTTCACACTTCAGAGCACATTCACACTTCCAGTATTTACCAAAATTAGCGTATAATGTGCCCCCAAATAAGCTGACCTAATAAAGAGATATTACTTTACACGTAAGAAAGGTTTTGTATGGCATCCTTATACCATGACAGCTACCAGAGGAACTCCTGAAATGACAGAGAATTTGTAATTGGGTAAAGCTGATAGTTACGAACTGTGTGTTATCACATGGTATTGCCAATCCTTTCCAAAAGTTGGTGTTTATTCTGGTATTTGAAACTGCTTTTTGTTTTCTGTTCCAACCTACTTCTTTAACTTATGATTTTTTTTTCTGCCTTTCAAACTGACATCCAGATTTCCATAAAAACCTTTTGATTTCAGAAATTTGCTCCTAGATGAGAGTGAGATTTGCAAAAGGATGTGGTTGCTATCAGTAGAAACAACATCTTCATTATAGGTAGATGAAAGTGAACAGAAGAAAAAAAAATTCTGAAACAAAATTTGCTTTGAATGCAAGCATTTGGCTTTTTTCCCTAATGCTTTCTGTTGGATAGAAAATGAGAGCGCGGTGTACTTCACTGAAATACCAAATGTTTTAAGCATATGCTTAATTGCTTTTGCTCCGCAGAAACAGTCATAATGGTTGGACCATTCTGTTGATAAAAGCATGCACCATAGGATTCACAGTAAAGGACTGTAAACTGAATAAGCCGCAAGTCAAACCAATTATTTGCCACTCAGTGTCAGTTAAGGCTTTGTTGAAAAACAGAAGTACACAGACTTCATGTTATAATTGCAACTCACATTTATGATTTCAAATGTATGAAGATTGTGTATACCAACAGAAGTTCTTTATGTATTTGCTCAGTTCTAGCAGTAATACTAGCATTGGGTTGGTAAAAGCTAATTTAAAGAAAGCCTCTGGGCTTGCCTAGCCCAAGACATTAGAATTCTTGTGATGTGACTGGTTTAATGAACCGTTTCTGTTTCTCTTGTATGTTTTGCTGCAGAGCCTTTTAGTGCTTCCGTCTGGGTGATGATGTTTGTGATGCTTCTCATTGTGTCCGCCATGGCTGTCTTTATATTTGAGTACTTTAGTCCTGTAGGATATAACAGGAACTTAGCACAAGGGAAAGGTAAGCTTTGCATTTTACACAACCCTAGAGTTAAAAAAAGAAAAAACAAAATCATGTATTTACCATCTTTGCCCTCTGTCTTTTAAAATAAACATAACATAGGAATAAACCAGTAAAGGCAGCTATGAAACCATGCTTGTTATTCGTTTAAAATGTGATTTCTTGAGGACTAATATACTCAAGTCTGTATTCTAATTCATTGCTATTGCAATGAATAGAAGGGTAAAGGGATACTAAAGACAGTTGTATTCAGGGAGTGTTTGGTTACTATACTGTATCAATTGTAGAAGGTCAGCTTGAAAAAAAAAACATTGGAATAAGCTCTACAGTCTCCTGACTCTTATGAATTCGCAGATAGTTCAGAGATAATGATCTACAATAGTGTGGTTTGGTGGGTAATCTGGAAAAACAGCTGTTACCTTATATATAGTTTTACATAGTCCATATAAAAAGGTATGATTCTCTTGCGGTGAACTCAGCCTTGAAATGAGGCTGGTGGCAGAAGGGCATCATTTCTTACTGTGTAGCATCCATGGCTATAGAAACTTCTTTTTCAAAATATAGTGGCACAACAAATTTAATACAGAACATGACTTTCTCAACAAAAGCTGCAGTTCTATATTATTAACACTCTGACCTGAGAATGAGGATTTCATGTACTGTGGTGCCCTCATCGCCTCCTTTCTTCACTTTCAGTTCAGAGTGCCGACTGTTTTTAATTTCTGAATCATACTCATCTCATTTTATAACAAGAGATCTTCCAGCTTGGTGAACATAGTCCTAGAGACTATAAGAAGCTAATGGTTTCTTCTAGTTGGTGATTGGTTTGTTCCCTGAACAAGGAGTTTGTTGTAATGTTCAGATATTGTTAACATTTCAATAAGATGGTAAATTTTTAACCTATGTCCTAAATAAACACTGTGTTTAGGAAGGGGAAATGGAAGGTTTGTACAGACACTGCAGATCTGCAGGCTGGGCTGTTCTTTTCTGTGCCACCTCGTGTGCCAGAATTGATTATGTAGTGGCTACAAATTCATATTATGGCACTGCAACATCCTACCTTAGCTCTAGAGACTTGCCACAAATCCATTTGCTATTCATTTGAAACATGGGAAGATTAAAATTAATGGGACTCTTTATGTAGATTATTCCATTTCCTATATGTTTTTGGCAGGATGAAGCTCGATGGTGCTACAATCTTCAGTAACATAAAAAGAACTTTAGACTGCTTTCTTGGTATATACTTTGCTTACCATTGCTGCTTAGAAAATACATATTATCCATACATCAACTCAATCTTAAATGGCCCTATAAGACAGTTTCATAAACCAAAAGCCAGCTCCATTATGTTTATTTTACTGCAGTCTATCTTAGCAATGCTGTAAAATAGAAAGAGGATAATCTAAGATGTGCTCGAGTCTATCATGAAAATTTGCACTGTAATACAGAGCATTTCTACTGAAATGACAGCATGCACCAAGCATACCCACTTTGGGTTTTATTCTTTTAATAATAAATTATTATTCATATAAATTATGGATAAATAAGTAAATCTGAGTGTTAATGCACATCCCCATGGACAGGGCAGGGATAGAGGTAATATTGCAGGTCTCTGCATCAGAGCTTATCGTCTGAATTGTCATTTAATTGAAAAATAAACACTTATGAAAAAGTCAGATGAGTCACATTTAGGACTGGCCTGTTTATCTCCGTTGAGCATACAGGGAGTCTAGACGATGTCTGCACTGTACAAACCTAAAGCTGGGTAAGAGGAATCTTCCCTTTCTTCTCAAAGGACTCAAAAAATAAGGCCTTCTAAGTGGATAATGTCTTTGCTAATCCACTTCTGCTACTTCATGGGCATGAGGGCATTATGCTGACAACTTTGTATTGCTTTTGGATGAATTCAAAGCTGAGTGAAAAAAGGAATAATAAAAATTACAGAACTGCACAGGTTACCTGGGCCACGTTTTTACCTGTAATACCAATACTTTGAAGCCACGGAACTGACTCTGTACATATGAGGTAGCCCGAGTCTAGCTATAAGTTAGATATCTATACAGGTAGCTCCTTTGTGCTGACTTCCTGATTTGTTTTCTGAGTGGAACATTGCTTAAAAGTAGGTGAAGTGTTCACCCATTTTTATCTTAAATATGCTTATCTGAGAGTACATAAAGTTCAAAAAGCATAATGTTGGAAGACTGGAGCTTATAAAAATAATTTGGGTGGAAAAAGTACTGGAATCGAACCATTAAGACTTAGATCCACAAGTTTCCATTTTACATCTCAGCTGGCACAGAACACTGAAAGGGGCCATAGTGTGGCACATACCTTACTGCAAGAGGCATCACAGTTTGCTCTCCAGTGATGAAACATCCAGCTTTGCTCCTCCAAGCCTATGCTCGCAGTTTCCATTTGAAAACTTTTGAAGTAAATGCCACATAGAAAAGTGTTGAAATATTTTTTGCAACAAATATGAAAATAAATGTCATTGCAGTAGACAGTACCAATGCTAAATCCTGTGATTCCACTGGGAGGACAATGAATATGTATTAAAATATTTTTAACTATGTTTTGTTGAGTACTTTGTTGTTGTTGTTGTTGTTATATGGTTATGTATTTGTGGTATCTTTCCACAAATATACTTGCAACTAACACAAATGCTTTTTGCAATTCCAGATCCCCACGGACCATCCTTCACCATTGGAAAGGCAGTGTGGTTACTCTGGGGCTTGGTATTCAACAACTCTGTGCCTGTGCAAAACCCCAAAGGGACGACCAGTAAAATCATGGTGTCAGTCTGGGCCTTCTTCGCTGTCATTTTCCTGGCTAGTTACACTGCCAACTTAGCTGCATTTATGATTCAAGAGGAATTTGTTGACCAAGTGACTGGACTGAGTGATAAAAAGGTAGCTCTTCTAGCTTAAAAAGCATCAGTGTCTGTTCTTCATAATCCTTCTACAAATTTGTACTCCGTACTAAAAAATCTGAGCAAGACAAGCAAAATAATCAGCTAAAACTGTATGATTTCTTTCTGAGTGTAACCCTTTAGTTAAAAACCCAAAGCATGAAAATTTCTGACTGATTTCAGTCTTTGCATTGCCTTTTCAAAAGTAACCGCAGTAATTGAAAAGTACATTAGTTTTGTGAAAAATGGAAACAAATTCTTGTTAGATTATAAGTAATGCTTCACCAACATATAAAAACTTGAAAAAAATGGAAAAGTCAGCTTGAATGCATGGAAGACATTTAAAATTATTTAAATATCTCTGAGTAGAATGTTAATAGTTTACTAATTGACAAAATATTAATAAAAACAGAAACTATCCAGTAATTATCTGAAACAAATCAATGCTCCTGAAAATAAGTCTTTTTGTTTTTCATATAGCGTGGAAGGAAGTCATAGAAAGAGTTCAGGCTTAGAGTGGTACTAGCATAACTAGGCAAAGAGAAACAATAACAATCTATGTGTGTTCTCTGTGGACATTTGAATATTTTCCTTGTATAAAATGGGAAGAGAAAATAGGAAAAATAAAGTTGTAATGTAAATTACCTGGGATAAGACAGAATTTTGATTGTGGAAGTGGCTTTCCTGAATTCAAGAACTTTTGTGAGAATTCCATTTTGAGCAGTAGATTCTGATAGTTCATGTAAGCCCTACTAAAGTTTCACACAAATTAACAAAGATAAATATGCTTATTTTTTCATATTGTTCTAGCTTGACTGAACTTTCTTCTGCTGAAGGTATACAAGGTCTTTGTACTTGTGAATTTTAATCAATTGTCTTATAACTCAGAAACCTAGCAATTATTTATTTCTTGTTTCATTTGTGTGAATGCTTTGTTGTAGTGGTATTGCACAGAGGGGTTGAAGTCCATTTGCAAAATTATTGTTGTGATTGATGTGCGCAAAACACATAAAGGGCACACTGTTTTCGAGTTTGTGCCCAGTTGTTTTAAAATGAAACTAGATATTGACATTGAGAAGTAATATTTCAATAGAGTATAGCACAAGGGAGAACTTCACAAGGGATTTATTTCAAAGGGCTGAAAATAAAGGAAATTGTTATTCAAAAGAAGGCAACAGTGCAGATAGACTTGTGTCTGTTTTTTGTTTTAATTGTTTTTGATGACTAGCTTTTCAGTGATCTCCTGAAATATCAAAGCATGAATTGCAAGCATGGCTAGGGGAAAGATAGATAAAAAGAAACAAAAATGATAGTAGTTTTGTTTTCGTTTGGTTATGCTGTAACAAAACCTTTGAAAGTGTATGAAGACTGTAAGAAATACCTCTATTTTAAATAATATACTTAGTAAGATAAAAGGTGTTCTTTTCTTGAGGATTAAAAAGATGAATCAGAAGATTCATCTGAACACTGCCAAGGCACCCTTGTTTTCCTCTCTGCCCCAGCTCCTGCTGGCTGGTTACCACTCTCACCTGTGGGCTGGGAGAATTTCAGTATTTGTTTTGTAGCCATTGGCTAATAACTTCGTTACGTTTGTCATTTTCCTGTTCTCTCTACTAAGTAGGATTTTATTTCTACAAAAAAAAAAAAAAAGCAAAATAAAAATAGAAAAATACTTGAGTCAGAAAATAGCATCTGCTCATGTGCAGTCTTCTGATGATTTGTTTGATCTGCTAACTGTATTTTTATTTTACAGTTCTTCAAATCCTGCCTGAAATGTACAGAGATATATCAGGGGAGCTATACCTTTTCTGATTAAAACAGTTAAGCGAGAAATCCAGAAAAACAGTAATCTATTTAAAATACTCTTCTTGTCATATACAGATTTTGCCTCCTCTACAACCTTCAGCTTTCTCAGATTTTCAAAATTTCAAATAATTAGAGATAATTCATAGGTATATAATATGATTCATGTTAAATTATTTTACTCCCCACTTTGCCTTGTTGCTGCAATGCCATTAGTAGTGGAACAGTTAGGAACTTGCAGTACTGTTCCTTAGTGGAAAACTCTGTCCCTTGCTGCAAGCGAAGTTGTCATGGGCAAAAGCCAGTGTGAAGGGCCAGAAATGAATATGAGTAAAATTAATTTTAAAGAAGTAATATCTAGAAGTTCACAAAATGCTGGAAAAGTTGACAACTTCTTAAATAGGGAAATAACTAGGAACCTATTGAAGCTTTTTGTTTAATTAAAAAAAAAAATGACTGAGCATAATTTTAATCTGTGAACTTGAAGATTCCTTTACTATCTGTATTAGTAGAATTGACCTTCACTAATTCGTGCATGGCCGGTAAACCAGTTAATTACTCGTCCCCTGTCCCCTTTTTCCACTTCCACAACTGAAAAGTCATGCTCTTCTGTCAGTGCTGCCATGCAATAAACCATTCCTAATTAGAGGTGCTGGAGTTTCTCGATCCAGCCCCATGTGAGACAGATAAAAGAGAAGAGAGGCCAGGAAAATAAGCATCTCTGAGCAGTCATCCCTGACCCTCAGCCTTCAATAACTTCCCATTCAGGAAATGTGTCACACCAGCATCTAGTTCCCTAGTTTTGCTGAACACATAAGATGCTGCTTACCCCTCTCCTTGGCTTTAAGACTTCTTGATAGTTTCCTCATCCTTCATCATGTTGCTAATGAACTTCTGAATGCCGTGTCAGCTGTGTGTCACCAGAAACACATGGCACAGCATGTACTGGAGTTACTGGGAGTGGGTGTTCATAAACTCAAATGATTCAGAAGATGAGAAGAAAATTATATTTTGACATCCTTGTATATGTAAAAGATTTCTAAAAGCTTTGTGTTCATAAAAAGGTACAGAAAATGAGTCCAAAAGTATCCAGCAAAGCTGGCACTTGTAGCACTTGTTACTTTTGAGACCATTTATGCTTCTTCTATTAGAGACAAGATCACTAAGGGAGAGTAGAAAGCAGTGGACAGAACTGTCTTGCAAAGCCTTTATCTGCTGTGGTTCCTCCACACAGTCACATTTTAAGAAATGTACCATGTGCATGTGGTTCTAGGGGATTCTCTTGAGCCTAAGAAGCCTCAATTATGCCATTTGCAGATTCCTTAATTTTGCAAGATTCACGGTATTCTTGTAATATTACACCTTTTTTTTTTTTTTTTCGTGCAATAAGATGGCACAAGCTCTCTAGTTACTTGGATGTCTGTGTCATAGCAGAGCAGAGTGAGGTCAAAAGGCAGTATGGACGGTGGGGTAGCTAGGGTGACCCTCCCAATCCATCTCTCCACTTCAATATTAGACCCTTGCAGTGCATTTTGAGGCTTGTTGGACATGGATATTGAACAATGACTGTAATGATAATCTTGGAATTACTAAACAAAGTGGCTATATTTTTTCAAAGATCAGAAATCAGAATGTCAGTGCTTTCTATAGCTCTGTAAGCTATAGTTCTATAAGTCTATATTAAAAGTTTGTGAAAGATCACTTTACTAACTTTAATGAAATTGTCAGTTTTCTTAAGGCATATAGGTAAAACAAACTAAAAGCAGTAGGACTGTTTTCTCAGCTCAGACATCCTTTTTGGGATTCCTAGATCAGTAGGGCTGTGTGCCATGGATCTAGCAGCAGGCAGAGCAGGGGGAAACAGGAATGAATTGTTTAGTCTTCTGAATAGTAGTAGATCTCTCCCAGTTATGATTCAAGCAGGGGGCTTGTGCATTAAATTTAAGGACTTTATTACGAATTAAAAAAAAAAAATTAAAAAAAAAACATTTCAGAAAATGTCTGGGAAGAAAATTGCTTCCTAGCAGACATGATATTTTCTAATTTTCATCATGGGGTTTCAGGGAAGATGAGTGCATCTATAAATTCAATGCCTTTTTCTTTCTTTTATGCCTGCCACATAGATCTGTGCTGAATTGCAGAGCCTATACACTTCTCTAGGATGTCAGTTCACAGAATACAAGGTTAAAATTACAGAGAAATTAGAGAAGTTTATACACCTTAGATATGAGTGCACCATTAGTAAAAATACTTTAAAGTGTTTCTTTCTGATTTACAGATGGTCTATGAGCATGCAGTAGTAACACAATCATTTGCAAAAAATATCTCCTTATGGCTGTTAAAATCTGATGGTTGAGTGTCTTGTGACAAGAAATTCCAGTCAATGTGCTTGGAACTATATAGATGGTGCTTGGAACTATTTATGTCTCTGAATTTTCTGTATTTGAATTCCATATACAAATTGTTTAATCAATTGAGTTACTTGTTATCCCTATGATCTCTCAATGAACCGGTACTTTCTATCAATCTCTGCTTTCCTGCAGAAATCTTTTTGTGTTCTGTGAACATTCAGTTTGGGACAGATACCTCAATTCCTTCAACCATTCCTGTAGGAGGAAACTGTCCCCAACAACTTTCACCCATATGAATGTTCTTAAAAAGTGAGACTATTCAAACCAAAACTCCATTTGTAAATCACCAACATCTTCCTCTCCCCAGTCCCCATGTTGTACCCCAGCATTAGGAATTGAGCTTCCAGAATTCTCACCACAGTTGAATTTCCAAAAATACCAACTGCATGAACAGCAGCAATTTTTACATATCTTGAAATTGGCATTGATTTTTGATTTTTTTTTTCTCCAGTTTTATTGATTGGAAAATTTGAAACAGATATTAGGAGTTATTGGAAGCCATCTTGCTACTTCAGGGATTAATTATCTGACCATTTTAATAAAGTTAATAACCAGCAACATCTATATCAGTGGAATCTCTGCACAGAAGTTTAAGAGCAGGGTTTGCCTCAGTGCCACCCTCGTAAACACAAAAAGGAGAGAGCAAACCATGAGTAGTATAGAGTGTAATTTTATTGCATGGGTCAATTAGTATGTGTAAGGTAGTAGCAAAGTAATAATTTAAACAGCGAAGCTGTGAAGAGGGAAAATGAAAAAAGTAAGACATCTGTTAGCTAGTTGAATAGAGAAAAATAAAGTTCATTCCTTTATGCTTTGTCAGAATATGCTTAATTAAAATGAAGCATTTAATTGTAGTTCTGTAACATGAAAATATTGTTGCAGCCATAATTTCCCAGCCAGGGTTTGATGGAATTGAAAATACTCCTACTTTTTGTATAAGCCTATTTGTATTCTGTTTCCAAACTGGCACTGGATCCTCAGGACTCTTAATGCCCTGAGACTAAACTTGAAAAAGAGGACTATTACATACACAGCCCAAAGGAAGCAGCAGCTGTATAAATATTAGCTGTCTCTTGCAGCTCGGGGTACATAGATTGCTCTTCTGACTTCGACAGTAAAAAGAGAGTGCATTTTACCATGGAATTCATGGGTGACTGCTTTTATCAATGCCCAGTTGAATTTCCTCATTAGCCAATAGTTCCTGTAATTGGAAAGGCCTTTTAAAATGTATTTCTTAAAGGAACATTTTACCTTAATCCTAAAGTGTCAGATAGTACTTAATGAGAGACCTTGAAAAGTCACATATATAATTTTCAGGTCTGGTAGCAAGTGTTTGTGTGACATTATCTGAAACCTGAGTGTGTCCTGAGCTATTGCTAATCCTTTTGAGATACTCCCTGTCTTGTTTGTCTGTGCTGATGTGATACTGATAGAGAGGGCGAAATTGTAGAATAAAATCTATATGCCCTCAAGCAAATGGTTTGTAGTTTTAAATTGTAGGAATAAATTGTGACTAGGATTCTAGGTGTGAGAGCTCCAGAAGCCCTCTTCATGTCAAGTGATGTACCTGCTGAGCCCTTGGGGAAGATGCAAGAACTGTTCTGCCCCCTGAATCACAGTGGTGGAAGGAAAGCCAGTCCTCACCCTTTCCCTCCCTGGGCACCAGCTTCCTGCAGTCACCTTCTGGAGCAGTGTGTTTGCCTCTGTGTCGAGTAGTGAAAATGATCCTTTTGCCTGTGTGGACCCACCATGTCTCAGCTGAGATGGAGGTTGGAAACGATTATCAACAAAGATGCTGTTTGCTTTTGGTTGTTACATACCAGTGTCTCCCTGGAGTTTGGGTTCTCTAGGGAGACACTTGGCAGATGGGGAACATCTTCCAGTACCGCTCTGCTCCAGTTTCTGTGGTCCTGCCATATTGCAATGCACAGGAGAAAGTCACATCAGAGTGGCAAATCGGAGCTGTTTTTAATTTGGATGTAGATGCTTCTGTGTATTTCACCCAGTGTGAAGACAGTTTCTGTTATAACAGAGTTGAGAATTAACCCCAGGCATTATTTGCCTAGAATAAGTTTGAGGCAGCCTATACAACTTCTTTTCTTTTGTACCTGAAGTTGCCTTGATATTTCCTCCTTAAGTGACATCTTCATGGATACCCATTTTGAGGGCCTGAAAGACTTTGCTTTTCCCTTTTCTCTCTAGTTTCAAAGGCCGTATGATTATTCACCTCCTTTTCGATTTGGAACGGTCCCAAATGGAAGCACAGAGAGGAATATCAGAAACAACTACCCTGATATGCACCTTTACATGACAAAGTATAATCAGAAAGGAGTTGAAGATGCCTTGGTCAGCTTGAAAACTGGGTAAGCTTCTTCTATGGGTTTTAAAGAAGACTATAGACTTTGCAGAAACTAAGAAATGTTGATCTGTACTTACTGTAATACTTACTGAACAGTGATGTCAGGCATAGTATGTAGCCCATGATGTTTGTTCTTTTTTTTAACTGCATTGTACTGATATCAGAAAAGAAAACGAGTGTCTGTGATTTGTATGACTATTTTAAAATTGTATGGAAGCTTTGATGTCCAAAGTAAAATAGATTCAAAAGGCAGAATTGGTATAATTCAAATTTAAAGAGAAGGGATACAATTGCAGCTGGATTTGGGCATGGGCTCAGCACGGATCATGATTTGTACAGTCCCTGTTTATCTTTGCAGGACTGTCTCATAGCAATGTGTTTTCAAAGGGTGCATTTCTGACAAAGCTTGTTTGTCTAACCAGTGTGCAACTACATAAGATTTCTTTTCAACCTCCTATCCTTTTTGGCATGCTTTTAGGTGCACTCTTATATTTTCTTTCCCCTTATAATTAGCATGGCCCCTTGCTGTCAGATCTGAAGTCTTGTCTTTGATATTCATAAAATCTGTTGAGATGAGGTATTCTCAAATATACTATCTAATTCTGTTTCTGACAATCTTGGCAAATATTCTGGCAAATATTATTGTTCTTCTTCCTTAAGCTCTGAGATTTAGACTTCAGTGCTATCTATCCTTTTCCCTCTCTGTACCTGCCCATTTGGCCTGGTTGGTCAAAAAGAGTGAATTTTCAGTTTAATTCTCAGGAGGTTTGAATATGACTCACTGTTTGTATCAGTATATATCTGGGTGAGAGGAGTGTGTTGGCTCTAGTAAGCTTTTCTAAACACACGGGCTTGATAATAGCATGTGTATGTCTGTTAATAATACTGGATTAAAGAATTTATCAAGAGAAGTGGTGTTTTTGTTTTTTTGTTTTTTGTTTTTTTTCTTTTTGTAAGTGAGAAGTTTGCCAATAGTGAATTAAGTACATCAGCTCCAGTGGCTGTTTGATGGCACAGCTATTATTTACAGTGAGCACAGGAGACATTTCTTCCTATGCTAAATTAGCTGTTACTTTTGGACCATGGTGTGGGAAGTGCCTGTCCTTTTAATTTTTACTCTCCTTCCCCCAGACATGTAGGGGATTGGAACATATTTCTTCTGTGAAAAAATTGAACTCTCCAGACTTTTCCGTAGTACCCAGGTTCCCTTCCTTAAACAGTTATCCTTTCTATAGTTTTCTTCTCCACGGTCTCCATCTGGACTCCTTATATCGTCTTTTCTCAAGGTGTTCTCAAACAGCATTTCTCAAGCACGGTTTGTCCCATCCTAAGATAGACATGTAACATAAGGTGAGTTGGACCCCACCCAAGGTCTTCCGAACTGGAGGCAGAGATCCTGCTCCTACCAGCCTGTGCAAGTTGTATTTCCTGGGAAACAGCTAAATCGTGCATTGTAGATACACAGCTGAATGCTATTCCTGCTGTGAAATTTTAAATAGGTAGCTATCCTTAATTTCAGCCAATTCTAGGGCTTGTTTAGGTGGATAGTTTATTTAGGGGTTATCCCCTAAATATTCCTTGTACTTTTCACCTGCTATTTGTGCTACTGAAAACCTGCTGTTAGCTTTAAAATAAGGCCAGCTGTCAGACACTTCAGCATGAAAAGGGGGGAGCTGCCTGGCTGCAGGGGAGTTCAGGACATTCACTAAAACTCAGGCTGGCTGCTCTTGTGCCAGCTGCTGCTCTTCCTCCAATGCTTGAGTCCTTTTGACAGCATAAGGTATTCATTTTTTTAAATGGATTTTTATTTCCACTGGAGTTTCTTCTTCTAAGTGATTTCTCAGTGTGGATACCCCTAGGTGTCTACCTTGCTCCCCTTGACTGACATTTCTCTAGCAAATGGTGCAAATAAGCTGCCATGTGTGGTGTTCTCTGGACCAATGTAAGTAACTGCTACATGCTGCTGCACTCCTTAGTATTTTGTCTGATAACATCTACAAAAAGATTAAATGGCACACCATTAGCTGCTGAAGATTCCTATGATAAAAGTGTCACTTTGGGTTTGCTTATATCACAATTTTGGACATTTCAGCAGGAGTACTGTCAAATGGGCTTACACATTTTCTCCCTTCAGTTTCTGCCAAGTGGGAACTGTGCAAAGCCCCAGTCATTGTGGTAATTGTGGGCAATAAACTCAGTTACAGATCAGGCAGCATGATTGTATCTTCTTTTTGCCTCAGAGTGGTTTCTCTAGAAAGATGATTTCATTTAGGTGACCAAACTGATCAGGCTGTGTCATCATCCCCTGTCACTTGCACCTTTGTCCCACCCAGCTTTTCCTGTTTGCTAAGATGTTTGGTGACGATGTGATGGCAGTTCCCATGGCTGACACCTCAGGCATCTGCAGAGCTGAAAGTGTCCTGAATGAAGGAGATGAGTCTGTATGATATGAGACTGTAATAATTTGCATTCTCTGTAGGGAGGACAATAAAGGCATGAACAGGTATTTGTCAGGGTATCACAATTGCCTGCCCCTTCTCTTTTTTTTCCAGACTTACGTTCTTCAAAACCAGCATTCTTCACTTTTTCTACCAAATTTTCTGTTCTATTCCTCAGTATACATAACTGCTGCCTCATCCCTCCCACCTTCTTACATTCTCCATCATGGATTTTTTGACCAGGCTGCAGATTGTTTCATGCTTTCATATAAAGTTTGCCCTCTCATCCTTCTCTAGAACAGATCAAGCTGTCACCTTCCCTACTTCACTTGAACCCATGAGTTTGAATACTTTATGCCTCATGGAGCCTCTGTTGCTACTGCTGTTTTGAGGATGATGTCTCTCCTTCCACAAACTGCTTCTGCTTCCCAGCAAACATATAATTTCTGTTTTCTTCTTCAGCATGTATGTGTTCTGATTAACCTATTGCAGCTATTTCATTTGTTTTCATCTTTATCTCTTGTCAAAGCTATTCCTATACTTTTATCTTTTTTTCTCTTTTCATCATCATCATTGGTAGCATACAGCAAGCAATTTTTCTTACATATCGTACAGCTTGCTGCTTCTGTACAGCTTTTTGAAGAAGAACTACTTGGTAATTATAGAGTCATAGACTATAGACCTGGTAAGGACTTGCAAAAATTGTCTGGCTGATATTGCTGTTGCAAGTCAAAATAAACAGTGCCTGTGTTCTTCCTGAAGAATTTTTGTATAACCCGTGTGTGTTCTCAACATCACTTTTAAAACTACTTTTTCTTGATTGAAGACATAAGGTTTAGTCCCATTTGACTCCTCATATACAGTGTTTGATTCCAGTTTTAGGGTGTAGCAAAAATACCAGCAATCAGGCAATACCTAGTGTCTGAATAATGCTGCCCATGTGGCATCCGATCTAAATAAAATTAAGCTATTAAGTGGTTGCATGTCATGGTTCACTCTGGTTTTGCTGTTTCTCAAACTCTTAAGTCTCTAGGTCAGGTTTATTTAGTGTTAATCTCTTGGGATGTGTTGGGAATATTTTGTTCTTTGAGACCATCATGTTTGATATGTAAGGTCAGTGAGTTGAACTGGATGGAGAAAGAAGGAAGGAGACAAACATAAAGCTGTATGGCTTCAGGTACACAGATTGCTGTAAGATTTTTCTTTTTCTTCTTCTTCTTCTTTT
>VXAA01003162.1:399117-422231 GCA_013399115.1 Anseranas semipalmata
TTTTTTTTTTTTTTTTTTTTTTTTTTTTTTTTGTCAGACATGCACTTGTCTGTTTATTCTTTTTGAGGAAAAAATAAAAAGAAAAAGAAAGGGTTTGTTTTCTTGCCTTCTCACAAGAAGCGAGCACTCAGCTGCCTGAGTCGAGTCACTAACCTGGCCAGGGAAAACCCAGGGGCAGAAATACAAATAAGAATGTGTATGAAACGTGTATGGTTTAGGGATAAAACCTATTAGATAGGTTTTATTAAATTGGTGTTGCAGTACATGCAGGGATGAGTGTGCATGTTATTGTGCCCAGGAAGCCTTGAACAAAATGCCAAGCCCCTTTCTGCTTGCATCTTTAACAGAATAAACTCACAGTGTTTCAAAATCAGCTTGCACAGAAAGCATCTGCATTTATTTTTTAAAATATATCCAGCAACTTCACTACCTAGGCAATATGGCTTGGACCTACCTTGTTCAGTCAGTACTGAAAATGTTTTACATCATTCTAGAAAGGAATCAGCTGGGAAATACTGCAAATTCAAATGGAAATAAGATTTGTGCTTTAGGCTGACATTGACATTATACCTCCTCCTGCAGGTGTAATCCCTGGGGTGGGTTCATTGCAGCTTACTCGTGAAGACTTGTTGCTATCAATGGTGAGGGCAAATTTACCAGTTGCATTGGCTTTTTCCCTTCATATGAAAAGAAATCAATCTTTGTTTCTGACAACACTAAAAAATGCTATCTGTAAAGTCTCAGTAATATCTACCTTTTGTCAATAGCGTCTCATTCCTGTGAGGCAGAAATACAGTTCTCAGAGAGCCGCTGAAACATTGTTTGAACAAACCAAAGATCTTTTTGTACTCCATTTATTAACTAAAGCTAGCAGTTTGCACCTGTTCCTGTTAAAAAGGAGCAAAATTCATGCACCTTGTTACTGGAGCACGGTTTAATATTTTTTCAAAATGGTAAATACTGCCCCTCCTTCAACAAAATTTAGTATTGAAAGCAGTCACAGTCTTAAAAGCTTACCAAAAATATACTGCTGTTTTTTCCCAAACTTCATGAATGTAAGGGGGCAGCTGAACCACATATGCTACCTGTAGAGCTTCAGATTGCTCTCTAGACAGAAGTTCAGGAATTCTGCAGAGCTTTTTCTTCCTTTTCCTCAATGAAAACAGAAACAGCAGTTATTTTCCTAAGCATTATCCAGAGAATAAAGTGTATAAGAGACTATGTTAGCTAATGTCTTCTTTGTGGGAGCAATCCAGCTCTGTTGGAGCCATGGTGGCTCCTCTGTGTTCTTCAGATGTTTGTTGATAATACAAAGTTTTAAAAATGCACTGTATTTCTGTCCATGCTGTGTTCAATTGATCTATATTTCTTGAATCCTCTGTACCAGACAGACAACTCCCATCGATTTTGTTTCTTGAAAACAATTCTTTGAATAGGAAGAATTAATAAGGGTGTTGTGTTTATGGTGGCTGTTCAGGTGTGTTTGCTTTGCTATATTTTTCCAGAAGCGGTTATAGGGAGACAATGCTGCCTTCTTGCAAGCAAAACAACCGTGTCTGTTGTAATTCTTTGGTGTGGGTTGTATCAGCTTGGAGTTGTGTTCTCATGTAGTGCTTCTCCATGTATGAGCGTTCTGCTGCTGTAACACTGTCAAGAAGAAAATGCAATGGCAATAAACTGGAAGTGCATTTAGTGTTCTCACCCTTGTCCTAGCACATCTACACTGGTGTATTGTCTGGAATTTAACCGCTAATGGCTGAAATGAGAAAATTTCATTGGGATTTTCTTTTCCTACTATAGAGATAAGATGCAAAGCTTTCACTTGCCTATTCCCCATCACCATGAACCCATCTATTTTTTTATTTACTTCCTTAATATTCCTGGATATGAGGACTGCAGCTTAGCATCACAGTGTATATCTTGTTTCAAGAAAAGAGACGGCCTCTCTAGCTGATGCTGTGTTCTGGCAGCATATTGATGTGAGGACTTTATTTCAGTTTCATTGCAAAAAGCTGTCAATGGAACTTGTTTCCAGGAAACTGCAGTAATGAATCCCTTGTGTTCCATAGGCAAGCAGTCCCTTGCTATACAGCTGCAGACCCCTTTGCTATCGCAAACGTTTTTCAGTTTTTATTTGCAGCCACAGCTGTGTCTATAAACTCAAGGATATGATGCTGAAGTTTACTTGGGATTCCATCTGCCTTCCTGTTAATGATTGCAGTGTTTGGTAGTTTATACACATCAAGGTTAGTGCCTTATTCCATCGTTGTCTGTGGCATACCGCAGAAATACGAAGCTGCTTGGAAAGAAAGCCATGTTGACAGCATTTCTGCCGGACCCTTGGCAGGTATGGCTTCACATGCAGTGGATTATCAACTGTGAACTGTCCTGAGAAGATGTTATTGACCTGCAGATGTGCCCTGAGCTGTTAGTTGCTTTGATAGGAACAGGTGACTAGTCTATTCCTCAACATTTTTAATGACAAATAGTGATGCTACAAGAAACACCTGAAAACGGCTAACTGAACAGTGTGAATGGCATGAGAAGTTATTCCCCCTGCCCCTGCAAACACAGTCTCCCATCTGAAAACAACAATAAGTTTTTATTTTTTTAAAGCATGCAATGGTACTAGGCAGAGAACGTACTAGAGAAAAATCCAGAAGGCTCTGATGCCCTTTTAGCCCTTAGTCCCTAAGCTTGTTGGCCTGAACTGGATTTTTGTTGTGTTTACAAGGCTTATAAATCATGTCCAATTCACAGCTTTGCACACTTGGTTATTTGCTGAACAGATATAGACTGGTCCGAGGCTGTGCTGGCAGCTTCTGCAGAGTGTTACAGGCACAACCAGGAGGCAAACATCTCCATTTCTGTCAGATGGAACACAATTCAGATTGTGCCCAGCAGGTCCTTCTGTTCATTAGGTCTGTCAATTAAAGTGCTGGTGTGCCTAAAATAAAAATTAAAAAAAAAAAATTGTCTTTTGGGCAGCAAGCTGATATCTTCACTTGGATGCAAACCCAATTTTTCTGTTGTTCTCAATTTATTTTGCAGAAAAGTTTTATCAAAATTTTCAAAGGAAAAACTTTCTACTTTTTATTCTTTCTGTAGTTCATACCTTTTCACCTAAAAAGAGGAGTAAAACTATGAGATAAATTACCTGTTTGAGAGAAAAATTGTGTCTCTAAATTTTTCATAAAAAGCACAAGTTCTTCATCATTCTTGTGGGCAGATAATAACAGCTTGCAACTGGAACTCAAAGAAGTGTCCAGCAAACATACAATTTTAAACTTTTAATCTAGTGGCTCAATATTTTCTGACTGTTTCTGGTTGACAACAGCTTGTAGTATTTGTAATTGAGACTATTTACCTTTTTCTCAGTCTTCTAATGTTACAACACATATAGCAATTTTTTACCAAATTTTGGAGAAATTACCAAAGGTAGTTGACTTTGAGGGAGGAAGGGAAAGGTCAGTGGGCAACATGAGATATTTGTAGTCTGTAATAATTTATTGCTTGCATCCCTCCTGGATGCCTGTTATGGCACATGAAGAGAGAGACTGTGCTGGAGATGGCTTTACCGCAGATACATGTTTATGCAAATGAATTTTAAAACAATGTATCAAATCCTTAATATTCAGCTGTCTTTCCAAGAACATGATGTTTTCCCGCTTTTTTATGGCCTGCTCAACTAATCTGTGTATTCTGAGCCTGCTTGGGTTTTGTGCAGTACATCATCTGAAATAACGATTTTTCAGATGGGTGATCCTTGCTCCAGTCACATTTTTAAGATATCACTGAAACTGCAGCCTGTAGTTGAAGTATGTACTGATGTTAATGAAGAGGGTATGAGGTTCTCCTCTTTCAAAGTGTCTTTCAAGGACTGAAAGCCTTAGGGATCGTTGGGGATGCTCAGAATTCACTGGTTTAAATTACTGAACCTGAAACTTGTTTATTATTTGGAAAAATATCTTCCTGAGTCTGCATGTGCTCTTTTTACAACAGAAATTATAATCTGAGATAGGAATTAGTCCGCCCCCCTGCCCTTTTTTTAGCAATGCACTGAGTGATGAATCCAATTTGTATCTCTAAATGTTGTTTCATTAAGGAGAAATGTTTAAGAAAATTACTGTGCATATTTTCATCAGATCTATCAGATATTCATTAAAGAGTCAGTCCCTGAATGAGCAAATTATTGTGTCAGGTGATCATTCCCTTAAGGAAGTGACAAATCCAAAATATGAACGTGTGGAATAAAATGGGAAATTAATATTTCAGATCATTCACTGTCAATGGTACTTATAACTAATGGTCAGGAATATAAAATAGCTTAGAGGACTGATATAACTAGCTTCTGGATAGCTCTACTTTCATACAAAGGCACCCACTAGACCATTTCTTTTTTTTTTTTTTTTGTATATAACTTTTTGACATTTTTGGAGGCTGACACTTAGAAGCATCCATTTCTGCAGCTTGTTTGAAAGACAAAATAAGAAAATCAATAGAGTTGTGAGACAGAAACATGGGAACTCCTAAGAAAAAAGGTGAATTGAACTTTAATTTCTCAGTCAAATGAAACATGAAACTGAGCTAGACTACCTCTAATGTGCAAGCAACTTTTCCCTTAAATCATAAATGGCGTATCATGTTTTATGCCTCCATACTTTCTGCTTTGTAGCTAGCCTAGAAATAGAGATGTAAAATACTTCCAGAAATTATAATTCTGTATTACTCTTTAGTGCTAACAAGTTGAAATGATCACAACTCTAGACCATGTTAGATGTTCTGGTTTAAGCAAAAGTAAACTTTGGGATGTCTTTCTCTTGCTCTCCCCTTTGTTCTCTCCTCTCTTTCTTTCCTCTTTCCTATTTGGCACCAGATTTTTCAAGGTCAGTAGTGAGTGACATTATGCTGAATTTGTGGAGTTAAATTGGCATAGTTTTGGAGATCGGGTGTTGAGAATACCAAAATTAAAACAAACTCAGAAAGAAACTGAAGAAATTGGTGGCAGGTGAATTATTTGGCAGCTGTTAAACATGATGAGGGGATTAATACAACCTCTAGCTCAAAAAACATCCATTCATCTGAATCCAAGAAGATACTCATAGAAAATGGCATCCACACATGCCTTGTTTCTTTTATTCCTCCTCAAACGTTTATTGTTTGCTAGTGTCAGAGATTATTGGGACCTAAGTCTAAGCCAGTGAGGATCTACTGCCCATGTATAGGTATTCCTAACTGCATATATCTCTGGGCAAAGTTGCAAGTCAAACAGCACTTAGTAAAGATCCATAACTATCTGGGAGAGCAAGATGTTTGCTACGCTCCAGAATGTCTATTTATCCCTACCAATTTTGTCAGTAAGTACTAAATTATCGTACAAATACAAATACGTTGTCCTTAAAAGCATCTGAAGAAGCTAATAATGTGAATAATGATTTTCTTCCTGACATTCAGTAAAAAACCCTCTGCTAAACAGTTTTCTCTCCTCATTGGCTGGGGTCAGTCAACTTCTGAAATCAATAGCTTCATTTAGTTTGGCATCAGATGGCTGGGGTAGTTTAATTTCAATTTACATTATGATGCTTTCTTTTGGACTTCATTCTAATAGCAATTTCAGTATTCATTCTAATATTTGTTTTGTTATTACACTCTGAGTGGAATGATTTTGAAGTACTGTTATAACTGTAGTCACTCAAGCTAGGAATTGGAAAGCTGGTTTGCAACTGGACAACTGCTATTTGTGCTGAAAGACCGTGGAGATATGAAGACATTCAAGTTTGCTGTTCCATCTAGACATATTTTTTCTGAGGATCTGTTCACTCAAAGATCAATTCAGAAATATAACAGCTTAAAAGAAATGTGTGCCTGAATCAGCATAACTTTCCTGCTTCTACTGTTAGTGTTACTGCTGAAGTGAGCTGAGTGCAGGGTTTGTACTACAAAGTGCCACCACGCTGGTAGGACGGTGATAAGGGCTTCCTGTGGCATCTCCATTTGGGGCAAGTTTTTCTGGCATCAGTTTTTCTCATGGTTGATACCTGTTTCCCCATCACTTGCCATCCTTTCAGGAAATAAGGTTATTTTCACATCTTTGTATTTCTTCCATATGTTGTCTAAATAAATAAGGGACTGGGTAGGACTTAATGTGCTGTTCCAGGGGACTCTGTGGGGGACGTTGGTTCTTAGAGGTTTTGATGAACAGGAAAATAACAATATTGGCATTTAGGCGGTTATTGGGATCTGGCAAAGCACTCATTGAAATGTCTGGGGAGGCTCATACCTCAATAGTTTCAAGTAATCTATAAACAGAAGCAGACAGATGTCTTGTGAAGCTAGGTCACATTATCAGGAATTTCTTCATGGCCATAAGATAAATGTTCTGTTCAGCTGATCCATAACGATTTGCCTCTAGGAAAAAAAAAATGGTTTATAATAATTTACTTCTAATTCCATTACTCAGTACCTGAGTGCTCTTCTGATTTTTTTTTTAAAAGCTTGTTCCCTTTGTTAGTATTACCTTTTTTTTCTTTTTTCTTTTTTTTTTTTTTTTTTTTAAGGTAATGCAGTTATCTGCCTAATGTTTTTAAATACTAAAAAGAACCTTAAAATAAAATAAGCAGCTGAAAGTAACCATGCCCCATCTAACTGCTCTTCTTTTGAGAGTAAGCTATTCAAAGTTTTAGTACTCATTTGATTTGGGGATGAGATAGGTGCTTGGTGAAATGTGCTGAATTCATCCTTCATTATGCTATTGTAACTGGGACAAAACCTTTAATCTAAAAATATATTCCCCCTACTTGACTTTTCAAATTTCGTGTTTTGGTAAACTGATGCTTTGCAAGTACTTGATTGTTTGGCTTCTGAGACCTGAAATGGGACACTATTCCACTGCTTCAAGTAATCATAAAGGTACACAACGTTTTCCATCACTTTGTTGCTAAGGGAAATGTTATAGGGACTGGGAAGGTGGGTGGGTGGAGGGATGAGGAATGTGAACTCCTGCGAGTGAGGGGGTGAATAAGCCTGTTCAGGTAACTACAGACAAGTTCACGCCAGCTCTCCTAGCAGCCTGAGATTGCCCTGACAGGTGAGGTAAAGCCTCCATAATCTCTCAGGTTTTGCAGGATGGTGTTGATGTCTGTCAGAGCTTGCTCTTTCAAGTTTTGTGCCTACACTTTCTGTGTGAAGATTGAAGTGAGGACAGTTTGAGCTGAGAGAAAGGTTGGAAGGGGAGAGACCTATTCCCTGCTAATGAGTTCATCATTTAAGTGGGTTGAACTTTGCTAACCTGTGTTGTGGCAGGCAGGTGGTCGTTATATTAGTCCCTAATGAATTGGTAATGTCATGATGTCAAGGAATCCATCCAGTGTATGTTAATTTAAGATCTGCGTGGAGCTACTTGAATATGTGCTGTAGGATAGAGTCACTGCTGGTGATGAAGTGCCATCAGATAGCCTGGAATAAGGCTGAGAGAACTGGGGATGTTCAACCTGGAGAAGAGAAGGTTCCGGCGAGACCTCATTGTGACCTTCCAGTACCTAAAGGAGGCTTATAAAGAAGATGTAGAGTGACTTTTTACACAGGCAGGTAGTGATAGGACAAGGGGGAATGGCTTTAAACTGAACGAGGGGAGATTTAGATTAGAAGTTAGGAAGAAATTCTTCACTCAGAGGGTGGTGAGGCACTGGAACAGGTTGCCCAGAGAAGCCGTGGATGCCCCATCCCTGGACCCATTCAAAGCCAGGCTGGATGGGGCCCTGGGCAGCCTGATCTAGTGGGTGGCGTCCCTGCCCATGGCAGGGGGTTGGAACCAGATGATCTTTAAGTTCCCTTCCAAACCATTCTATGATTGTATGAAATGATTTTTTGTCTAAACTGGGTAGAAGAAATCATCAGTCCTTCATGCTAAAGCTACCTGCTTCTCTTGCTCCAGCAATGTCAAAGTGTCACATTAGAGCACTTTTATTGAAGCCTCATGTTTAGAGCAGCATTTCTTTCCTTTGCTGGGTCACTCTGTAGTGACCTTTTGACATTAGACTCCTGGACACAGTTTAGAGATGCACAAATGAGGTTGTGTCTCTCACTGTGCACTCTTGACATACTTTCTTTTATCCCTTCAGTGGATTTAACAAAATAAATAAATAAATAAATAAAAAGCCTGTAAATCCATCATATATCGCAACCAGTGTTTTTGCACTTGCAAAATGTACTTGCTGCCTTCCCAACAGTGATCTCTATGATCTCTAAAATACATGCTAAGATTTAATTCAGCTTTAAGTAGCTGCAAGTTTTTTGACCTAATATCAAATTATAAGTGCTATTTTACTACTTATAAATGCATCTATTCTGCAGAAAATCTGATTTATTCTTAAAAGCAAAAAGCAGAAAAGTGGTATCTTTTGCAGAATGTTTGGAAAATGAGCTGTATATCTACAATTATTTTTAGGAGACAAAGCTTTAATAAGTGAAAGTGTTCTTGCTGATGAGGGGGGTGAAAAGGGAAAGGTACAGGTGGTGTTAAAAGTATTGTTTTGAGGGTTCACTCACTTGTAATATTTGTGATATTTGTAACAAGACATTATTTCCAAATATTGTCCTTTGAAAGGACAGGACTGGAGCCTTAGTAAACAGGTATTGCATTCACTATGTAATAAACTTTGTGTAGTTTCTTGCACATTTATTTGCAATTGAATTTGAGGAATGACATCTTGTTGTTTTTTGAAGTCACCTAGGCAAATTTCAAAGCCAGATTTCATTAACTATCATGCCTCAGAATAAAATATATTTTATTTACAATGAATAATTATTCCCAAAAATGTAATTGACCTTAAGTTTTTCAGAATAACCCAGGAAGTGTGTATTTAGGTTAAAAGAAACTTTTCATCGAAAATAATGTAGAAAAATCATTGAGATACAGCTGTTTACAGCAAAATGCAGTGCAAGCAAATTGCTGTAATGGCGCAATTCATATATTCTATACATTCTGTTTTTGTGTAAGTCAAATCTGTGTTAGTAACAATACACAGCTTTTGTGTGCTTATGAAAAGAACATATTTGGGATGTTAGAAAACAAAGAAATGAGAGTAAGAAAAAAATGATTCTGAAGTTAATGTCCTGGATCTGACAGATGAACACTGCATCAAGTGTTGCCCACTTTAGCAAGAAATTAATTCTGCCGTAGATCTTGTATGTGTGGATTTACTGCACTGGTTGAAAACTGGAAAGTGACTTCAGTCATGCTCCAGTTTCTCTGATCTTGAATATTATTTTGTTCCATAGACTTCAGTGATTGATGATAAAGAAGAATAATGTGAATAAACAGAACTGCATAAAAGCATTCCTCATTTTCTGAATACTGCAACACAGGTTGTAGTAGGACACAAAATAATTGAAATAAGTTGATTTCTGGTGTGCTGGATTACTGCTTTGTGTCTCCAGAACTACCAAGCACATTGTCGTTTTTTATTATTCCCTCTTCTTTCCATCACAAAAACAAAATCCCTGAAAAATCATGTAGTTGGTTAAGGAAGCAAAGTAATATTTTCCAAATGAACTATAATTTTGTTGTTGAGGAAGAAGCCATGACTAATAAAGGGGCATTTTCCTAATCCTGTTTTTCAATTTCCATCATATGAATTCAGTGAAAAGTATGTGCCAATAATGAAGATAAGGAAAATGATTGTTACACTGGGGAAGTGTTTTCAACTTTTCAGAAATTACCCTACTGTACCTTTTCCTCTAACTTTCATTTGCCTTTTTTTTTTTNTGTGTGCAGCAACACTCTAGAGAATGGGTTTTTGCAATAGCTATACTGATTTTTCAACTCTTATATTTCTTGGTGACATAAATGTTTAGGTACAAGGCTGTCCACATTTGTTTTTCACAGATCGCCCACTTCAGATTATTGTGTTCAGTAATGTTTCGGGTTTTTTAGAACTATTCCAAATCATGATTCTGTAACACCTGCTGTTCTCCTATGCTGTATGAGCTAAAATTCTCCCCACCTCCCGTTCCTGTCTGTGTTTGCTAGATAATGAAGGACACTTGCCTTTGTAGACTCTCTTACATAAATATTTCAAAATGTTTATTTTCTCTCCTACCTAGGATTATTGCAATAGTTCAGAGGAAGTTTACAAACCTGCCAGTTGCTCAGATGAGTCATAATACTGTAATCCTGTTCCTCTAATTCATCAAAGATTCCTGGCATATTTGACTAGTCCATGGCATCTATAAATCTTGGTTCTTGCTGCATTCCAGTTTCTATAGTTCCCTTCCATCTTTCTTCTAATTCTTAGCAGTTTATTTAAACCTACACAGTGTGACAAAGCTTTTCACCCTCTGAAGTGGCTGCACTGAAATGGCAAGTGTAATTGATTCATCTTTACATGACTAAGGTTTGTGAGAGTCTTTAAGCCTTTCCTGACGTGGTGTGCTGTACTCGGAGCATGTAAGCTGTTAAGCAGTGGGTATGTAACTTAGCGAGATGGACACTCAAGACAACTGAAAGCTTCTCAGCTGTGTAGCACAACTGAATTTTGTTGCCACAAGAATGAGGATGCTGGGGCTTGCCAGTTCTTCTGTAGAAGGGAAAGGGTTGAATTTTTGGACTTCCCTAGATTTTGCTCTCTTAGTTTTCATAAACTCTTCTTGAGGAACATTTAAAGTTGTTTGAAAGATCTTCAAAATTCCGTGTGTCAGGAAATCCACCTTCTAATGATGGAAGATTTGTTTGCCCTAATATCTGAGAGCTTCATTTGTGGCTTACTCCCTACCTACGCTCCAGAGGTACATCGAGTTCTGAAGCTTTGCTTTGCAAGGAAAAGTGCTTCTGTAATCAGCACATTGTGAAGAGATAATTAAGCCTGGAGAGGTTATAAGATTTATGTTGGAAATGGAGAAAATACATTCTCAATATGAGCTTGTATTTATAGAAAGCAAGACTTTGTCAGGGCAATCAACTTTTTGATTTGCAGTTCAGGCATTGGGCAGCAACGCAGAACCCTTCAGCCCTCAGCCTCTGTCAGGAAAGTGCCTCATGTTTTTAAATCAGTTTGCGTAATGAGATTTGTTGTGACCTTCTAGACAAAGTAGAGAGAGAAAGTTCCTCAAAATAAAGCTGCCTGTGTTTTCAGAACCTCCTTTCCTTGCTATGCACCCACTGTAGCTGACACCAAGCTCTACAGGGAAGCTGGGGAGGGTCCACAGTGGGCTAGTGAAACTATGACCATGCCTTGCCTTTCTATCCCAAGGTGTTGGTAGACTGCTGGATAGCTAAGGAGGCAAACTGCATATCAAGAGCATGATTTCTAAGGTAGCACAAGGCTTTTGCCCTGAAGTCTTTAACAAAGATATCTTTTTCCTCTGTAGTTCTGAGTCTGTTTTGACAGAAGAAGAGCTGACTCTCTATTTTTCTGTGTTTACCAGCATGCATTTTATATGCTTACATTGCAAAAACAAACAAACAAACAACAAAAAAAAAAAAAAAAAAAAACACAATAAATCCCAGAATAAACAGATGACAAGCTCCAGAGTGTATTTTAACTTAGGTCGGCTTGCTGCAGCAGTGCCAGTACCCACCACGAGGAGCACTACCTTCCAATACTTTGCCTGATCCAAAGGCATCCACTGAGTGGGGAAGTATCCTTTCTTCCCCATCGATAACTGCAGAGGTCTGAAAGCATGAGATTGGAATATATTGATTATGGTTCTTGCCTGCTGTAGATCAGAAATGTTACAAGTATCTTGAGGGTATGGCAAACAGTTTTTCTTCTTTCTTTCCCTTTCCCTGCCCAAAGGACTGTCTGGCCTTGTGTTAAGGACTGCGAGTATGGGCAGTACCCCAACACCTCCTCCCCAGCAGGCCAACTGGGACCAGTTTAGTTACCCTTGGTGCTAGGCAGCCGTATCTCATTTTCAGATTGAAGTTGTGACATGCCACCTTCCAGATGTTTAAGAATTATTTTCTCCATATTAAATCACCCATTTAAAGGAAGGAGACAGTAAGATTTTTAGTGTTAAAGGAGCTGCAAATCATAAAGAAATATTTTCTATAATTTTAAAGTATAATTTAATAGTTGTATCAGATATGCTCCAATGCTTTCCTCTGTCTTAGCAAGCACTTGGCTTCCACCTCATTGTTTACTTTTGGAAAGAGACATGAAAATAAGAGTATGTAGGGAAAACTGCTGAAGTCACATTTTCAATCTTATTCAGTATTTTAAATAAACTAATTGTTTCTTATTATTTTGATTCTAAATTCTCTGTCATCATTTCTGTTGTGTTTGGAGATCATTTTGTATCTCAATATATTTATTATCTATTTTGAGATACAAAGATAACAGGGCAAGACATTCTGTAGCTTGGTTTCTCCTGCTCTCAGTATTTTTTAACAGCATCCCTTAAAATAGAAAAGCAAAACTATGTGTCCTACTTTCTCCTCACTAAAATAGATGCCTTTTGTTAATTTTAGATACAGCAGAGCAGGATATGTAATTAATGATATCAAAGAATCCATATGATATTCAACAGGGTCCTAACATCAAGGACAAAAGAAGTCTGACAACAGCTGTCCTTATGATTTGGTTTGTAAAATGTTTTCTTTTATTTCAGGAAGCTGGATGCTTTCATCTATGATGCAGCAGTGCTGAATTACAAGGCTGGAAGAGATGAAGGCTGCAAACTTGTCACAATAGGCAGTGGATACATCTTTGCCACTACAGGCTATGGAATAGCACTTCAGAAGGGATCACCTTGGAAGAGACAAATTGATCTAGCCCTCCTTCAATTTGTTGGAGATGGTAGGGACCAATCTTTTTTCTTTCCTTTATTTTTTTTCTTCTGTATATGCACAGTTAATTCAGTTTTAGTAGCTCTGAGCCTTTTACTGCTGTTCTCTTAGCTTTTCTGTTTTTTTTGTTGTTGTTGTTGTTGTTTTTTAAAAACACAAACAAATGGGTAGAATTGTTTCTTGATGCTAAGACAGGAATTCTCTTCCACTGTGTTCTAACTCACCTCACTGCCAAGGACACTTGCATCTATTTTCAGAAAGTGTTTCCATATACATCTCAAAATAATGTTGTCCTCAATGTTAAAGAGCACTTCTAAATTTATTTTCTTTCTTTTTATTCTTTTTATGTTTATTTTTTATTTATTGCCTATGAGCAATTCCTGAGGAGTTTTTACTTGGTAGACAAGTTATCTTGCAGCATGACCAAGTCAGCTCATCTATGCCTGTCTTGTAGGTAGAGGAATTAATGACTTTTCTTATTGACAAGTTCTTTGAGGTTTTCCTTGTGGCGAGAAGAGAAAAAGACTGCAAATTTTTGCTTTGCAATACAACAAATCAAAGTTGATAGTAGAGAGGACACAAATCTCTGCTGTTTTGCCTCTTAGAAGTATTTAGCTCAGTTCTGAACTGGTGTGAGGGGTCCCTAGTTAGGATGGGTTAATTAACTTCTGGTATAAGCATGTGTACAGAATTGAAGCAGGCTGACTGGTTTTATTGGATTTCAATCAACTATTTGTCATTCTAACACAAAAACAGAAGAACTGTAAGTCCTCTTGGCGCTTCTGCCCTACTGAAAAATCAAAAAAATTATTGCACATCTTTGATGTGTTTGTAGAGAGTAATAATAGCTTGTTCTCCACATAGGGCTTGAAGTACATTTTGACTGTAGAAATATTTCTTTGCCTCAGTGAAACTTCAAACCTTTCAGATGTACATGTGAATAAAAATGTGATGGTTAACAATATTTCTGTATTCTGTATTATGACTAAAATCCTCCCTCAGATCAGAATATGGTGTGTGTTACATGATCATTTTGAATCTTTTACATAGAACGCGTTAATTTTATATATTTTTTTTTAATGCTTCATTGAAAAAGAAATATGTACTTAAGGTCACTAACAGCATGTCATAGAGGCTAAGAATGGTAAATTTTTGTATGATAGGACAGTTTTAAATAGTCATATGCAAGACCATAGCATAGTGGCATCCTGTTCCATACAACAAATAAACAAAATGAAAACAAAAAAAAAAAACCAACAAGACAGTGATTTTCAAACTGGAGACGGTGAGTGTGTTAGTTTTCCAGCGCATGAATTTTATTTCCATTATAATACTAAATGTCTGGAAGAGACGTAATCATCATGACTGATAGATTTTTTTTCTGGTTCACATGGAGAGATACTAGTGTCACCGTTATTGATCTGTTGGATTTAGAGAGGCTTATGGAAGAAACATTGTTTACTTTGAGTAATGAATATATCACCCACAATGACTAGGTTTCAAGCAATGACATATTCTTTAAAACAGTTGGAGTTAATAGGCTAAAATCTTTATTATTTGTGAATATTGTGTGAATAAAATATTTTTCTATTTTTGTTATAGTATTAAGAAGCGTTAGATACTGTAATTCTGACTCATTTTACATAAGTAAACTGAATGAGAGAAGTAGAACTATCTGTCCTAAACTAAAGGAGAAAAAGACTGGTACAGCCTGAAAGATGATCTGAGGTCTTCCTCAGTCATTAAGTAACCCCTCTAGATGTTGCCAGATCATCACTGAGGTTTTCATTCTTTTCACCTTGTGTTTTCTTCCTGCTCACTCTTTCATTATTTTTGATACTTTCTAAACCAACAAAAAGAAATGAAATGCCAGAGAAAGAAAATAAATAAAATAGAAGGGAAATTATTTGAACCTGATCAAGAAAAAAATCCTCAAAATACCAAAGATACTGCATTTATATGTATCACTTTGTCCCTTACTGTCAGGGAGAAAATAGAATGGAAGGGTGGGAAGAGAAAAATTGTATCATGTGTTTATGCTTTGACCTGTGAACTTACATAGCATGTGAATGCTTATCTCTCTAACCCATTTTTAGTAGCTGAAAATAAAACAATTTAGTTGTCCTCAAAACTTGGTATTAAAATTTCCATATGAATAATTTACAGAATAGTAATAGATACAGACAACACCCAGCTGAATGAAAGCTTGTCATGAAATATCTGCTACCATGTTAAATGATGCTTAGATTACGTCAGAAGATAAGCAAAAGTTTTGAATGCACAAGCCATGGGGATTATGAATGTTTGTGGCATTTTTTTCTGGGGTACTTTTCAATACCTCTAGAAAGTGTTCTGAACAACCCATGAATGCTAAAATTATCATTTTCTCCTGTAAAGAACCCCTAAACTTGTTCAGAAAATGGTTTGGGCACTAGGTAAGAGGGTAGCGGTTGGACATATATGATGGGTAGGAATAAGTATGTTTCCTTCAGTCCTATAAATGATTGCTGCCTTGTCTCACTTCATTGTTTCACAGATCTAGATGATAATTTTCAGAATAAAAAAAGAGTATAAATATAAAGAATAATTATGAGGTTGAAAGTTCTTCTACTACTTTGTAAAGTACATTGCAGGTGAACTGGAACAAAATGCCAGGAAATTAAATGTAAAGAACGATTGCCTTGAACTAGCATGACCTGATAGTGGTAATCTAGGTCTAACCTCAGTAGTTCGATGAGCAATCTTTTTAGCCATGAACTTACATAACTCTGTTTTGATGAATCAGAAGGGATGAACACAGAGTTCAGACCAACATCATTTTGCTATATCACTAAAAATCTCTTTGAAGTTTTCTAGACTAAAAGCAAATGTGGTTGTGTGGAAAGTTTCATCTTAAGATGAAACTCCCGGGAAATCCACACTGGAGTCTGAATGAAGTTCTTTAAATAAATAGGCATACACAAATGAAAGTAGAAATATTTCTTTCACATGTGTAGTCTCTGCAGAATTTATTATTCTTTAAGACTATCCCTATAAAACAGCAAAGCACCTAGCAGTATTGAATCTTTATTCAGTACATAAAATAGAACATTCAGCTCTATGGAATGGTTTCAATGAAAGATTATTAATCTAATGAGTTTCATAAATATAAGAGAAAATCCTAATGAGTTGAGCAAACACAATTTATTGATACGATTATTATGTTAATGAGTGAAGGAGAGAACCTTTTGGATGATACTTGCTAGATATTTGGATAAGACCAAGTAATTTGTATAAAAGTATATCTGATTACACTGGCATAAATGTTGATTTCATCTCTTTCTTTCTTTTTTTTTTTTACATTTATACTGTACTGAGATCTTGAAATGTGTTTTAGAACTTCCAATTTCCTCTGCATGTGTCTTTCCCCTGAGATTTTTCTCATTTGATTTTATCCTTGCTTGTTCCATGTTATTCTCATATCCAAGTCAGTTCACTTATACATTCAAATGAATTTTTTTTGCACAGTTGATAGGAACCTTTTCTTTCTTCCTCACTGATATAAAACATCCAACTCAAGTATTACTGAGTTGTTCATGCAAGAGCATCTTTTCATACTTTCCACAATACAATGCTTTTTCTGCATTAAGTAAATGACTTTGAATCCTTTTTTGGATCTTGTTGGTACTGGAAAAAAATAAGGTAAATACAAAGGGACATAGGTTTGTGTTAGGGATAGCTTTAAACTTAGACTGGGTGAGTTATATATATCTACATGAGTAGTGTTGTGATCCTGAGGACAGTGTCACTGGGTGGACAAAGTGTACTGCCAATTGACGATTACCTTGGGAAAGCAACTCTGAAGTCTCAGTGGAAGGAAGCAGGCTACAAGACACCAAACTCATTATTCTAACCAGCAAGAAAAAGAGAGAGAGGGGGAAGGAGCATGGGAAGGAGTTGCCGAGGAATTTAAATAATAGAGAATAGCTACTTAGTTGTCTTCTTGCAAATAGAATTATCCCCAGTGTTTTATCACTTGGTCTGTGCAGATTCATATACATAGCTCAGTTCATAGTAAGTTGAGATTAATATTCATTTGTTATTAATAACTTTAATTGCTTTGGATCACTGAACATTTTTAATATACTGAGTTAGGAGTTGTTTTTCCTTGCATAAAGGATACAAGTGAAGTGCATCAGTGAATTTTTGGTTTTGTATATCTTACTGTCTCATCTTACATCACATCTCATCTGCATAGATTTGCAGTTGACAGTTAGCATCTGCAGTTCTATTTGAAATAGTTGATCATCAAGGTAATTCTCTAAAGCACAGTGGTGGTTGTGCTTTTTCTTGGCTTGCTGTAGTCGCAAGAAGAAATTTTCATTTTTTTAACAGAGAATTAAAAGTATTTCTACTGAGACTCAGAAGACTATTTCTCAATCTTCTGTTGAGAAATAGAAGAACCCAAAAGTTCAAAAGCAACTAAAATGATATGGCTGCTAAGAAACAGCACCATCATTTTGTTTGGATCTTCCGCCCACAACAGCAGCAATGTGTCAGAACAGAAATGTTGCATACTGAAGAGTCGCACGATACGTGCTCTGATTTCTTTTATAAACCTCTGTAAGGAGCAGTTGGGCAGGCTGACATCCCAGAATCCAGCACGTTACCCTAGCAGCTGTCAACTGCTTTTTTTGTGTTAGCTTGTGGTCTGATAAGTTCGTACAGGCTCAGGCACACAGCCTGAGTAATTTAGCAAGTCAATAACTGCTGGACTGCAACAGTAGTAATGACACTTATATTCCTCCAGCCTTCAATATTACAAACTTTTGGCCAGCTGTCTGAAGGCTGAGGTATTCCCTATGCTCATCTGGCTTGGGCTGCATGGTGTGACTTAAAGCAGAATGGTACTTTGATAAAAGTATACTGCAAACTGGCTTGCAAGAAGTTGCTTCTGAAATCTTTTGTAGTGCCACATATTTGGGATTTGGAGCAGAATCACTTGGGCCTAGTAGGTGTGGAGAAATTATTATTTCTCTTTCTCTCTCTCTCTCTCTTGCATTTTTGAGTAAATGAGATTATTGAATTGCAAATGACAAAGTTGATTTGGGATTAAGAGAGTAAGAAAGCTTCAGAGGGTGCATGGGATAAAGAGGAAGATAGTAAGGAGCCTTTAGCTATGTGGATGCAGCCAAAATAGAGGGACAAAAGACATGTGACAGCAGAAATGGGTGGAAATGGAGGACAGAAAAATGCTGTGTAAAGAGGGCAAGTATGTAGAGGAGTGAGAGAATATCAGCCAGCTGGCCAGATTGAGCACCTACTACATGTGAAGTACTTGTAACCTGTTGTGCTACCTGCAGGCTATGAGCTCAGTTCAAATGGAGATCTGGGAAGAGATCTCCAGGAAAAGAGGGGCAGACAGTAAAGCTGAATTAAACCCTTAAAGCTGCAACCTTTAGAGCAATCAGAGACACAAAGATGTAAAGAAGAAAACTGGTTTTGGTGTGAGTTTCCACAGAGCATCTGCTATCCCCTTCCTAATACCTTTAAATTCTGGTTAATCTTTATGTGTGTTTAGGATGGCTTAATACAGTAAGAATTATTTTCCTGGGTGGATAATTGCTTCCCACTCCTTAGGGGTAATAGGTAACTGTGGAAGTAAGATTTGCCCCCTTACATCTGGAAGAGGAAAGTGCTTTGCTGTTTTTTTTCATATTTTAGCATAAGCCTTCCAAATCTCAATTAGAAGGAAGTGTAGCAGTGTGACTCACGCTGGCTGTTAAAACTCAAGAAGGAAATACGTATGTGATTATAAGGACATATTTTCAGTGTGTGCTGCTGAGGCAGAATACACCCACAATCCCAGTGATTTTCTGTTTATATATTTAGTGTCCTCCTTAAGCAGTGGGTGGAACAAATGTGACTGGAGAGTGTATAAGAGGAGGCTGTTTGTGTAGCTGAACAAGAATGCGAGGGATTGTAATATTGAAAGTCGTGCTTAACGGTTTTGTTAATTCATCCGTAACTAATGGGGGCATGCAGAGTGCAATCATTAGCTCACCATAAGTTTATTGCTGTCAGTCATCTGTGTTCCTCTTACTATTTTTACAAGGGGAAATAACTCAGAAAATTCACATGGTAAGAGAGATTGTTTTGGGGGTTCCAGGCTGAATTCGGGAGGTCATGGTGCTTATATATAAGATCTTACATGCAACATGTTATATAGTTCATATAACTAGGTCAAATTGAAATTGATGAGGTTATTGAACCAAACACACATCAAACCATTTGGCTTCTGACTCCTCTGTTTAGGGTAAACAGCCTCTTATGTTGGGATCTGCAAATGAGCGAGTGCTACCTTCCTCCTCCAACACTTGGTGGGAGTTATCACCAGAGGAAGTGCAATTCTGTCCCTAAATTTGAAAACTGTCCAGTTTGAATAAGCAGATGATTCTGCTAGTGTAGCCACAGTCTTTTGAAAATGATGCCCCACATTTTCCAACGTGAACATAAATATTTAACCCCTTTATTCAAGATACACAATTGGTATATATCGATTTTCTTTACTTGCATGTTAGCTCCTCAGGCTGAACCTCAGGTTAGCACTTTGTGCAAGAGTCACTATCCATCATACCATCAGGCACAGCCTGTGTCTTTTTGCACCTTCTGCCGTCACGTGCTGTGACCTCCTGCTGTGGTGGCTTCCTCCTGAACTGCACCTTATACAAGCCTAGGGGGTATGCTGCCGTAATTCACCAATAAAACAAAGCTAAATTTAATCTTTTTTGAATCCAGAAGGGGTATGAAATAGATTTCTTCTCTCTTTGTGTGAGAATAATTAAATAGATTAAAATTAAGGTAAGGACTTGATGAAAAATCCCTCCTAAGGGAATACCTAAGGAAGTGAGGCAGCCTGTGAATCATAAGTGATTATCTACAGCAACCCAGGGAGGATGGATAGGAATCTATATGGTTAAAGTAGAGCAGAAAAACACCTGACTCCTAAAGAAGAAAAGTAAGAACTCGGTGAGTTATAGACTTTAATGCATATAAAAATATTAAAACACATTATTTAGCATTTTATTTTGATCATTTGGAGCATAAGAAGAGAATCAGAATAAAAAAGTGGATTTTCCAATTACAAATGTTGTAAAATTAACGTAAGTTACTTATCAGATAGAATAACTAGTTTTGCAGAGAACTTGAAGAAGTGAAACACAACAAAATAGTAAATTCTTCACAGGGACCATTTCTGCTTCCTTTTCCACTTGGTCAGTGCTTTGACTGTAATCACTGTTTGTAAACAGTTGCTTATTCTTCCCTTCCTTAACTTTCATTTACTGGCTTCTTGACAAGCATTTCTCATGTGTAGAGCTAATTCTAAAGTCATATCTCTGTCAGTTATTATTTCTTCCATTTCCCTCCATCAAACACCCTGTCCAAACTTCTGCTGGTGTTTGCTCCCCACTGGGGGCTGGCTGAATGCAGCACAACTTTTAAAAGCAAATAGTGCCTTGGACTTCTGTGTGATATTTTGGACTGTCGTGAGCCTGTGGTTAATCTGGCTGTGTTCCCAAGTCATGCTGAAACCCAGCTCAGGTTTGGTTTACTTCCCAAGAGTGAAGATCAAAGTAAGTAAATCATGGGCTTGCTTCAATTTTGGGGTGATTTTCTACCAGGATGAAGCTCTCCCCACAGCTGTGCTGGCTGTGACAATGCCCTTTGGTGCTGCTCAGCGTTTTGGGGAGAAGGATAAAAGCTGTATGGCTGTGGGCTTGGAGAAGGGAGATGGAGGCACTGCCAGGTGTGCAGCACTTCTGGTGCTTGTTACTTATTGACTATTGAACTATGCTCTTGGTTTTGCCATCAGGGGATACAGGGTTAGACATTGTGCTTTCTGTCTCTGTCCTTTTTCTCCAAACTTTTATCCTCAGGAAGAAGGGGAGAAGATGCTCAGGTGCCATTCAAGTTTGAGGTCTTGCTTTCTTCCCTAGAATGGAGCAGCAAGTTGATTTTATAATTTGCTTTTTAAATAAGCAGCAAAGAAGGCTATCATAGTTTGTTCTCTTTTTGGATGTAATTATAAAACTTTGTGCTTGTATATTTCTTGCAAGTTCTTAACTAGGGAGTTATTTGGATGATAATGAAAATGTTTGTCTTTTAACTAAGCATGAGGAACACATCAGCCAAATATTGAAAAGCTGTTGTTTTCCCCTAAAACAAACAAACAAACAAAAAGCTTACCCTCAAACTGCTTTTCTGTAAGTGCACGTGGAGAATGATGGATTATGTATTTTTTTTTTTTTTTAAGTAACCTGCAATATTTAGTATGTGTGCATCTTCCTGGATGCACGTATAGATGTCAGGGGAAAAACACTCTGAAAAGAAAATAACATCAGTGAAATGACGCATAAGGCAAACAGCTTTAAGCATGGCTGGGCCGTCATTCGGGAAGATGCTGGCTCTTTCTGTAAGGTGGTTTAATGAGCTAAGCTGAGGAGCAAGAGAGGATGCCAGACTCTGGTGCAGGAGGCTGGGCCTAGGAAACAGAGGGTTCTGGCACCTCCTAAAAGCACCCCTGAGAGCTGACGCATCTCTAGGGAAAGAGACAGGGACTGCAGAAGGGGAGCATGTTTTTCAGCTCAGAGAGGACGGTGGCAGGGATGGATGACACTTCCCAAAGCTTGCAAAAAAGGCTGAAGGATATGATGGGAAAAGTGTGCAATTCTACCTTTTGATCTATATCTTGTCTGTGTCTGGATAATGATGTTTTCATTGTGAAGAAATTGTTCTGAGGATGCACCGGACAGTTTATCATTCTTCCCAGAGTGATAAAGTGTCAAATATGCCAGAGGTGTTGCACTGAAAATGAAGGCAGAAAGGCACTTCTGGGATATTCAGAGTCAGAATGGCCAAATGGCACATTGTGTGCAAATAGCAGCCAAAGCAGAGTGCACCATATACACAGGAACAAACCCAAAAGAAAGTCAAAGCAATGTTTGTACTGTTTGCCCTGTAACCTAAAAACATTGTAAATAGTCTTGAATTACCACTGAGAGCTAGAGTTTTGCAGTTTGTTTGAGAGGACCATAGTGCATTTTAAGTGAATAATGCAGAGCCTCAACAGTGCTGAAATATGGATCTTGAAAATACTTGCTTACACTGAGTCTTACACTGTAAATGAGACAGACTTTTTATGATACACCACTATGTAAATTAAAAAAAAAAAAAAATCTTACTGTAGGTACCATGCAGTTATTAGTGAATTTTGCAGGTTAACTATACCGTGACCATAATAAACAAAAATTAACGCTACTTTTTTTTTTTTTTTTTTTGTCAAATATATTGGAACCATTTGTTTTATAATCTTGTGCTAGTGTCATGAGGTACTTTGCTACTGAAATCTGGAACTATTCACAAAATCACAGAATGGTGAAGGTTGGAAGGGGCTCCTGGAAATCCTCTGGTCCAACCCCCCTGCCAAGCAGGGTCACCGAGAGCACATTGCACAAGATCATGTCCAGGTGGGTTTTGAATATCTCTAGAGAAGGAGACTCCACAGCCTCTCTGGGCAGCCTGTGCCAGTGCTCTGTCACCCTCACAGTAAAGAATGAGTCACTTAATCATTAATCTCATCCACACACAGATGGATACAGAAATTGATTGTGGCATGACATTCCTTTTAGTAAGTGTCTAAAATGAAAACAAAAAAATTTAAAAATAAGTCTGATTAATATTTATTAGTATCTTGGGACCCCATGTTAGATGCAGACTTGAACTCCATTAACACTTGGCTTGTTGAGGCCTGACATTTAGATATATATTGAGGTTGCTGACTGTCCAAAGTCTGTCTTATGGAAGACTTGAAGCTCCCGCTTGCGAATTAGAACTATGCACACATGGAGACAACTGAACTCTCCAATGCCTAATAATCCAAATTTCTGGTCTTTCAAGTGCCAAAATTGTATATGTCATCACCCCACACATTTACCTCACAAGACCACCCAAGAGGATTTGAAATATATTTTAATAAATATATATATTTGAAAGACATAGTGTTCCTCAGAAAGGACTTGATTCTTTTAAATATTTTTTCTGAACCAAAATTTAGCTAGACTTAAAGTTCAATGATGTTTTGAATTCTAGCTCCAGGCCAAGTTCCTAAATGGTTGATTTTTATAAAGAATGAGTCCACACCCCCATTCAGAAATTCCTCATACCAGAGGTATTTGTAAGAAAAATCTTATCCTAATGCATTTTAGAAACCAGATCTATTTTAATTTGAATAGCCAACTATAACAAAGGAAACATGAAATGTTATCCCTTCTGTAAATATCTTGGGTAA
>VXAA01003162.1:422267-463144 GCA_013399115.1 Anseranas semipalmata
AGGACCAGAATGGCAGCAAATATATAAGGCATTTTTTGCCAGTTTTATTGAATCAGCTGTGTTGAAGTGTTATTACAGTTAAAGGAGTAACTGTTGTGTGTCTGTGTGCATACACACACACGTGTGCATGTATATATATTTATGTACATATATACAGTAGAAATGACTGATTTATAGATATATATTAATTTATATATATATATATCACAGAATTACCTGACTAATCTGTCCCTTCCTAGATAATATCATTTCATAAATATGACAGTCTGATGATTCACAGTGCTTTATGATCTATAAAATTGTGGTGCATTACTTTTGGCTACTAATTAACAGTCGTTTCTGTCATTGTCACATATAATGAAAGGGCTATTACAAGAGCATGATCTGCGAGACTCTGGGATGCCTTGTTCTTCATAGCTTGCCAGGACTCTGTCATTTATCTAGACTCAAGCTTGGTTTGTTTCTGCAGTGATTTTTTTGGAAAGGTTACTGGATTATCAATAGTCACTTCAGATGTACAAGCCAAAGGGAAGGAAATGCATGGAAAACTAATGAAAAAGAGGTTTAAATTCCTCCATGAATTTTGTTATGAACTGTAAAAGGGCACAGCACTCAAATCAAATTGATGTTTGACAATCCTGGGAGATGTGAATTTTCTTGTGGGAAGTAATGAGGGCTGATTTGTCAGAGCTTCAGCTACTAATGCCCAAACCAGAAATATCACTCTCTCTTTGGACTTGAGTGTTGTTTTTTGTTTTGTTTTGTTTTTCCATAGCCTTTGTGAGTTTTATTCATAGACCTTGGGGAGGGCTTAGAAGACAGACATGGGGAACAGTCCATCAAAGTTTAGCATATATATCAAACAAAAGAAATCCGAATGTTCCACGATATAGAAATGCAACAACGAACCCCAAATACCAATGTAGTGACAATGTGCAATATCCATACTGTAACAGTTAATAGTTTATTGTGCCTATGTCCTGGATTAGAAGTCTTTTAAATATTCATTAGGACTGACTTTCTTCTTTAGGTGTTTTTCTTTCTCTAAGGTGTTTTGAAGATTGAGCACTGTAATTTGGGAGAAGGTTTGCCTTTTTCAGATGTAGAGGTCCAATTCATGCTTCAAGCACAAGTTCAAAATTAACTAGGAACTGAATTATCTCTTGCAAATTTGTGAAATGCCTTTGCTAAAATGCCCCAGTACTTGTCCTTTCTGCTTCAATGTTTCCTTCACATTCTCTGAGAACTGATTTCTCCATTGCAGTCTTGTTTTCCATTTCCAACTCACACACCCAAATTATCTGTGGACTTCAGCTTTCCCATTGCCCTGGCACTCTATCCTGTAAAATGCTCTTGCACAGCAGGTCATTGATCTTCTAGTCTGGTTTGAAGGTAGCTGAAATGTCAATATAGCTTCTAGCCATTTTTTCCTGATATTTATTCCAACGATGTATGAGTAACAATACTGAAAATGCATTCCCTAATCCCTCGGTAAGGATTAGGGGTCAGTAGCATGGGAATTCTTCCCCCAGATTGAAGGCATATCCTAAATTGTTCTGGCCCTCTGTATTGCCTGTGGTATTTTCTAGACAGAATGAAGTTTATGCTATTAAAAATAATGGAATTACTCAGCTAACTATATCCCCGAAAGAATAAAAAGGCATGTATGCACATGCAATGCTACAGTAAGTAGAACAACAATACTGTTTGAAAATGTCATATCATGCAATATAAAACAATCTTTGCAGTAACGATTGCAGTTTCTTGCACACATCTGTCCATGCTGGCAGCAGCAGCCACTGCTAAATGATAACATCCTTCATCTGAGGCCAAATCTCTTCTGTGAAATACAGATGCTAAGACTAAGAATATGCATCAGAGGGAGAGAGTTGATCTGCTTCCTTAGTTTTAAGTAAATGAAGTGCTTTAATTGCAGTAAGATATTGCATAGCCAGAACCAGAGAACAGGAGTGCTGTTTCAGACGTGATGGTGCTGTTTATTTTCCTGCCGCTGCTCAGGAGGCAGGCAGTAGCATCAGCAAAAGGCCAATCTCTTTACTAAACTCAATTCCTAGCTGCTTTTGGTGTGATCTTGCTTTCTGTTTGGTGTGTATGGGTGTGGGGGCAGATGTGATTTGTTAGCGGACTTCTGGAAAAAAACTGAGACAGTGCCTGGGCAAGGGGCATATGGTCTGGGCATTGGACAGACTTAGCCCATGCCAGTGCTTGAGGGATCTGTAAATATTGGTGAACAACACAAGTGAGGGTGTGTGCCTGTTTCACCAGCAAACTTCAGTCCTCATCAGCTGGACAAGAGGGAGAGGATCAGGCCATCTGTGTTTATGTGAGTGCAGCCTGTGTTTGAGGGTGCTGCTAATGGCACTGCTGTCTGTAAGGTTGACTCCATGTGTCCGTGTGTGCATTGGCACCGCTGGAGTACAAACTCAGGCTTACTACTGGCTGCACCTGCAGGTGGGAGCAGCAGTGGTGGCATCTACTGGACTGGGATGGGAAGAGCCTCCTGGGTCTGCGTGGGCACTGACTGCAGTTCTGCTGCATGGGGCCCCCAGTCCCCTGGGGTGGGAACCCTCTGTGTCCCCTCTCTGTAACAAGTGGTACTAGTGATAGCAGGCAGAAGAAAGTTACACCCAAATCATAGGTCCTGATTCTTACAGCAACCAGCTTCTGATGTAATTAATGAAATTTGAGGACATGTGCAACTAGGGTGCTGTGACGTGAAATCTGTTATATTTGCAAACTCTTAGTAGCTAAAACTAAAGTGCTTCACAAATGAGGCATTAAAAGGTGCTATATTTTTAAACTTGCAAAGGCTTTCTAATACTGTGAGCGCTAATTTTTGCATTCTAACTGTTTTGACTCCTTGCTCTCCCTAGGGGAAATGGAAGAGTTAGAAACCCTTTGGCTGACTGGCATTTGCCACAATGAGAAGAACGAAGTCATGAGCAGCCAGCTGGATATTGACAACATGGCAGGAGTGTTTTACATGCTTGCAGCAGCCATGGCACTCAGTTTAATAACCTTTGTCTGGGAGCACTTATTTTACTGGAAGCTTAGATTCTGCTTCACTGGAGTCTGCTCAGATAGACCGGGATTATTATTCTCAATCAGCAGGGTTAGTATTGCTTTCATTTCCCTGATTCAGGCAATAGATAGTGTAAGCACTGCCTCCCTAAAACATCACCTTTCCTTTTATTCCCACTTAGACATTTGAAATACATGTTTAGAACATTGACAAAGCGATCAATGGCCTTAGGATGTACTGGCACTCCATGGGAAGTCTTTTGTCCATTGAATTATTCTAGGGTATGAATTATCATATGTCAGGATAATTGGTAATCAAATGCTGAAATCTAATATGTTTAGGGGAAGTTTTGACGACGGAAAGATAGAGCTGCTAGATACAATAAAGGGATTCACTTACAAACAAACAAACAAAAAAAAACAAAATGAGCGAGAAATTCATGACAGACATTAGCTCTCAGGTTTGTGTATTTCTTAAACAAGTGGATTTTAAGTGATAAAAGTACTGGACTAATTTTTATAAAGGCTTTTCTTGATAGCAAGCTTAAATAACTGATATGAGAAAAGGTCAAACACAAGTGTCGTTTGTGTTTGGTTAAACAGTAAGACAGTTTTAATGCTAACATTACCAAATTCAGTGTGGGTTTACATATCCAAATAACTTATACAAATAGTAAGATAAAGGAAGTAGGTGCTTGTTCTCATATTTTTTGACAAATGAGTATTTCTTGTTTAATTTTTTAAATGTAGTACTTTTATTAGGTAATGGACTTTGCAGGATTTTTTCATATAGCTGAGGATAATTGAAAATGATACAAAAGTGCCTAATTGCTTAAAAATGTACTGAAATTACCCTTTTGTGTAAATTGGACTGTACTGGAACTGCATTAAAAATACTCTGCCCTAGCCTGTTGGAGATTGCCTAGTAAAGCATATATACTTTAACCTCCACATTTTGCATTTGAACTTTATACTTTTGGCCTTTTATGTATGAAATTCACTTAACCTCTCTAGTGAAAAAAAATACTTATTTCAAGTAAGAGTTACAGGATGGACTTCAGCCTTTTGCTCAAAATGAACTCAATTTCAGGCTTAGAAAGAATTGGGATTTTTTTCATATGTGCTAGGATAGGAAACAGGAAAGCTAAAATGCCATGACTGGAAGCTTTTTTATTTCAGTGAAAGTGAAGAGTACCATAACTTCCAAGAAAATAGCCTGACTGCAGGCTTCTTTTAGAGCGGTAATTTAATCACTGGTTTAGAATAATAGAGTTTCCATTACTGAAAGTTAGTTACATTTCATGATGGGATTAGTGAACCTTTTGAAGTCCCTTCTAATCTTGTTTTCTGGAACAAGCATAGGAGGCCAACACAGCCCATTTGTTTGTAAAATACTGGCATTCCTTCTCCTTTATGTTGCCAACAGATATGGCAGAAATTATTCTTCCATATAGAAGTAAAGAAATGCTAAAAGGATAGATATGTACTTCTGATCTTTCTACTCATTAGATAAGCAATGTTTAATTTTTCTTTATTGCCAATAAAAATAGAATGAAAGTATTTAAAATTTATATCTAGTGATTTAATTCATTTTATATTACTCATATTACAGGGTATTTACAGCTGCATTCATGGAGTACACATTGAAGAAAAAAAGAAGTCTCCTGACTTTTCTTTGACCAATTCTCAAACCAACATGTTAAAACTACTACGAACAGCAAAAAATATGACCAATATCAATCCTTCAAGAATTAACTCCCCGAAAAGAACATCTGATTTTATTCAGAGGGGTTCCTTAATAATGGACATGGTCATGGATAAGGGAAACTTGGTATTTTCTGATAACAGATCCTTTCAGACAAAGGACAACTTTTTTGGTGAAAATATGAGTGAACTGCAGACACTTCCTGGCAATCGACACAAAGACAATCTTAACAACTATGTTTTCCAAGGTCAGCATCCTCTCACGTTGAATGAGTCCAATCCAAATACAGTAGAGGTTGCAGTAACAGCAGAAGCAAAAGCGAACTCCAGACCCAGGCAGCTTTGGAGGAAATCTGTTGAATCTTTACGTCAAGAATCTGTACGTCAGAGTCAAGGTTCCCAGAGGGAAAACGGGTCAGATGAAAACAGGCAGCTTTCAGTGAAAAGCCAAAGATACCTTCCTGAAGAGATTGCCCATTCAGATATATCAGAGACATCAAGCCGAGCTACTTGCCATGTGGAACCTGAAAACAACAACAAGCACCATAAAACCAAGGACAATTTTAAAAAAAGAACAGTAGCATCAAAATACCCAAAAGACTGTAGTGAAGTGGAACTAACATATCTGAAAACCAAACAGAGCTCTCCACGGGATAAAATCTACACAATTGATGCTGACAAGGAGCCAGGATTCTGCTTGGACACACCCCAGTACATCGAAAACATTGTCCTTCCAGAAACTATAGAATTTCCTGATGTTTATCAAGATCACAATGACAACTACAGGAAAGCAGAACATGCTAACAGGACTCCCTTACATAATGAAGATAGTCTTCCAAATAACGACCAGTATAAACTTTATGCAAAGCACTACACCTTAAAAGATAAAAATGCTTCTCTAGTTGACATGAATGATAGGTACAGACAGAATTCCACCCACTGTAGGAGCTGTCTTTCCAATTTGCCCACTTACACGGGACATTATTCAGGCAGATCTCCCTATAAATGTGATTCATGCTTGCGGATGGGGAACCTCTATGACATTGAGGAAGATCAGATGCTGCAGGATACAACGAACTTATCACTTCCTGAAGAAATATATGAACACAGTTGGTCACAGAATAATGCTCTGCAATATCATAAAAAAAATAAGTTGAGGATTAGCAGGCAACATTCTTTTGATAATATCGCTGATAAGTCCAGAGAAATTGATATTGGAAGACCTGCTCGTAGTATAAGCTTGAAAGAAAAAGAGAAGTTTCTACAAAGTAGTCCATATGCAAGCATGTTTAGTGTTCCCTCAAGCAAACTGTTGAGCAACAAAGCCTCACTTTTAACTCATGCTCTAGAGGACAGTAAGCGGAGCAAGTCCCTGTATCCTATTCACTCAGAAGATAATCCCTTTCTGCACTCGTATCGTGATGACCAGCACTTATCTCTTAGGCGAAATCCAGCTGATTTTTATAAATATTCATTACCATCCAAAGGAAGAAATGATAATTATTTAAGGTCATCCATAAAGTCTACAGCATCATACTGTTCCAGGGATGGTCGGATCCATAATGACATGTACATTTCAGAGCATGTTTTGCCTTATGTTGCAAATAGGAATAGTGTGTACTCAACTCCAAGGGTTTTAAATTCCTGTAGCAATAGACGTGTGTATAAGAAAATGCCTAGCATTGAATCAGATGTTTAAATTTTCCATGAACACTTTATCTATAGGGAAAAATAGTTGCCACCATCTTAGAGGGAGAATATTTCCTTTAACAGTATCCTGCTATGGTAAATGATATGTAAACCTCTCCCTTTCTCAGTGTACTTTTGTACATGAATAGGTAAACTAGTATGCTCTCAACCATCCTTTTAAAATATGTCTTGTTGAAAAGGAATAAAAATAGCCATTTATGTATACTTTATATAAATGGCAAGCTGTACTGAAATAGCCCCAATATATGTTGGCAACTATGCTGTTTTGTATCTAATTATTTTACTATTTTGGTTATTCTAATTTCTGTTGCTAAGTATCATTCAATGTACTTTTGTCCTTAGAAATGTTTAATGATTTTCCAGTACTGGATAAGCAATATGGTATGCATGTACTATGACACAGACAAAAAGAATTAGGAATGCATTTGCACAGTTACAAAAATAAGTCTCTGAAAGAGAACAGAGAGCTAGGCTTTCAAAAATATATTTTAGCTTCATAATCATTTTCAAAGCAAAAAAAAAAAAAAAAGAAAAAAAAAAAAGAAAAAACCTCCAAGCCCCAGGACCTTAATAAATAAAACACAGTGTGTTAGCACAAAATTAGTATGTTCATTCTAGACTGACAGAAAATAAATGGAAAGACTGTAGGCCCAAACATGTGAACTGCTGTGTACCAAAAGGAAGCCCTGTAGATTTTGGTTAATGTTAATGTACAAATGCTTTTCTTATATTTCACATGCTCTTGCCATTACAAAATATGTTCACTGAAAAGTCTGCAGTCATCATGTCAAAAAATTCACAGCTGCCTCATCCAGAGTATATATTTTTGGCTATCAATATATGTCACTTATTGTGGAGCTGTGGACTTCATTAGTAACCTTGAGGCCTAATATGTATGTAAATTTGCATTTGCCCCTTACTGGTGATTACTCAGGGCTGTATAGTATTTCTTTTATTTCTTCACTTCCCAAACCAAATCCCAACCCACCGTAGTTCTTTGTTCATAGCGTGTTAGTGACATCTAATTAATCGTATGTTAATATTACTAACGCTGTTAATAGAGCGTATCACCAGCCATACATTGTGTTATCGGTGAGGAATGCAATACCATTTATTTTCATACACCATGAAGGATTAACACCCTTTAAGGGACTAGTTCCTTCCAGAATATCATACATATTTGTTGAACATCAGACCATCTTTTAACCTCTCTAATCAAATCTGTCATATAAATTGAATATGTGCACACACAGCTAAGGGACAGTATCGTCACTCACTGGTATGCAAAGATATTCATATAACAAGGATGCATTTTTATATGACTTTTATTTCTATTAAAGGTCAGTCAGGATCTTTCAGAAACAAAATGTGTGCTATGCACCCTTCCTTACCCCCCATAGCCATGTGGGAGTGTGGAAGGGAAGAAGGAAGTCTTTCATGAGTAGAGTGTACAGTTGTAAATTTTATTTAAACTGAAGAAGTAAATTGCTAATATATTTAAATACTGAAAGCATCAACAGGTGGTGCTCTGCCATTGTCCTGCTATTCTAAGAATTGCTCTAATTTATTTTTGTGTAGAGGAAGTTTAGATTATTCAAGTGTTATTCCTTACATTTCACTGAAGATCAGTGAACAGGGAAACCATTACCACTGTGAATTGGAAAAATGTAAATATTACCCTAATTTTTCCCTAAACTAAGATTCTTTTCAATAGAATCCTACTTACATCAGCTGTAATAGTATATCTGCATGCCGGAGGTATGGTACGCAAGTTGTTTAGTTTGGAGTAGAACACTTTAGTGGAGAGCTGCAAATGGGAGGTAATATAACTGCTGCATAGGGACAGACAAAATATGGCTTCTTGAATTTTGTTTACAATTCTTTTATTAAACAGGTTTGAGCTGACTTTAACTACCAAACAGTCCACAATGAGTGTATTTACAAATGTATTTGTATGTTCACCATAATGGTGAAGGATGATATTTTTGAAGGAATGAAATGCACTGGGATTTGGGCTTTCCAAATCCCTTCCCAGCTTCCAAAAATCTCAGTATACCTTATTATATGTTCAGAAAGCATATCTATGGGCATCTGCACTCTGTCCAGAGCAAATATCTTTTGAGTATTCCTTATTCAACATTTTGTTACGATTATTGGACCTGATTCGCATGATACGCTTTCTGGTGCCTCGCTGGCTCTAGCTTTTATAAACAGAAGATTCTTGACTGCCCTTAGAGAGATTCCCATCTCTTAGGAATAGTTGTATGAGCTAAGCAGGGCTAGGATGTTTATGGATGGGATGAACACTACTTTTCATTAACAAAAACCCTCTCCCATGTGTATACACTGTTTGTCTTAGGTCTACAGGAAGGCAAATGCACTAAAAGCATAAGTATTGTTGTAACAAGTTTAATTAAAATATATGAGGCAAATTTTCATTTTCCATCCAAATTGTAATAGATTAAATAAAATCTTAAGTATTTTGAACCACCTGGTGTTTTTCAGCAGATAGCCTATTTGCTGATGTCACACCAAATACTACCATGCAAGTTGCTGAGAAGTTTACCAAGTGAATCATGAAACTCAGTCGTGGCTCATGTCTTTCACGTCATCTTAAAACACTCAAAATATTGACTGATCACTCCGAGTCTTTTGTAACATCATGTATCTGCAATGAGACACCCATACTTCCATATATAGACAAGCACTGTATGTAAAGTTCTGGGAAAGAAAAATTCCCATGTACAACATTTTCTAAATAAACTGTTAAGATCCAAATGTAAACACCCTAAACCCAGGTGGATCTATCCTTCTGTGAAATGTACAAGCAAATTAGCTAAAAAAGAAATATATTGCAGTGTTTGCTCTTTCTGATTTGAGCAGATTTCTGGTGACTGTAGAGATTTGTTATTAGCTACAAATGTGTAGTACAATCCCACACCAAACCCAATTAAAGAGACAGAGGGAAGACTTGATAATGTTGCACAGCAGTTGTTCACATGGGAATAAAAAATGCTGCCTTAAAAGAAAAAAAAAAAAAAACAGATACTGAAAGTAGAGGGATAAGAATCTGCATGCATTTGTGTTTTTGATTTTGGCATATAATATGACTGAGTAAATGGGGGAGAAAAGGCTAAAAGGTAGGGCTTTAGATGAGTAGCTGGTGTGGTTGCTGATGTATACACATAAAGAAGAAGCTGAGAAGTTGAAGGAAAAACTTCAACAGTAGAGCCACAAGCCACAGCTTGTGAGGCTCAGCTGTAGGACGTGTGGAATTCTGAATATTGCCTGAGCTTTGTTGATATATTTGCACTGACTTTCAATTAAACTGAGATCAAGACTTTCTGTATTTCCCTCTCTCTCACTCTAGCTGCTGCTATTCTTGAAGAGGAGAAAAGAATCTTCCTGCATAAGTGGCCATCCTTTCTGTACCTTTCTGGATGGTGCTGGTGACTTGTTACATTTTCCTGATTACAGCTCTAGCAGATTGTTGGTCTTTCCTATCACCAAGATTTCCCGTGACTCCAGCTGGAACTGAATCAGGCTGTAAATGATATGGGCCATTCTTGGTAGCATGTCCCGTAGTGTTACACTGCTCCTGGACGACAACTTTTATGGAGGCAGGATATTGAATTGCTGAGGAATGGAGTAGGTATATGGAGGTAAAAACAGCTATATAGACATGCCTGCCTCTTGCTTTTTTCCTCTTTTAAAGACATTGTAGAATTTCTCCATGTTTTTGTCTTTCCCTTTTCACCACAGTAAAGTTTCCTTTTCCTTTCAAATGGATTTTGTGTTCTGCTTGTGTTTCATAGAGCAGTGTAGCCACCCACTAACTTAAAAGCATGGAAATAAAATACTTTAATATGTAAGATAAAATTAAGGAAAATTAAGAGTTCTTTGTATTTCTGGAAATTTTCATTTAATGTTTTGGCGGCTTTTGCTCAGAATTCATTATTCTGCTATTTAAGAAGCTTGGTTAGGAAAAAGAGTGCTGTGGACAAACTGAAACCAAATCACCACCAGCTCACCATGTTTTGGCAGCATCTCATGAACACATCTCTCTATGATCTTTCAGGAACACTTCTGAGGTAAATTAAGGCTTACAATAAAGCTAAGGGAAATCAGGCATATATATATATATATTTTTTTTCCTGGTGAAAATAAATCTTTTTTTACATAGTTCCAAAGGTAGCAAAAGCTAGAGCTGTGTAGCTTTGAGTTTCTGTGCTGGAAGGCTAAGCTCTTTCTGTCGCCAGCTGGGGGAGAGAAGGAGAGAGAGACAGCTCCCTCCTGATGGCAGTTCAGAGCACTGAAGGCTTGGAAGCAGTTAAGCTGGTGATGTGTCCTGAAAGAATTTCTCTCTCTCTGTTGACTTTTTAGAAAGTTTAAGCTCCTAACTTAGACATTTCAATTAGGTGTGCTTAGTGAAGTAATGGTCTATTTATCCCCAGCCTCAGAATCTGCTAAGTTGAATCTGCAAGTGAGCACCAATTTAAAACTTGCAGGCCATATAGATTCCTGTGCTTATTCAAGTAGTTACTAAGGTTGCACCTGTCTGTTGTGGATTCTGCAGTACTTCTGACCTAGACAATATCATCATTTTCTTTATACCATGTGACTATCCAGCATGAAATAAGTGTTAGCATCTATTCCTTGTAGAATAACTTGCTATTTTTATATTTCTGCAGTGTAGCATATGCATCTTAGGGTATACTGTTGGGGAAGACTTTGGTACTATTCCTTCCCTTGCTGGGTTCACCAACATGGAACAGGAATTGTGATATGAATCTAAGGGTCTTAGAGTCAGGCTGGATTTAGGAAGAATTCAAGAGGTGAATCTTTTTGTTATTTTACATTGCATTTAACATATGTTATACATGAAACATAGTGAAAACAGATCTTTTATGATAAGGTCCTCTCTTAGTTAATATAGAACAGCAACCATGGTGTGGCTTGGGTAGTTTTTGTTAAGTGTTAATCATCCCATCACGTGCTTCTTTCAAGATGGAGTGTCATATATTGCCTTGCTAAACTTTACCTTTCCCATCTCTAGCTCTATTTTTAGCTCAAAAGTCCATTTGAACTGTATAGGGCAATCCGTTTTGCAACATAAAAACAGTTTTCTGGTGATACGCTTAATTTGCTTGTTTTACTGATGTTAATTTCTTAATCTAAACTTCCTTCCTATTGAGAACAGAGCCTTCAAAGTATAACAGTGCTGAAGGAACATCTGAAAGAGCATAAAGGCCTTTCAAAGTATGGCTTTTATGATATAAGCCATTTCCCAGCTCAGTCTAGCCTGTATTATCTTATCTAAATGTATTAGCAAAATGTTAGTAATTACTATCAGTAGGAGGGATCACAATTTAATCACAGCTGTGTATTTATTTGTGGACTTATATGCAAGTACAGAAAGTTATAAGATACAATACAGAAAAGGCTCAACCTGCTCTGGCTGAAGTCACCTGCAAAGCTGTGGTTAAGTTACATGAGGGTAGCATCAAGACTGTCATGTCTCCTCCATCGTCCAGATCATGCAGACTTCTCTGTCTGACGTGCACACATTGTACATAGTGTAAAATTCTTGTTGATGCTTAGCTCTCATTGTGGAATTAATCCCATGTTCACGTGTTCACCTTCATTGCAGTGTAGCAGTGATGTTTGTGGGATGGAGAGGTGGTTGTTCATGTTCACTGGTGTCTGCTCCTCAATTAAATGGGAGCAGAAATGCTGCCTTGCTTCTCTCTGCTCTGCTGGGGGAGGGTTACTGCACTGTAAATAAGCTCCTCACTCAAATCAAGCTTTCAGATATATATATTTTTTTGCCCTGCTTCTCTGGACCTGTGTACAGAGTATGCTCTCTAAGACTATGTGCTCTTCCAATGTCCTGCAACTTTGGAAGTCAGGATTACAAGTGTGCATCACCCTGCAATGCAGTGAAAATGCACTCTGTTGTTCTTGCAGGTTCAGGAGCTTTTTGATTACATCCTGCAGGATGTGTCTGCCGTGGTTTAAATTGTTTTTAAAATGAATGCCAGTCTAAACAGCTGTAAGAATCCACTGCTGATTATGTGATGGTCTCGTCATATCTATAATTTAAGAACCAGAAATAATATAAGTAAAATTAAGTTACCTCTCTATTTACCAAGCTTTTGTTGTTTTGCATTTAAATGACACTTTTTACTCCTTTTGCTCAGTTCTTTACCTGTATGAAATTAGTAGAGAATATAACCATGCTGTAACGTTGTCATGCAATACCTTTATTAGTAGATAACCACACTAACTATAGTATTACCTATTTAAAAAAGAGATCGTTTTGACTCTCCGACTCTTCAAAAGTAGTGGTGATAAGCAGTTATACTACTAGATGTTTTGTCCCTTCCCTTTTGTATTAGTATTTGTTTTCACTGATATATTTCAAAAATTATATTTCTATGTGCACGTTCTAAAACTGTGAAAATACATACCAATAAATATTATGATACTTATTCAGTGCACTGTAAAGTTCCAAATGAGATGATACTTTGTTTGGGAATTGATGAAGTTTTTATCACTTCTCATACATGGTACTAAGCTTTACTGTCAGCAAATAGTAATATTTACAGTGACATGAAATTTTAATGGAGAATGTCTTGTTTTGCACTTCTGGTACTGTTAGAAGAAATGTGTTTTTCTCAGCAACTACATTATGATAATACACTTTTTAGTTAAGTATTGTACATTGCAGTACGTAAGAACAGCCTTTTTGAAGAGATTTGTGTTACATCATCACTACAGGATTCTTTAGTCTGATAATATTTTATTAAGCCCATTTAATAGTGATGTTTAATAGCAAAAAACAGTTTGGAAATATATTTTGGGTTCTGTTTCACATTGCCAAACCTGTATTTGGACTTGCAGTTATGCAACTGAAGGCCCTCACAAGGTTCCTGTGCCTTCCCCTGCGGGGAAGCAGACTTTTTTCTTGTTCACTGTTGGGACAAGATTAAAGGAGTCGAGAAAAAAATTTGGAGGATGTGTTGTGCAACATTTGAAGTATAAATAATCTTCAAAAGTGAAAAAAGAAATTGGAGGTTCACAGCTATCTACACTAGTGAATGTTATGTGATGGGCAATGGGGTGTGATGGGCATCTTCTAGAGGAGATGCTAATTGTTAACAAAGGTGATTTGAGTTCTGCTTGAGTTTATAAGTCACTGAGAAAAAAAGGATTTTTCTTTTTTTTTTTTTAAGCCAAAGTGTTTTATGTCATACGAGGTTTCACAGGAAAATGGGCCAAAGAATACAATTAAATATGCAAAAGGTTAATCCTATGGAAAAGGATATCCTGTCATCTTAATATGCACAAGCATATTAATGGTAATAGGAACAATGCGTGTAATTTTCCTGTATATTGCTATGTAGGTTGCACTATTTTGAATGATACAAGCCTGATATTTTAATTACCAAATACCATAAGAAGCTGTTTATTAATAGTTTAAACTTGTGAACCTAAATATATATACAGTATACACACGTGTGCGTGCATACCCTTTCCCACCTAGTCATATGTGAGTAATCTCCCAAAGCTGTGGAACACATTTCAGCAGTACTTTATTTTAAGTGATTCTCTCCTCTCCTTTCCAAACCTCCTAAATCCACAAATTCCCAGCAGCATTTGTTGTAGTGTTTAATACCTATTACTGAAGAGGCTAAAGGACTTGCTGGGGATCAGGAGTGTCAGGACACATGAAATCATGTCAGAGGAGAGTTCCTGTCTGAAACAGACGGAAATGATGCTTGCTATCATTTCCATATATATGGGCATGGGAAAAGGATGTCTTCTCATGCTATTTCAAAGATTCATGGCCAGGGAGGATCTATTGGCCCAATGGCTCTGACTTGAAAAGTTTGTCAGTTTATGTGACCCACACCTTGTCATTAAACACATTAATTAAGGTAGCTGAGGAAGGATGCTTAAAACCCAAAACTTCCCAGGAAAGATCAGCTGGTATGTGTACCAGTGGCAGCCCGTATGTTGGTCCATGCAGACTGGGCAGTTTCCAAAATGGGTGTGGCACACAGCAGCAGTATTTAGCAGTCGTGTTTATCAAAAATGTTTTTTCTCAATGCATAGGCTTTTGACTTCGTTATTACTGATGATGTGGAGATCTTGTGGTATTGTTTGTGGTATTCGGCTTCTTTTCTGATTTCAAAGTGCTCTAACCAAGATTTATGACAAAAGATGCTTTGGATTCATTTATTTGAAGTCACACCTGAGATTTTTTTTCAAAGGGAGAGTTGGAGAGTTATTCCTTTTTCCACTTCAACCCAGAAGCAGAAAATTCTGTAGGGTCAACTTTTGTCTATGGTTCATTGCAAGTGTGTCTTGGAGAAGAACTTGGTTCCAAGTCCTTTGTCTGCAATAAGAAAATTTTTGGTTACCTTGTCTTTACGTGGCCTAGGTCTGGATTCCAAACTTAGGCAAAACACCTTTTGACAGGGATATGCAAGTGAGTGGTGGGAGAGCAGGTCCTCAGAGCAGTTCATGCTCAGAATTAAAATACCAAAACCAAATATCATGTTGCAAAGGTATGGAAGTTGCATTAAGTAAAAATATGTACAGCTAGAAAGGAAATTTGTGCAATTTTTAATAAGAACTGTTTACAATTTATACTTTATATCTGCTATCCTATTTTGAAATAGTCTTATTCATTTCAGAACGTCCATTTTGCACTGATGAAGAACAGCTTAATCTCTCTGTCTTCACACCTCACGCCCACATGCACATGCACAGTGTATCTTGTGTCTTCCCTGTGCAAACCAGAAGGTACAAACAGAATTCATTGTGTTAGGCAGACTCCTACCTGATTTTTAACTAAGTATGCTATTTTTATGCAAAATTTTATACATACATGTATATATATATAAAGCTATATATAAGCTTATATATATGTATATGTATAAAGTTTTTTTGGAGGAATGAGGGGAAAGAGAAAAATTCAGCATTGTGACAGAGATTCTACAAACATTTATTAACAGTTTCAAGTAATGTATTGTTATTTTGAGTTTGATTATAAGTTATTTGCAGTTGTACTCTGAAAAAAATGAGATGTAGCCATAAATTAGTATTGGATCTTTGGTCATCATCCTAAGGCTTTGGGTTAGTTTCATCTGTATCTTGAGAAGAATTCACAATATTAGCTTTGGATTTTGCTCAGAAAGAAAATTAGTTATTAGTACACACGGAAAAGTATTCTCATTCTGATGGGGAAAAAACTCCAGGTGTACCAATTTGTACTGGTTACACTAATCTACATTGCAGTTGAAGAAATTTGCATTCCATAAATAACATCTTACCAGAAATCTTGGAACCATTTGATTCCACACAGAGTAAATTAAAAAGCCTATCACTTCTTTATTTACTAGTGCAATTTACTGTAACATTCTCAAGAGCATAATATTTCAAACCAAAGGGTAAGTCATAAAATTCCAATTGCTAGCAAAGAATAGTAGAGGTTTGAAGACCTCTTTGCACCTTGGGAAATAAATCAGGATGTTAGAGTAGAAATAAAAGTCTATTGGATATGGAATAAAGCATAAAATAATTCATTTTTAGGAGAATCCAGAATTTCATGATAAAATTCATAGTTTAATGGATTCTTCAAAAGAAAAGGTTTGGGGAAAAAGAGAATAATTAAGAACTAGTTTTGACATTCCAATTACTGCCTGTTTTATTAGATAGGTTTAGCAAAATGAAATTAATTTTAACATGCAAGTGTCTGTGCAGACAATTTAAACTGCCATGCTATAGAGATATGCACACCCCCAGCTACCCCTGCATCCATCTCTCCATGCCCTTAAAACCCTGGTGGTAGTAGGATCTACCCGACAGCACACATTACAACTTGAAGGAGCTGGGAGTCATACAATTCTCTCCTGCATTACACATACTGTCTCACAGCAGTTCACCCCACTCATATTTTAACCCAGTGCATGACTGAGTGCTAATACTGTATAAATATTTTGAAACATATCTAAAACAAATGTTTGCTTCAAACTTTTTATGATAGAAAAATATATAATATTATGGTTGTCTTACAAATTGTATTGTGTTCTTCCTTTTTGTTAAATATGTAGAAAAACATTAAGGGAATGGGGGACTCGAATGTCTGTGTGTACCGAAATGTATATAACTATTTGGAGAAAACACACGTGCCAAGTATAACATGATGTAAAAAATGTAAATATATGAAAAACTCATTTTTCTAATAAAGATAATTTCTGCCAATTGATATGAAAATGAACAATGGAATCATTCTTGTCTGTGTTCCTTGTTAAATGGTGTAAGATGAAGCGTCATCTATGAATAAGGGTTACCTTTGTTTTTTCATATTTGATTTGAAAGGTGTTAACAGCCACATGTTTTGAGTCATCCTTTGCTGTTAGAAATTATATAAAGGTGAAGACGCCTGAAGCTAAAGCTGACAGTATATACTTGATGTTACCAGTTTAATTTAGTTCATGAAAAGGACGGAGACAATTAACTTATGAAAAATTCATTCAGTGTGAGAAGTCTAGCTTGAATGATGCTCCTCAATAGAGGGAGCATAGGAGGTGAGTTAAGGATGGTCCTTTAACACGTGGCACCATTTTCACATATTCTGAAATACATCAGCCATACAAAACACAAGGGGCCTGTATGAAGAGAGGATCTTGGCTGCAGAAATGCACGAAATCGTTGTGGTGATTGTGGAGGCAGCATCCAGCTCAAGCAGAAAATGTTGTCAAGAAGGCTGCTGTTCCTGAGAGGGCTGGAGATCTGTGGGTGTGAAGTGCTCCTGCCATGACAGCACTCTCAGAGGGTGATCAGGTGAGGATGGGGGAGAGCAAACCAAGGGGTAGAAAATGGCAGAGATATGTTTAATGCCTTTGATATCAGCAAACTTGTTTAATGTTCTGATTAATCAAGACTTCAGTTAAAATAGGGGATTTAGTGAAGCAATCAAAAGCTTTTCAAAGAGTTGACCTTTTGCCTAGCCAGCGGACCTAAAGGAACAAGGTTCACATGGAGCTCCTAGGTAGTTCTGTATGACCCCATTTGCCAGAATTTCAAATCAGCTAATGAAAGTGTTCCTTTATTCCATAAAATGGGGATAAACAATCACTCAGCAGTTAGAATAATGTTCTTGGAGGCAGTGGGATGAAAGCCATTATATAAATTCAAAGCATCATTTTGATAAGCATGCTATGCAATGGTTGGACTTGATGATCTTGGAGGTCTTTTCCAACCTAAATAATTCTATGATTCTACGAGTGGAATGTAAAAGTAACGGACAGGAGGTGAAAGGTTGCTCACAGATCTCTCAGCAGAACAGTCCTGTTTGTTTGTTCCCATGATAAACATGACTGCACAGATAATATGAGTGATATAAAACTCAAATTCTGTTCTTAATGAAGTTTTTAATGAGTAAAGACTGCTGGGCTTACTCTCATCTGCTAGAATGCAGTTTTAAAGGGACTCCTCTCTATTTTTATCTAAACATTCCCATTTCATGAAATAGTATAGCATAGAGTAACCTGAATGGCTTTGTTCACATGCAATGTTGTCTCCCAAAGTCCCAGTTCAAGTCCTCCAGTCATTTAAAAGAAGCAGGAGTCTATAAAGGAAACAGATGATGCAGGAAACAGCTGTGTGATTGTGATCTGGAAACACCATTTTCTGGCTGAAGAGCTAGGCTGTTTTTTGTATCCAGGCTGCTTCTGCCATCTCTACCTGTCACCGTAGTTTATTTCTATCAGTGCATGTATAAGTCATCTCAACTTTAGCTTTGATTCATTTTGGGATCTGCTCTAAGATAGTCATATTCTCCTAGATCCTTCTTTTGAATCTTTGCTGATGTGTCTATGGCAACTGTAAGTCCTCCACAGCTTTGCTTGTTTAAAATAAAATTAAGTGGTGACTGAGAAATGGAAGCATTTTAAATCTGACATATTCTGCACAGTGCTGCCAGCAGTGTTCATAGCAAACTGAGCAATTCACTTGGTATGAACACGTGTTTTCCTGTAATTTGGACACAAAACCACCTGTTTTATGGCCAACTGCTGAAGTTAACTTGTCTTTATATACAGGAATACCAAACATCCTACCTGTGCTGTTTTTTCTTTTTTTTCCTCCATTGATCACACTTGCCACTTGTCTCTCTGCTTCTGCCAGCAGTGTACAAACAGCTTTAATTTCCCTTTATGGACTTGTTGCGGTGCAAAAAAATCAAATCATGGCTCCTACAAATTGCATCAAATCCATTGTGCAATCTATCTATCCTGTACCACTGCTGTTCTTCTCCAACTTGCAGTCTCCTTCTAATTTATTGATAATTTATTTTCCACTAGATAGCTTACATAGGATGATCATTACAGAAATTTTCTGTATTATTTTCAAATCAATATGCTCAAAACTTACTTATTAGAAATAATTTATACTTACAACGTATGTGATAGTAGTTCCTTAAGTATGGTAATAATTATAATTCACTGAAGTTTCTTAGCACTGCAGTGGGCAACAGGGGACAGTAACATAGAAGTTAGTCGTGATTAATGTTGTTTACACAAGGTTATTGCAAGATCAGAGACATTTTCCAGTGATCTCCATGCCGTTCCAGGTTTCATTTAACAGCAACATTCCAGGAGCCTTAAAATCCTATTTGTGCTGCAAAAGCACAATGTTTGTTGTTTTCTTTCTCTTTTTAGAGTGGACCTTAGCCTGCCAGGTAGATGTGACGCGTCTAGTGAAATCATTGAAACATTTTCAAAGACTATGCATGGTTAGGCCAGTAACATCTCGTACTTCATGTAAAGAGCTGTGAAAGTTACAAAAAGCTGAAAATCTGAGCATAGGACTTTAAAGAGAAAAATACAATATTAACCAGGTTTGAAAGTCTAAGGCCCTCTCGTTATAGAAGTGTGTAGTTCCACTAATTACTTTATGATGTTTGACACTTCAGAAGGTTGGCTATGAGCAGCTCTCTCCCTTTTTCCAGCACAGAGAAAAGCAAACCAACCAGGAGTCATAACAGGCATTTCTCTATGCACAAAACAGAGACTTTGGATAGGTTTTACTTCTGATTTCCAAGATGGTATTTTTTTGTCAGCTAAGAAACTTCTCAAATGAAGAAAAGCTTCTGCATTTGTACCACAGTATCACAATGCCGATTTCACCCTCCTCTTTTCCAGCTAGAGAAAAAACACCAAATGTATAATTCTTGTAGCTGAAATGTCTCTGAGTTCCTTTACTGCAGTTGCAAAAGAAGAACCATTTGTGTACCTCAGAGAGGATAAAAGCTGTAGGAAGGGGGTGACTAGACTAACTTTGATTTTCCTCTGAGAACAAGACTGCTGTTGCATTGATCTGGCCACAGTGACTGTTTCCTCACACAGGCTTTGACATCTGCAGACTGTGTTAATCCACGTTACCCATTTTATTTTACACATAAATGCATGTGAGGGGCTTAGGTCTAAAAGTAGGGGTGGGGATGATGTGCGGAGGGTTTTTGTTGTGGGAGAAACTTTCAAATAGAACTGGACAACTGTGAGCATCCTGCAAAAAATGGTGCAAATCTCTTTGAATGTGTCTCACCTGTAAGAACATCTCACAGTAAGTCTTAACCAACCAAGAAAATAACTTATTAAATTCTTTAAAGAAAAATCAAATCTCAAATTTTTACTCCATTTAGATTTTTACCCTAAACAAATATGGGAATGATTTCTGGAAGATAATCAGGTCATGTTTTGCTCAGCTTTAAACCCACTACTGTTCCTTTCCATGGATGCGCTGTTATCTTAGCAAATGGAGCACCCAATGTGACCTTAACTATATTTGTACTTCTGCTTGCTTTCACATATCTCTTCTCTGAACTAAACAGCTCTACTCTTGTAACCTTCCTTCTAGTTTCCCATTCTCACTGTCTACTCCTAACAATTTTCTGTTTCTGTCCCTGCTAGAACATTATGGAAGTGTGAGCTCCACCTCGAACCAGATCTGCTGGGTCAGCACATTTCCATGTGTTAGTTAAGTGCATTGTAATATCCATGTTCTTTTCTATTTCTGTCTCTACAAAAACTAACTTTGCATTTATTTCTGCACTGCCACTCTGCGATGCGAAGATGATTTCAGTATTCAGAGTATAATGCCATCTATAACCTTTTTTTTCAGATGTTATTTTTGCACTCAAAACATTTGGATAGCTTAAATCATTTCCCTTGTGTATATTTATTTTCTGGCATTTCTAAACACTTTTTTTTTTCCTTAATATTTGAGCCTGATAGGTCATTTTAGATCTCCTTCAAGTCATTCTAGGTTGGAATAGCAAAGAAAGGAAAGGTCCTCCATGGGCCAGGGCCAGGGCTAGGCTAGCAGTTCTCTGCTTTAAGGGACAGCGGATACATTTGCATACTTCTATGACCTAAATGCCTATGTGTGGTGGCATTGCATTCCATGTGCTGAGGACTTTCTGAATTAATGTTCAGCATCAATAAAAGCTTCATTATGTAATCCGGTGTGCTGGGTTAGACCACTAAATGCTTTGAAGTCAGAGAATGAGAAATCCAAAGTTTAGGTTATCAAGAAAAGTGTTAAATATTGATGTTTTGAGAAAATGGCACACTTGTCTTTAGTTATTACTGCAATCTTAAAAAAATCACAAGTATATTTCTGTGAGGAGCTGTACACAGGCAGCAGAGCCAGTCGTACAGGGAGAAATTGAGTCATTGGTGAAACTAACCCTATTTGATCACAGTATTTTACATATTTGTCAGGGCTTAAAGCAGTGGGTGGGGAGATAGGAGAGTACATAAACCAGACTTGCCAGCTCGTTGCTCACATCAGTGTGTTCCCCAGCTGGTCCTGCATACTTCCTGTGGCAGCATTTTCTCTTTCTGAGGCTGGAAGGGAAAGTCAGATATAAGGCTATCTGCAGTGTGATACTTACGCTCTCTTACTGTCTGTGGGCTACTGCTTCAGACTGCAATCCTGTACCATACTTGCCTCAATGCTGTAACAACACAATCCTATGATTTTGCATAAGAAGGTGACGTAGTTATTTACACATGGGCAACCCACAATAAATTAAATATCAATTAACTCAGAGTGAACTGCTGTCTATTACTCTAGTGAAGATGCAGGGTATTTTTGGCTCAGCAGCCTGTGCACTTAGGGCTGTGCTGATGTGCACAGAGACCATTATGACCTGGGAACACCTTGATCCTCCTGATTGCAAAGTGTTCCCACTGGCTTCTTGTATGGGTGTAACTCAGAGAGAATTTGGTCTCAGTCTTTACCTTGCACTGCGGGGCTTTAGCAGTCCAGAAATGTGGCTGCTGTTGAGAATATGTCAGGGCTGCTGATAATTTAGGGACTGGTTATGTGTATGTGTATGGGCGTGTATTTTAAAGAAGCAGCTTCTCAAATCCTCATGCAATGCTCCCAATACCGAACCCTCATTTGCTGATTTTAGCAGCAATCATACGAGTGATTTTTAGGGAGACAGATGCCTCAGTGGTCAGTAAGGCTGGAGGAACATTGCCTGTGTGTGTCAAACAGAGCTTGATAATGCCAGGTGCCACAGATGGTTGGCCAGTTTATATGCTAATAGCATGTCCTGGATTAAGATATAAAACCTTGCACTTTCTGGTCAGGAGCCTGGAGTTTACAAAAGTCCTGCTTTATTTTTGGTTGGAAGCAAAGCAGATTTCTGGACTGGGAGTCTGGTTTCTAATACTGGCCCCAGCATTGCCATGCTGGATCTTGTAAGTCACTTCACCTCTTTGCTTTCACTCCCACTGCTCCTCCATTTGAAAGCAAGGTCCTTGCCAGAGTCGGTCTCTTGCCACTTTCTCGTTTGCAGCAGGCACTGAAATAAGAAGCTCCCAGTCTTGGCAGAGGCCAACTGGCTTTGCAGCAATAAAATAGTTAAAAATACTCAAATACTCCATTTTCTCCTACCTTGAAGGCTACTGGGATAACTTCACAGTATCTAACCATTTGTCAGCAGAAGCCTAATGTAAAGAGAGGTGCAATGAAACTGAGCACACCTCTGGAACCACCAACATGTGGGATGAAATATGACAATGAAGATAAACTTCCAGATTGGTCTCGACCCACACCTGCCTGCAAGACAAACTGCAAATCCCTGCCAGGCCTGACACCATCTTACTCTTCGTACTGAGGGGACTTGTTTGCAGAGTGAGCACATGGAGGAAGCATTATTTTTAAAGCTACAGACCTGAAATTAATGGCAAAGCATGGGAAGCATTAGTCAGTTTGTCCTCCCTTGGACACTTTGGCCTGATCTTACACAGAAGCTTCATCGTCCATTAACCTTGTATAAGTTATGTTGCTAGATCATTTTTTAAAGACTTTGCCATGTTATATTTTCAGTGGATCATGCTCGTGATATTTGCTGTACATTAGACCCTTGTGAACTTACTGAAGTATCCTCAGAGGCTCTCGATGAAAGTGTTTCCTTTTCTTTGCCTTAATTTTTCACTGTTTTTGCTGGCAGGTTGGTTGTGTACAGTGCACAGCAGCTGTCCTGAATGTTACTGCACCGTCCTCCTTACAACAGGCACAGAGGAAAAGCCCTTTGGAGAAAACAGCTTTGTTTCCCCTTAAGAGCTTCAGCATTAGAAAAATGATTATAAAAGAGGGCTTAATATGAGACTTTGAGTTAACTATAACAAGAGGGATCCAAATATTTTTTTAATGAGATAGGTTATAAAAAGAAAAGTCCTGTAGTAATGGTTTCGGAGATTTAATCAGAAGAGTTGATTCATATTCCAGAAATGATCCTTGTGCCACAGTTAGATCTTCATTAATGGTCTGCATTTTAATGGTCCACCAATCAAACTAAAGTTCTCTTTGTGGACGTAAGATGGTGACAGTCCTATTTTAACATTATGATGTCTTTTCATTGCCTTCAGTGCACAGTGTGTGCCAAAAAAAAAAAAAAAACCTCAGACTTTTTTTTTTCATGGAGCCCTTATTTGAACTGGCAGGTGGGGGGGGGGAGCAGGAGGAATGGGTGTCACTGGGTAACTTAATAGGTTGATGCAAGGTGTCCATCCATTCATGTGAAATAAAGTATCTAATGAATGTTTCACAACAATAATAATAAAAAAAAGTCCCCTGCAGAAACTCTGCTTTGGAATTACTGAAGCCATGAGGAGAAAAGTAAGAAGTTGTATTTCCTACTGTTCTTTCTTTCCTGGTGCAGACAGAGGCGTGTTTGGAGTGTGGAAGTGCTGGAGATGGGATGGAGCAGGTACATGGCAGCTGCTGCCAGTGAAGCACCTCACCTGGCACTGCCCTGCTTGAATTTCATATTGTACAACAGCAATATTATGGTCTGAATACTGAGAGGTGTCGTGCAGTCCTGGTATGCACTAACTCAATACTGTTGCCATCTGATGTAGATGAATCTCCTGAGTGTGAGTGAGCCAGTTTTCTGTTCCCTGATGTGCTGGTGTAAGTGTTACACTTCCCAAAAGTGATATAATCCCCGCAAATATTTATACGACTGATTTGAATTCTTGTATTTATTTACATTTTGATTGCTACAGATAGAAGAAATCCTCTACTTTGAAGTTTTATTACATTAATGAAGCTAGTTTAGTGCAGCCTAACTCATTTTAGGAATTCTCCTCAAGAAGCCAAGCTTCATAAAAGATAATTTCAAGTAAAATACAATGACACCTGAATAAGCTATTTCACCACATCTCTTCTTAGATATATAGAGGAGAAGAAAGAGAAGCATATGGCAAATTTCTTAGTGAGAAGTTCAGCTCTCAGCAAAACTAATTATTTTTCTGTAGAATAACCAAGTTAGAATAAAGAAACCTTAATTTTTCTCTTGGTTCTTTTTTTTTTTTTTCCCCCAGTCCCCTTTCTCCTGTGATACCTTACCTTCTCCTGGGAATACGCACTATGAAGTATCCTGCCAAACAGAGAGAGTATTGTAAGTTTTCAGGAGCCTTACTAATGCAGTGGACTCTGGCATCATTGTCTTCAGGTATGCTGTCACCCTTTAAATGATTTGAAAATGTTGGCAACCATCTCCCAATATGTATTTCTTCTGTATTAAAGCTCCAACAGCACCTAATGAAACAAAGACCTGGTATAATACCGGTGTGTGGGGGTGACAGGACCACCTCAGGATTTATCCACAGATGATGTGACACTAAATTTCAGCCTTGTGCAAAGAGCCATATGCTCTCACTTGTACTGGTCTTGTTGGCGTAAGGTCTGTCCTATTTGTAGGGAAGCGTCACAGGGATCGGTTTCTATTCAGCCATCCTTGATGCTTTGTCCTTTCATACCTGCGAGAGAAACTGTCTGCGCAGGTGCCAGTGCAGAAATACATCAGCTAAGCTGTGAACAATGAACTACTTTCTTTCCTTTCTTCGAACACTGAATTCAGATCCTTAAAAAAAAATAGGACAGGTCGCACAGGGAACAAAAACCTTTCAGTTCAGAGAGTGCCTGGGTAGGTTGCAAGTGGTGGATATGAAAGGTCTTGTCAGATTTTATGTTCAACTGGTGTGTGCAGTACAAGAAAAAAAAGCTAATGTACGTGTATTGCACAGGCAGGTACGGAGGATGCTGTCGACTCCATTGACTTCTGTGTCAGACTGAAATACTTTGAAAAATCTGTTTTCCCCAGTGTGGATGTCTTATCTGTTGAGTATACCATGCACTAGATGGTTTAAAATCCTTGTATTTCCCCACATGATTACTTTTGTAATGACGTGCAGCTGCAAATGGATTTATACTCTCTAATTTCCTTCCCATGCAATGTGCCAACTTAAAGCCTGGCAAATACAGTTTTTATAACCTATGAAGAATGTGCTTATAACCTTGTATTTTAACATGAGCTGCTCACTATTCTTGCCTTAATCTGAAAACCTGATAATAAACACGCAGGCAGGGAAAACTATTGAGACCATTGAATGGTGGTTATAATAACTCTGATTCAATACCTTGAATGACTAAAATGAAATTGAACCTGATAACATCAGTTTTGCATAGCCTGTATTTTCTACCAGCTTTTAATCATTTTTCACAGCAACTCGCCATTAACATTCTGTACTGGAAACACCTTCCTTCATTGTCTGTGTCATCATGGACTTTTTCTTGCTCTCATTCACCTGTGCTCTCTGTGTATCACAAGGTAGATTTGATGGATATTGAAAAATGTCTGCACAGTTATTTCAGATAACAGAAGCAAGCCCATCCACCCAAATGCAGGTGGAAATTATAAAAAATGCATTATAGAAATTCCTGCTTAACCAAAGCATTCATTTTGATTGTTTTTTCCAACTCTTGCCCTATGGCCAGGCCTGCTCAGCTGAAAGACCTTCCAGCCAGAGCTGGGACTTTAAATGCACCTGTGAAGTTGTCCACTCGGCAGAGTGGCAAGTGCTGATGGGACCTGCTTGAGGAGGCTGGGTTGAGTGCATGGGAAGAGATGTATGAAGTATCTGAAAAAGGAAGAAGTCTTATAACCCTGTAGTAGATCATTGTGTCCAAAATGGAGATATAGGAGAAAATGGGAGGGTAGCATTCAGAGAAGGTGAAGAAACTAGGATAGATAATGTGTGGTTAGACCCTGGGAAGCTGCAGCACGGGTTCAGATGACCCTGCTGAGGAGCATCAGCAGCAGAAGAGGCTGCCCTGTAAATTGGGGAGGTTCAGATCCTGCTCTTCTGGCACAAACACTTGTGCAGGTGATGGGCTTCACAAAGGAAACAAAAACTAAATAAAACTGCCTATTTATTAGCCATGCGTTCCCCTACCCTGGTTTACTCTGCACTTGCAAGGTGGAGAGCTGTTTGTGCAAAGGGGCTGTGGCTCGTGGGCTGGGCCATCGATGGATGATGCATTTGCCATTAAGACCTGAAGCTGTGAGAAAAGCCCAAAGGATAGCAAGACGTGCAATCAAGTTTGTAAGGGCAGCTAAACGGGTCTGTCACACTCATGACAGAGCAGTTGTATTTCTGCTGTTTTGACTGAGCAGATTTTCTGTTTGACCTGTCCATGTGCAGAAGCACTCTGGCATGAACCAGAAGGGCCACACGTGGGCTAAAAAGAAAGTATTTCTTTACATAAACTTTCTCAGCTATTTCTCAGCCCAGTCAGGTGTAGTTACTCAGGTCACTGCTTGGTAGCACACGTGTATGCTGGAGTAGCTCAGGGAGTGGGCCAGGCAAGAGAAGCTCTTGAGCACAGCAGTGGGTTACGCAGAGCCCAGATGCCAGTGATCGCATCCAGCTGCATGGAAAAGTGGCTCCAGTGTTTGTGGCTTCTACCGCATTTAAATTGTACTACGTGTAATTCTTCACCACCTTTCAGAAAGGAAGATGTGGTACTTCTCACTCAAAGTGTTGTGTTTTGTATTGACTCTGTGGAGGATATATGAGCCTCCTTCACAGCCTGGCCCTCCTCCTTGGAGCTCACGGGGCTTCCGGTTTCCTTCAGCAGGACATACACCACAGAAAAAGTCACTCCTGGAGGGAGCGAGTGTTATTGGGGCTAATTACCTTGCATCATTTACAATCCTAGAAGTATCTGAGTTGAACTGCTGAGTGCACAAAGGGGAAAGTGACTACAACCTGTAATGTAACTTAACATGAACTAATGAAACTTTAAATAAAAAGAAGCAAACAAGTCCCTAATGAGCAACCTGAGCCATAGTTTCGCAAAATTTAATTAATCTTCCCTTGGTTTTAAACATTATCGCACGGGACAGAATCTGTGTCAAGGGCAGCAGTGAGTAATTTCATAGCAAGGAGTGAACTTCTGTGTGAAATTGTATCTCACCATGTGCCTGGAGTAAGGTACAGAGGAACAACAGCTGAGGACCTCAGGTACAGAGATGGCAGAAACCAGCTGCTGGTGGATGGGGCAGGTCAAGAGGTGACACCATCAGGTAAAGATAGGCAAGAGATGTTTGTCCATTTTGTGTTTTCTTTTTTTTTTCTTCTTCCTTCTTTCTTTCTTTCTTTCTTTCTTTCTTTCTTTCTTTCTTTCTTTCTTTCTTTCTTTCTTTCTTTCTTTCTTTCTTTCTTTCTTTTTTTCAGTTATTACTGTACAGATAAGTGTTTGTTTGATCAGGTTATTCACACCCACACATGGCAACCAGCTGAAGCTCTGCAATTCCCTCAGCTATGATCCTATTCACTACTTGCTTGCAGGCTCCTGGCCCAGTGTTAGAAATAGCAAATATGCCAGGGATTCACTGAATGGCTGCTTTATGTACTTCTGCCTCTAAAATCAGCTTGCTGTCATGGCAAAAGCAATCTTCACAAAACAAGGCCTGAAGAGAGACATTGGTCCAAGAGGTCAGCAGCCGAGGGATACCAGTGGCTGTACCAGCTGCTGCTGCGGGTTTTCTCTGTATGATTTCCTTCTGGAAGCAGCTGATGCTCTCTGCTTCTTGTCTACAAAAAATAAAAATAAAAAAAAAATCCCCTTCCTGTTACTGAATGAATGGATTCCCAGTCCTGGAAAAAGAAAGCAGATCAAGAAAACAACGCTTCTACCTATAGCGCAGGCATCTTGGTGAGGGGTGTGGAGAGCTGGAGGGTGATGCCTCAGCCTTGGTCGCAGCCCCACCACGGTCAGGCCCAACGAGCAGGAAGGAGGCCTCCTGCCTCCTGGGATTGCCTGGTGTCAGGGGTACCATCTCGTGCACGTTGACAGTGCTGGGAGAGAAGAACTGACTTTTCCTCTGGTACCTAATTTAATGTGCCATTTATAACCTTGGCCACTTTTGATTATGCCAGTAGCGTCTCTCCCCTTGAACATTTTTCACTTCATACAAATCACAAAATATTCAGCCGGTGGTGGCGGCCTAGTCTCCCAAACTCAGTGGTCAGCCAGGAGAGCTGGATTCACGCTCCTGCTCTGGGGAATGGTTATTTATAGAGCTACAGACCCGATGAGAATTTAGAAATCATGTGGCATATTTCATGGCAAAAAAATTGTCTGAACAGCTCTGACCACTTTACCTGGCCGCTCTCTGATGTGGTACTAACTTGACAAAAAGCAGGCAGTTGATTAAGTGTCATTTGGAGAGCAGTGTCTGGGAGAGATCGTTCATCTCATGGCTGCAAGGGGTGCAAGGGGTGACTGTCAGCTCCATGATGCTGCGTGACGGTGACCCTGGGCCACTGCAGGGGAGGACACTTTGACAGGGAGAAGGAGCCACGTTTCATCCTGACCATGTCTTGCATGTAATCTGTTGCACTTGCTGACGGCACTGTGAGAGATAAGCAGTTCATCACTCTTCAAGTCGTTCCCTTGTGTTTGCTCTCAGACATTTAATTTAACATCTGGTGTGCAATCCTGACTGCTTTGATGCCAGGAAATCTCTTGCCCTAGCATTTTGGTTGAATTTATTTTTTTTCCCATGTTTTAATGTAAATAGGGTTCCACAACAAATACAGCATTGTTGCAAAACTTTTGTCACCTGTCAGTGTGAGAAGTTAGAATAGAGTGTTTACAGAGAAATCTAAAAATATTAATATAGAAAAATAAACAAACATATTTGTGAAGTAATCCAGAGAAAAATATATTTTTGTTTTGTTTTAGTGGTGATGGAGGAGCAGAACTGTCAATTATTATTTTATGTTATCTAAGTAGTGATAATAGGGTCAGAGTTTTGTTAACTCTCTGTTTCTACTGTTTGACTTGAACTTGACTTTCTGAAGCCAAAGATTTGTAATTTCATAAATGTATTGGGCATAAATGCATTGTAAATGCACTGATGTGGGAGAAGCTAATTAAAGAGAGAAACTGTGTTCCAGGTGCAGGAGTCATTAGTATTCTTCTGCTCTAGTTCCCTGAACTGCTGCATTTGTTAACCTTTAGCCAGATCAGAGCCAATTCCTCCTGTATCTTACATAATGTTGGAATTGTAATTGACAGCAGTGATGAAAGGGAGAAGTCTCCCTGCAACTCATTTGTTTCTTGCTTTCATGTAGAGGATTTTAGAACAAGAGTCTTATCAGTTGTGAATAATTGCATCTCATTAGCTGCATTCTGGAGATATATGTATATTAGTTGGAGTGGCATATATATTTGGTTGGAAAATGTTATGGCATACTTCAAGCAGCATCAGCAACGTGAAATTCAGTGTGCACTGCATGTTTATGTAACTGGAGTTACATTGCTACAGAGGAAGCAGAAGATGATAGTTGTACATCTGAGTGCAGTTATGGAGAGCTTCTTCCTAGCAGGCTTCAGAAAAAGCTTTCATCCTCATAGCTAATCAGATGGTTTATCAACATTTGCTATTCTGTTTGGTTCTGTGCAAACAACAGTTTTTTTCTAAGGCTCACTGTACTTGTTGCACCCTCAGAGCAGTGCTTCCCATGGGACTTAGATCTGGGAGCTTCCTGCCTCGTCACTGAGAGTGGTTGAGGTGGTTTTCTCTGGTACCTCAATAGGTTTTTCTCTTCTAGGATAAATTTCTTTTCTGTCTGTCTTGTAAATTCCAATTCACAGCAGATGCTGGGGTCCATAACAGACAGAAAAAGCTGCCAAAAATTCATTTGTATGGGTAAGTTGCCCTAGCCCTTTTGAATGTTAGGACAACCTATAGCCTTCTGATTGCACCCTTTATTTCTACCTTTTTTTTTTCCATATTGTGGAAAAGACTCTAAAACTTTTTAGAAAGATGTTTCTTTTCAATAAAATTATGTGGTGTATTTCCAAGAGGAAAAGTCTCCCCTCTTTTAAGTGACTAAGCAGTTACCCAAGCTTCATGCAGAAGCTGAGGCTTCCATGTGGCTGTGCCACAGGGGCTTCCACCCCTGAGACTAACCTGGCTGCAGCACAATAATTAATTGCTTTCTGGCACAAGGCGTATCTTGTTATTGCTTGTAGTTCGGAGACAATTCAGCTCACACATGCCTATGCTGGCATGAAGAAAATGCCAACTGCTCTTATTTCCAGCAAAACAGTGATATAATTGTCAAGCTGATGAAAAACAAAAACTTCCTCACGATTTATTTGTTATTAAACGAAGAAACAAACAAAAAAATCTGCTGTTTAACTAACTCACACTTTCTACATTTTCCTGCAAAAACAGCTAACATTTAACACTGGGACAATTTGTGATGAAGTTGTTGAATGAATGAAAAGAATTTTCATGCTTTCTCTTTCAAATGCATACAGCTGGTTTCTTCTTGCTCCTGTTGGATTCAAGCCATTTAACTGATGTGGAGCATTCATGTATAGCTCATATTATCTTACTGATTTGCCAAAATTACAGTTGCTTTATCAAATTATCAATCAGATTATCAAACATTAAATTATATGGATATTTCCTATTTTATGCTAAAAAGGGAAATAAAATATCAGCTCCCATTTTTTTTTCTTGAGATTATTTATCTTTGCCAGCTTCATCTGCAATTTGACCTAAGGATTTTAGCACCTGACCAGAAAGTGCTGGTAATCAACCTCATGGTGAGTGGGACAACAAGTGCTGCACAGCGTAGTGCACAGTAAGGTGACGAAGAGAGCAGAAAGCACATTTTCACTGCTTGTGTCAAGATTAACACTTGAAGGAGAGTGCTGCTATTGAGTGCAAGTAGTGGAGCCTGCAGGGCTGTTTCTGGAAACAAACTGAAAAATGTTCAGCAATATATTAATTAACAGTGAGAAGAGAATATTAGTAGGGTTGCTGTAGTGATTAATTGTTTAGCTTATTAAATTACTTTCCCAGCATATGATTTCTTTCACAGAAAATAATTACCTTGAGTATTGTAGTTTATGCTTATGTGAGAAAAAAAAAAAAGGTATTTTCTAAGTTAGCAGAATTATTTTCTCCTATATTTCCAGGGAAAGTAATAGCAAGGATTTATCAACACTTCTAATCTGCCAGAAGAAAAGAGAGAATCATTGACTTCTTTATATGTTCAAATATGCAAAATGCTGAGCCCTAAAATCAGCCAAGTATGCAAATGTAAGTACTAGTTTTGTGGTGAGCACCAATTTTCTGGTCAGTCAACAAAAAAAAACCACAGGATTATGTTGCTTTTGAGGAAAGATGGAAGGGGCTTAGTGTATTAATTTTCCATCAAACTCAGCATTTTATTAAAGCAGAGATGGAAGTTCACATACGAAACCTTTCAAATCATCAGTCAAGACCAACCTCCAAGCTGTGCCTCATATGAAATGTCACATAAAACTGAGGCATGAACATGAATGAAGAAGTGAAACAAAACTGGATAAAACTGTAGTTAATCCAAAGATTGGCTTCTAAAACCTGTAACATCCCCCCACACACATTCTGTAAAGCTGTTTCTAGCATGGGGCAGCCTATCCAACCTGGTGAGCTGGTCTGTGGATAACAGCATTAAAATGTGCAAGAGGCTATTCTGTTGCTTCGAAGAATTTTCTTCTAATGTTTGTTAGATATCTCATTATACATGAAAGATTCATCTTACTTGCGAAAGGCAGCTGAGATTTCTCATTATTCAGAACATAAGAATCTCCTGGTGAAGCATATCATATTATGAGCAGATAGCTTTTCATTAAGGAAATTTCAGTGTAGTCTGTCCTTTCAACTTTATAATATATTTTGCCAGGAGGAACGTATTAAATTGATAAACTTGCTACCTCCAAATATTACCCCCTCTCAAACTTATAAATGCAGTCCTACCACAGGCAACATCCTGCATCCTTGCAAAGCCCAAATTACTGATTATTATTTCACTGAGGTAGCTGATGTGACCTGCACTCTACCCAGGCCATCTGACCTGGGGGCATGCCTACCCTTGACCCTGATAGAAGGATGGCTCCTGGCCATGCAAGTTGACTCTTTAATTCTCTGTAGCTGTATTCTCCCTCCATTCTGTGTTAAGGAAGAGTGACACCCTTTTCAAGATGTGCTAAGTGGCCACAATTTGGCTGAGGAGAGCTATAAGACATAATAATGTTGGAGCTTTCTGAGATAGTCAGCAATAGCTCTTCACTACTGCAGCATCATTTCTCTGGCCAAGGCACCCAAACAGATTCAGAATGACTCACCCCCCCATGCTGGGTGTTAAAGTATTAGAAGAGTGCTGCTTAAGCAATTTCTACTAATCTGGAGGACATAGGAAATACAGGCAATAAATGTTAACCTTTGTGACCTGATTGTGAATCAGCTGAACTCTTATGCTGGGATCCCTACATCTGCTCACCAGTCTATGGGTGGAAACTATATACCTTCCAGGAGAGGTTCAGACAAGGTGTTAGGCAAAATTTCTTTACCATGAGGGCGGTCAAACACTGGAACAGGCTTCCTGGCAAGGTGGTTACTGCCCCATGCCTGTCAGTGTTCAAGAGGCATTTGTATAACGCCCTCATTAATATGCTTTAACTTTTGGTTAACCTTGAGGTGGTCAGGCAGTTGAACTTGGTGATCTTTGTAGGTCCCTTCCAACTGAACTATTCTATTCTATTTAGGAGCCTGTTCTTTTTCCAGTTATAACTTGTACCTGTTGGTGCAAACTAAGACAAACCAAAAAGAATCCAAAGTAATTGTGTTCACACAGGTAGTGATATTGGTATAATTATACCAGTTAATTTGATTTAGCCCATGTAAACAGTCTTAGAGGAACAGGCCATATTCAATGAGGAATTTAGAGGAAGGCTCAAGTGTTGAGATTTATGCCTTTTTTAATTGCACGTCTGAAACAGGTATACTGTACCTGTTTCAATCCTCTTTAGTGCTGCCTATAATCATGCCCCTATTAAAATGACACTTCTAGGGACTATTTATTTGCTAGACTCTCAAGTATTCATTACCTTAATTACCCAGTATAAATTACCCAGGATACTCTATCCTTGTTTGGCTCAAAAATAATTACTTGTTATTATTCAGGTGCTAATCACCAAATCTTAATCTTTTGCTAGTTTGTTATGGATTTTTTAGAGGAAAATTAAAGGAGAGTCTTAAATATTGCTGTTCCCTAATTTGTTTAGTAACAACAGCACATCCTTTCTGCCTGTGGAGATCTTCCACAGGTTATGTCAGACTCCAGAGACAGGTAATTTTCTGTGTGCAGTGCTGGAAAGTGACAGGACAGGTATTCCCCTTAATGTGGGATGCTATGTGTTCCAACTCTTTACCCTTTGAGAACTGTGCATGTGCATTTCTCAGTCTGTTCTAACGGCATGTCTTGCTGATGATTTTAATACAACTGCTTGGGTTGTTCTGCAGTGGTGCTGAGTGCTTGCCACTGCAGATGAAGTCAGTTTTTGATGCTGTGCTACCTCTGATTCAGAGCAGGACCTCAAGGTGGACCATCTGCTGGCTGTTTTCCATTCCTTGATGCACTGTACGTGGTGAGGCTGCTCGGTGCTTTTAACATGGCATGTGAAAGTGGCTTTGTGATTGTATAGATGAGCATTTGCCCATATGCTTTCTATTGAGGTTAGACTCAAAATCTGTGGGGCTGAGTTGTACTGCAAAGGTTCAGTTCATAAGAATTTTGCAGTGGTGTACTGGACTACTGCACAGAACCTCTGGCCTTGTTCCTCATATAAGATAGTGTCTTCAGAGGAGGCCCTCCAAGGTGCCACTTGGCTGTGGTGTTGTGAGAGAGGTGTTCCCCCTCTCCGGTGGTGAATAAGCGTTAGCTTGTGGACAGACAGTGGTCAGTGGTGTCCGCAGCCAGTGCTAGCTGAGAGCCAGGTCCTCAGAGCAAGTGTCCAGAGCCTGACCCTTCCAAGTCCATGAATCTCGGAGTTCTGTATAGAGGAAAGAGAACATCCGGAAGCCAAAAGGTTTTTCTTCTGGCCATGTATTTTCCATATGCTCTCAAAATATGAGAATGTGTGTGCAGAGAAGGAAAATGGAGCATTTATAAACTGGAAAAGCACCTTATTCTTGCTTAGGTTTTCTGTGGAGATCCTGCAAGCATTGTTACAGACTCCTGTGAACCAGAAGGGACAACAGGAGCCTTCACTCAGGAGTTAACACTTTGCCATGCTGTACCTGGACAGCATGCTATCCCTGTACTACAACATCTGCCTACTGCTGATCCCATGTGTCCCTCGCAATGGTAATTTTCGAGCACTTCTCAGTCAATCGATTTCAAAGCCACTTCTTAGCCAGCTGATCTCAAAGTCATTTATAATAGAGGCAGTACCACTGTCCACATGTTGCAAAGTGATAGTAAAGACTTTTCCTAAGCTCACCTATCAAATGCATGAAAGACCAGAAATGAGACCTGTAATTTTAAGTCCTGGTCCTATGTTGTGTTCACTGGGCTGCAGTGCTTCACTTGCACACAAAGTATATGTTGAACTGATATCCTAAAGATATGGTGACATACCTTAAATGGTGAAGCTCTAGCTTGTAAGAATAGTGTTTTAGGAGGTTGTAGAGTTCTAGACTATTCACTGTAATCTAATGCCTTGACACTTGCTAGGAGAAGTCCATAGTATTTTATCTCATTAGTGTGATCACCGGAATTATTTATGAATGTATTTGGTTTACCTTGGTTTATTTGTGATCAGTTGTATTCTATACAGAGGTGTTTGTTTTTTTTTTTAATCAGATTTAAATATTTATATTTAATAATCAGGTTTAAGATATTTGTGCCAGTGCTATTTCCAGCTGACGTGATTTTTCATGGCAATTAGGTGGGCAAACAATTACACAGCATGATGCTGAGGGTGTGAAAAAATTAATATTAGCCCATCTTGTCTAGAATAATCAAAGTAATCCTGATCAAAAGACAGTGTGAATTGTGTGTGAAATAATATTATCATACAAATGTCTTTCAGTGTTGATAGTCTTTGATGTGGCCATGTAGAAAAGCCTTAGGATTCAGAGAAGATTAGGGGAAAAGTGACTATATCTGGTAACAAATTCTACCCTCTCATTGTAAAACAGGCAGACTGGCTGTGCTAAATCACTTTATCAGGCTATTCAGTGTCTTTTTATTCAAACTTGATATTTTGATATTTGGCTATCCAGATTCTGGGAGGAAAGAGAGAGAAAAACAATGTTGTCTTCAAAGAAAATACATATTTTATTATTACTCTTTACAAACAAAAATTGATGTTGCACTTAAATTTGGATTTCATTCTTGCAGAAATACTGAAGAACATTTTAAAATTACAGAGTGGTCTACATTATGGTTCATTTAAACTTTACTCCTCTAAGTGTTTCCAAATATTGACTTTGACATGCCTAACACCTCCAAGGAGCCTCTACTTACATAGGTCCATGCCTTTTCCTTTCAAGAACCTGCTCTGTCCTCTCACATCCTCGGGCTTCCCTGGGACACTAGTTGTACAAACATGCAGTTTACCAGTGCACCAAATCTCTAGTGTGTTTTTTCTTCCTGAAACTAATTCCAGTTTGCTCTTCCTTTCTAACTTTGAACAACCTACTGGCCCAAAGAGAGATTGTCCATATCATACCTTGTAGAAGGCATGGATCCACCTCTCAGTAAGGCCTGACACTATTTTTATTACATTGAAGCCAGGCTTTTATAATTTAGTGTTCAGGGCATAACTTTGACCTTGACAATAACTGTTGGACACAAAGGTTTTGAAAAAGTCTGTCAAAGCCTGTTCTAAATTGAGTCAGAATACAGATGTGGTTATGTGCCATGTTTATACACTTAAAAAGAAATTAGCTTGAAGTGCATCCATTTGAACACAAAAGTTCCAGTTTGCCACTGAAGAATGGAACAAATTTTAAATTAAAAGTGAAATAAATGATGACGAAAATGTTGATCATTCTAAATGCTCAGGTGCATATCTGATGGACAACATAACCTGATTTTTATGGCACCCCAGCCAAATGGGAATATGGATGAATATGATATGTGAAGACAGGCCCTTGTTTGAATTTCATTGTTTGCCAAATGTGGCAGGACAAATTTGAAAATTAGAGCAGAGGCAAATAACTTTTTGCCCTGCTGGATACATTTGCAAATGCATTTGAATAGTATCTGAGAATATACTCTGACAATTTCACTAATGAACTCCATTGATTCAATGAGCTGTATCTGTTCCTTTGGTTCCCTTATGAATCTGACGTGCAATACTGTTTTGCATGTCAAAATGCGCCTTTTCTTTTTAGCTGAAGCTTTTGTTTTTTGTACCATGAAAACCATTTTGACTCACAGCACCTGTTCTTAATGCTGCACTATTAACTTCTCTGCAGCAGTCAGTCACTCACTGATATTTGTCAATATGTGCATTTGAAATTAGTGGTGCTAGTGTTTAAATATGAGTACTACTTTAATTACATTTTAACTAGCAAGCTGTTGGAATCTCTGTTACTAATAACTGCCAAGAAAAACAATTTCAAACTATGAACTTACTTACTTTTGAATTCACTGTGTGCCAAGAATTACTTATATCTGTCAGGGTTCCACAACAAAAGACTCAGTGATAAAACAGATATTGTTTAAAGTTTAAACTTTCTTTGAATAATTTCTCAAACTGATATCTTGTATGCTTGCGGGGTGGCAAGAAGTAAAACTTTTAATGCATTCATATATAAAATCCTGCAAAATGGAAATGCTTCTGATTACTCCACGCTACATTGAACCATGATGGCAGATCTGGATAGCAAGGTCTTAGTGGACTTGGCCTCCATTCCAGTAATAAATTTACTTTATTCTAGGAAGAGAAACTTCTCATAAATAGCACTTGTTTCTAGCAAATTAAATTAAACGGAGTGGGTTTCCTTGGCACCAGCACTTGTGAGTGCTGAGGCCTGCAGTAAGAGCAGAAGTGTCCTACACCACACCTGAGCTGCATGTAAGATATTTGTTGCTCTTGTACACATGCCAAGGCCTAAGAGAGATTGAATATGACTGAAGTGGAATGGATCCCCTGCCAACTGCTGCACATTCGTGTTTTATAAAGCATCCCCTGTGTTGTGGTCAGGCCCAGAAAATAGACTGAATTCTTATAAACTGTCTAGTATGTCATGGCTTTATTACAATAAATACCAGACACTGTGAATGAAGCACTTGAAGCTGCAAGTGCATCGACGTCTGTGCACAGCCACAGCTGCAGACAGGAGATGGAGCTAAATGGGCTCTTGACCTGGATGAGTGCCACATCCTTATATGCCTCTTAGTCTGTGACTGCATAGCTTGCTTAAACTGGCTGTTCATAAGATAGCTTGTCTTCTTAGATGGAGCTATTTGCTAGACTTCTGTAAACCTGAAAAAGGCTGTAATGTGTGTGGAGTACATGTAGCGTGTTTGGTTAGTGGTGGTGTTGCCTAGCAGTTACACTAATGGTTATAGGAGATCAAAAGAAAAAGTGGAAAGTTCATTAATTTTGGTTAGTCATTATGTAAGAACAGAACAGTGCATCACTGTACATGACTAGACACAGCAGGAGAAAAAAATGAAGTGCTGTTCAAATTTACTGTCATTCCCGTAGTGCTTTCGTGTGTGTCCACTTGTATGTTCATATATTGTGTGGGGACAGTGGGTGCAGGGTCTTATCTCCTTCCTTTCCTAATAGCTAATGCTAAGACTATTTTACTAGGGAAAGAGAGGTTTTGCTTTCTCATTTTCTAAACATTTTTTCAAATTAGAAAGGAAAAACAGTGAAATTATTGGTGGTGTGCTCTCAGAGGATGGAAGAGAAAATTAACATTAAAAAACACATGTGAATGTATATCAGTGTTAGCATATTATCTGGGCCAGATGCAACTTCGCACCTAATAGTTTTGTAAATGTTACGCAGCTTAGATAGGACTTGACAGCTAAAGCCCAGCACTAGACTTCCTTCTTTCTGAAAGGAGTCTGCTAGCCTAGGTGAAAGGCCAGTGAGATGAGGGGACATTTGATTCCACACAGCTAAAAGTGAAAGGTTAAATGGCTAAAGAAAGAGAGTTAGAAAATGAAAAATTGCTTTCTGAGGCTGCTTAGTGCCAGCTTCTGGCCCTGGTTCCCAGGGCTAAGTATTTTGTGTGAATACATCACTGGATAATATGCATAGTCACTACTCCTTTGCAGCTGTCAACATTTCTTCAGTTTCAAATGCAAATTCCCTTAGATGACCTGTTCATGTCTTCTAAGTTTCATTCCTTCGGGGCATACTTCCATGGAGTTATTAAAGATTTTTAATATCCTTCTGTGAGCGTGTAACATTTGAGCCTTTAAGTTAGATCTGGAATTCAGCTCTGTTGGAGAGAATAATTTTCCCTTTGTCCTTTAATTATGTTGTTGTAGCAAAGCAGAGAATAATGCAGACAGTGCCATAAAATGTAAATAGTTAATGTAAAAATATTTTCCTGACTGTGACAGGGTAGTATCAAAATGTTCTGAATTGTTTATCTGTTTCTTAATGAGGAGTATTATAGATATTAAGAGATTCCCTAGAGCTAATGTGTTTGAGGTCCATGTACTGAAAGTTTCTAATATTTAATAAATTATCAACTAGCAATGGAGGATGATTTTAAAGTTCTTTACATATCTCTATTTGTTGTTCTTTTTTATTTTTTTTCCAGATTTTCTTTGGATAATGAATATAAACACATTGCAGTTTTGTAATTCATGTCAGTTCTCATATGAAATTCATGGTCACACAGAGGGGCCAGTGCACATTTGGGAAATGTGATTGCACACAGGCAACTAGGTTCATTGTCCTCTTGTGTCTGCAGAAAGCAATCAAGAAAACATCTGTGCTTAGCTAGAGCTGATTTTCATGGATAGGGTTCAGATGTTGGCAGAAGACACATGCTCCAAGAGCAGCCAAAAGATGGTTAATTGGCTGCCAGCTCTGGAGTCTGACCATTAGCTGGGAGACACAATGCTTATTTACAGAGAGTCACAATACTTATTTACAAGGCAAGCAGAAAGCAGTGGGAGTCTGTGAGGAATGGGAATGAAAAACGACAGGGTAAGAGGCACTGAAATGCTAACATCTTCTTTGCCAAAGGGGGTAAACAGAACAATACTATCAGCTACAGCGCTTATTATTTCTCCAGTTAAAAATAAAATAAAAAAAATAAAAAAAGGAGAAAAAGAGATTATAGCCAGTTGGTAAGGGAGCTTTTTTTCTGAATTTAAAGCAGTAGTTGTTACACTTCAGAAGCAGAGATTGTGCCAGGTTTTCTGAAATTCTGTTGTTAAATTACTAAATTATCGACTATTCTTATTAAGGCAGGTGTGTGGCTGCCTTAAAGAGACTTCAGCCTCCCCTAAAAATAAATAAAAACATGAGTAGCAGCAGACTTTGCTGCTGCTTTACAGTCCTGCCACACCCCTTTGTGAGAGAGAAAATAATGTCCTCGTCTTCATTTTTCTCTTATACTTGACACAACACTGAGTGTAGAACCAAATGATCGATGGGGTGAGTTATGTGTGCAAGCTCTTCTTCTCAATAAGCTGGGGCTTGTTTGGCAATCAATTCTTCCTCTATGTAATGTTCTTAAGGTTCTGTAAAACTTTTTAATTACAAAAAAAAAAAAAAAAAGGGCAAGGAAAAGTGTTTTTTTTTTTTTTTCCTCATCCCACCAAGGCTCAGGCCAGTAAGTATGCTCAAACTGTCTGTAGATATTAAATTGGTGTATGAGAATGGAAGTAAGGTATTTTGTAGCTGAAGTCACCAAGTGGTTTTCAACCTTTTGGTTGGTTTCTCTAGAAGGAGAAGCAGATTCCTTTTCTTCTGGAAACAGCAGGGCTGCTGCCTAGCCTCACTCAGATGGACTTATCTGAAAATTAGTTAGTGGAAAACAGTCCCATGCCATGCCCTTTGAATGAAAGAAAATCTTGTAATATCCACCACTTTGGTGTCTTCTGACTCTTGTTGCCTCATGCTGGCACAGTCATCCACTTCTGGCCCACCTTATGTATGGTTATTTTGTAGCTTGGTTTCTTAAGGGAAAGAGGATTATGGACTTCTGTGCTGTCTGCTCATTGGCCCCTTGTCTTGCTGCAAATTTGGAGTCTGTTGGTTGTTTTGAACTGAAGTTAGCAAAGAATGTTAAATTTTGTTGAAATGTGGCAGTGTGGAGGAGGAAAACCCTATATATGCCTACAGAGTGTATTGAACTCCTAACAGTTCAATACTTACTAGATATAATAAAATACACCTAGATCCTTACCTTCAAGAGCTACTCTTACACTTTAAGTAACCCTTATTTTTTTTTTTTTACCACAGTTGCTTTAAAANNNCACAACCCCATTAGAGTGAAAGCAAACAACGGCTTTAAAATACATTGAGATTACTTATTTTGGACAGACATGCAAGTGTTTTATTATACCAGTTTTTGGTCAACATATTTTTTTAATATGTGGATTCCTAATTGACTACAATTTTTAGGCTTTTGTTTCCATATTGTTAGACAGTGGCAACAGAAGCTGGAAATGTTCCATGAAGCTTACGTGTTTTTTTTTTTTTTT
>VXAA01003162.1:463163-540051 GCA_013399115.1 Anseranas semipalmata
TTGTGTTTTATTTTATTTTTTTTCCCCACAAGCAAGAAGTAATATATTCCTGGGACCTGAAAAAACAGTTCTCCCTTCAGTTTGACAGAACAGTATCTGCACTAAACTGATACGTTAATTGAGTCTGGCAGCATCCATTCAATTGTGACTCATTGCAAATGATCGAGCCTGTCAGCTCCTCAGTTGCAGTTCTGTTTTTGTAGTGAGAATAAAAGAAAATAAGTAGCATATATAGTTTTACCTTTTTCTAAAAAAGCTCTGCAACTTTGAATATTTTAAGGTTTGTAATTGTCTTGATTTTTTTTCTATCCATTTTGCAGGTTTTTGACCCCAGTAATTTTGGAATTTGCCTATAAAATTCAGTCTCACAATTTATTAGCAGTTATCACTACCATCACAGATTTAAATGTATGTAGGAAACAATTAAGCACAGCTAAACTTATCTGGTGTAGTTATGTTACCAATGGTGTCAGTAACTTTTACTACTGGTTAGTAAAAAGAAAAATGGCTGGGACAGTGAGTAGCCCCGGCATCTGGACCAAATTCATCCTGTTGTAACTCACATGAGGCTGTTGTTGAGTTAGAACAAAAATGAGTTCTATGACTTCTTTCCAAAAAAGTGACAAGATACCACCATGAATCAACCTGATGAGAAATATCTATCTACAAAATCTTCTTACTCTAAAGAATTGTGGTGGAAAACTGGGAAATAATACAGGAGATAAAAGTCATGTTAACTGCCTGTAGAAAGCAATCTTTATTAGCTTCTGGTTTGTATTATACTTACTATCCAGAAAATTGATTTAGGCTAAAGTCTTATCTTTCTAGGAGTCAAACACTTAGTTTAATTGTACCCATATCAAAGAGATTTTTAGTCCAATTTAACTGTCCAAGTTGAGAAAGAGAGGGTGGAAGGGAAAACAGGAACAAATGAAAGATTATGCCTGCAAGGTCTTTGCAGAACTAGGATAGATTATTGAGACCAGTGCTAAATCCATTTGGTTGTTACCAATTACTTGCTGACCTAAAGAAATGTTCTCCATCCAATTTGCCAATGTAGTATGTTCCTAAATGCTCACATATACAATGGCTTGATTAAATCCTCCACAAGTATTTAAGCTTTAGAAGTTTCTTCCTGACTTCTGTAAACCAGAGTCCTAACACACACATGAAATTCTGACCATTGTGTAGCAACTCTTCTTGTGAATACATACGAATATCCTGTGCTTCTAAAATGCTTTCCTAGCAGAGGAATGGTCAAATTTTACTATGGTAAAATTTGCAAAAGATAGAGGAAAGAGCTTTAACTTGAAAAGGAACATCATAGAACCTGGCATGTCAAACATCAGTTCACAGAAATCTGTACTGGTGCATTTCTAAACTCTTGAAAGAAAGGACCTGGTAGAGTTTCTGCTACAATGGACAGTGCCTGAGTTACTCCCAGAGTTCTCTCTGGTGACCAGAATGTTTAGAATTGCTATTTTGTGTGTTCATATATGAACATATAATAATAATACACCTCAATCACAGAACAGCTTAAATATGTTCCAATAATTGGTATTGATAGGCAATACTGGTTAAGTACTATAATGAAAGGCATACTACAGAAACAAGAATAAGAACAAAAGACTGTGAATTCTCCTCATCCATGTAATATCTCATCTCACAAATATAGATTAGTAGGACTGGTCCCTAATTCCTTATCTGAGATTAAAGATCACTGTTAAATACTGACATTATATAGAAAGGTTGAAGCTTCCTTTTTTTCCAGGGTAAGTTATCATTAGAGTAGCTATGTCTTTATATGGAAAAGTGCTGCATATACCTTAAATATTTCCAATGATTAATGCTGTAGTTATTTCTATTGTGCTAATGTATAATGCTTCTTGCATTTGCTTTTGCAGGATGAACCTGCATCCATCAGTGGAGCGTTATCTTGCCAGCTTCTCCGCTATTTTTATTTAGCTAATTCAACCATTGCATTACCTAAAAAGATCTAATTAATCATAATGTTCCTAATCTTGGCTCTTATTGAGACCACAGTTAATTAAGTTTACAAATCGACATGGCAAGTTTTGATCCAGACAAATGACCTCAGAGGGAGGATTTATATCAATAAAAATTTCTGGACCAACACATTGTTGGCTTGCGCAGTTTGTGATAAAGATCTAGCTGGGTAGTCTTCAGTCAGGGATTGGTTGTAAATGCAGACATGCAATGTGGGCCAACTTGCTGAAACTACCTCAGCAAATTAGAAGTTAGAGAAAGTCAGGAGCTATTCTAAGTGGTTTCACAGTGAAAGGCTGATGTGGCAAGGTGTCTGATACCCCAGCTCCTATCTAAATCAATGGCTCCTCAAAGTCTAAGCATGGCACCACTGAAATTAGTGGGAACAGGACAGGGATTAACCATGTTTCATTGGAAATCGTGTGTACAGGGGGTTGAGCAGCTATTCACTGCCCTGCTGGGAGAGGAGATGTGGGTAGCCATTAAAATGACACACATGAAGTAGGTGTAAGTAGCAATGGGTTCATTGCAGGGGATCAGTCTTCCTCTGGAAGCCATGAGGCCTCAGCAGCTTCTGAAGGGAGGCCACTGCAGTGGGTGCTGGGGTCTGGCTGCCCGTGATCCCCAGAGCACCCACTAGGGAGCTTCCCCGGTGGGCCTGAGGCAGCTGACGCGCCAGAGAGTGCCATTTGGAGCACCAGCCGGCTGCAGGTGCCCTGCCCGGCCCTGCTCTGGGCCGGAGCAGGCTGAGGCAGTGACTTGGCTGCCCTGAGTGAAAAGTTGATGAGGCTGGGTGGCTGTTGGGGGTGGAGAGAGACTGACAGGATTTTCATGGAGACACTGTGGAGATGAGTGCCCAAACCCCCACAGCTGTGCAGTGAAGGGGCAGCTGGTGGCTGTGCTAGGTATGGAGATGCCCAAGATGGCGGAAGCAGCAGGTTGGTGACAGCCCTTGTGATGGATGGCTCCTTCTCCTGCAGATCTGCAGCTGCAAAAGCAGCTCAGTGCCCTAGTAGCAGCTGAGGGGTGAAAGCTGTCTGGGAAGGCAGCAGAGGGACTCACACCACGACACATCCACAGCAGCTGGGCACAGAGAGAGATGGCAGTGGCAGAGTCCTCCCTGTGGGGCACAGAGGCCCTGACTTGCTCACTGGGGGCCCAGGGCTGGGGTGCTGTGGAGAGGCTGCTAGGGTTTGCCCAGATCTGGGGATCAAACCCCTTCTGTTTATCCCATCGGAGTCAGTGGTAGTGCTGGGGAGCCTTGGAGCAGGGTGCCCAGGTGGGGTCTCCTAAACCTGTGGATAAGTGGAAAGGCCTGGGGAGGAGCTGGTGGGTCCTGCAGATCAGTACCTGGTTGCATGGCTCATGTTGCTGATTGGGATTTGGCTTCTACAACCATGAAAGCTTTTCTGAGAGCCAAGGGCTGCTGGGGACAGATGGGATCCACCTGGAAAAGGAGGGGCAAGGGCCAGAGGAGAGGCTTCGTGGGTTTGGGATTTATTAGTCCAGTCCCCAGACAATGCAGTAGTCATGTTTCTAGTCACAAGTAAAAGGAGTTCTTCAGTTTTTGTGTGAGGTAATTGGTAATACAGTGTTAGAAACACATTAGGTACACTAAGCATTTGTTGTGGAAAAACAAACCCTTATACAAATGTTTTGCTTGACTGGATTTTTTTTTTCCCAGTGTGATCAATGGTAAATATATTTAGAAGTGTTTTTCCTGCAGTATCTGCAGTCTGTACTGATGAAAAACAGCAATTCATTGAAACACTCTGTTCTTTGCAGAGGCTAGATGAAGTACTGCAGGCTTTCTGTATATTTACTATGCTCCTATTTTTTTCATTCTTTTTTTTTTTTTTGTCTTATTTGAAGCATTTATTAATATCCCTTCTTCACCTTGCTGTCTGCTATTGGAATCTGAGCTCAACAGATGACTCTAACCTCTGCTTTTAGGTTACTAAGAATCCTGAACTAACTTTAAGCTATGTTGATATTTTTGTGTCTGCAATATAAATGTATGTGTGATAGATACAAATCTCTGTTCCTGTTCAGCGCAGTTCTAAATAGTCTTGGATACTATTAGACCAAAGCTGCAAAGGGCAGGATGCTTGGCTGATGCTGAACCAGAGCTACATCTTTCAGGCATCTTTGCAAGTTTTAGCTCAGAATGGCTGAAGTGAGGCCAACATAGTTTGACAGCACAACTTCCACAAAGCAGTTGATGAGGCAGTTCCTTTGGAAGGGAGACAAAGTGACTGAAAAAGAAAACTTAATGGCCACTGAAATGTCATACTGTTTTGCTGATCTTCGTCAGTATTCATGAAAGTGTGAGGGAAGAATAAGCAAACTGAAGTGTTTTGTTCTTTGGAGGATCTTAAGAGAAAGATCGTATCCGTTGCCATACTGATTTTCATTTTAATGATAAGTCTTCTAAATGTTTTGGTTCTTAGCATTTTTATGTAATTTGGTCTCCTTCTTTAATTAATTTTGGAATGAAATTCATGGGAAGTAACTTACAGCATTTTACTCTGGGTCCAGTGCTGTTTGAATCGGGTTGATCCAAACAAATTTCTTTCTGTGTTTCATTGTTTTCTAGTTGTCCAGGAAACTAGAATACTGCTGGTTCACCCAGTTCTTCTCTTCATCTCTGCTCCAGGAATATCTTCATGTGTAAGTCTTATAAAAAGAAAAAATCTCAAAGCTCAGATATTTTTGTCCTTAAAATGAAAGTATTTTTTTTTTTTAAATATTGTTCTCTTTTGCTAGTTCTGAAAATATTATCAGGTGGAAATAAATTTGCTTTTATAACATTAGCTATTGTGTTACTTAAGTACAGAGAGCAATCCCTACAGCCATATTTTTCAGAGTAATGTGCTATTACTGGAACTAAATTATTCATATAAGCAGGATGATTGATCAAACACAAACTACTATAATGTGAGGGCTAGAGCAAGGTCAGAGTTATTTTACAGGTATATAGAAAATAATAAAATCAGTAAATTACACATGCAGACAGATATTTCCACTCATGAATATCATTGTTTTCATTGTTATATTTTATAGCCTCTTTTTTCCACCTCTGACTCTACAGAGAAATAGTCTGTAATGTGCATTTATTCATCCTGGCTTGTAAGCATTTTAAAAAGCATTTATTAATGATAATATTAGACCCAGACCCTTGTTTAGATATACACTCCTATGTTATGCAAAAAATGGCATAAACCTCTTACAATATCTTGATACATCAAATACAGATTATACTGGTTCAGTGATTTCTCTCCCAACTGCAAGCAATCTGTTCTTAGAGGTACATAATTCACAAAATATTTACAGCCAACATAATAATAATTATGAATAGTTTATCTGGTGAATCTTCCAAATCAGTTGTGGAATAAATAGTTTATATATGAATTTCAAAATTTCATGCATTATCATTTCTAGCAGTGATTACATCTGAATCCCTATCACACGTGCAGCAGGAAAACAAATTCAGTGCTGCAATAAGTGGTTTGAAAGGATGCCATGCAGCTTGCCTGACCAATCACACAGACAACACTGCTTGAGGAATGAAGAATTTAATCGTTTGCCCTGTTCATAATCAACAGCAGCAAAAATGTGCAAGGAACAGCAAATACGAAAATGAATGTCATGAGTTTTGTATCAGGTTAGATGGCAATGCAAGTTGCTTCCTGACACATTGGTGGAGACAGGATCTGTTTTGCCTGCATTGTTCTCTTGGGCCCTGCTTTGCACACGCTAGAATAATACAATTGTATATACAGGTATATAGAGACCATATGCACTTATAGGGGATATTTGCTAATGCATCAAAATAATCAAAGTTTGTTAATGAGAGCAGGACCTTCCTCACTATCCTCTAGGATGGGAGAATTGGTGATGGCACATGGTTTACACTCAAACTACTTTTTAAGCTATGCTGGGCAGCTTTATTAATGACCTTAAAGAATGTCAGGGCATGAAGGGTTTGTGCTATGAAAGGACCTAATGAGATGTTGACACTGCCTCTGCTGGGAACCAGGCAGTCCTTATCAGATCATGCTGCTTTGCTTTAAATAATGAAACATAGACCGAGGTATGCCAGCACTCCATTGGTGTTGCTGAGTTTCTGCATAGCAGAACTGAGAGTTTTATTTCTGAAGTGATAATGGAGACATCGGCAAATAAATGACTTGCTTATGGTCCTCCAACTAGTTGGTGGACTAGTTGGTCTGAGAAAAATGGGGAAACAGTAAATCTGAGAGAGATCAGGGCACATCAGTTGTGGGCTGAGTTCAGCAGCCACGGAGAAGCAGTCTAGAGGTGACTAAGAAGTAAAGTGAGTGTTCAAACTTTATTGCAATAATGTTCTACAATTTTTCCCAAGCTATTTCTATGCCCATGCTTCCTGACCATTCTTTTACGCTGTTGACTCTTCCTATTCCTTCTTCATTCTGGCAATCCAAATTCTAGAGATAGAAGCTGCGGTTCCTGGGTTGCTCTCAGTTGGACACAGATTTGTTTTGAAGATGTATTGATTTGACATCTAACAGCTGTACAGGAGCTTAGAAACTTGTGTGCAGGTGCACTGACCCTTGTTGTACAATATTAATTTAAAAGAGGGTCATCTTCTGTATTTGGATATTTATTCCTTGATTTTAGCCTGTTATGCTACTGTGGCTACAACTACAGGTTAGATTTTACCAGGAATTTTTAAAAATTGATTATTGTAATGCCTATGTTGAAAGCTGCCTAATGTCTACTCTCTGAGATGTGGCTGAGAATCTTAGATAAAAATTTTGGCAACAAATTAAGTTCAAGTAACTATCTGCCATTGTTTAGCCACATAATTGGTCACCTGTGGTGTTAAGAATTCACATTACTGTTTACATTTTGCATTTTAAGCTCTGCATTCCTCATTGTTTCCTTGATTTACTTGTTTCTAGATCTTTTCATCAGTGCAAAATGCCTGTTACAATATTTTGATCATATCATTTGGCAATAAGCATAAAAATTAAATAGATTTGTAAAATGAATGAATTCATAAAATGATTATTAAACTAAATGAAGGGTAGCGAATTAGTGAAGATCTACAAAACGGAATGATGTTCTCTATTATGCATTTTTGGGAAAAAAAATAGGAATACTTGAAAATTAAAATTCAAGCCTATTCAGTGTTTGTTGATTAGTCTAGTGAAGCCTGATGGATATGATTAGCTGGTGGCAATCTGCAGGATTGGATGCTGGAGAAAGAATTCACATCCAAAAATTTAAGGTACAATAGCCAGTGCTATGCTAATCGTGAATATTACTTTGTGCAACATGTAATAAGATCTAAATTAGCTGTGAAAAGAAAGTAATTGTTTATATTGTCCCAGCTGTTTGTAACAGCATTCTAAATTGGCTGTATTTGGGCTACAGTGAGCTTCACACTATCAAGTTTAAAAACACATTATTTTCCCCCACTTCTACTTGAAATAGCAATCAGGTATTCTAAACACCTCTGTGAGAGAAGTAATGACATGGAAATGATTCTATTTGCAACTCGGGTGCCTTCTCTGAGCGATCTATCTTCGCAAGTCTGAAGAACAATTTGCTCTGTACTGTTTGTTTTTGGTTTTTTTGTGGAGTTGTTATTGAATGAGGTTCCTGTAGCCATGTTCAATATTTGACGATTTGGGCCCCAGATAAAATATGCTGTATCACATAGTTTCACTGCTCACATTTGCTATGCATTTAAATAGAGCTGAACAGGATGTTTTAGAAGAACATACTTCATCTATAAATGCCAATTTGTCAAAACCGGAATTGTGTGGGAAAGGGCTGACTTATTCCATTTTTTCTGTGGAAGAAGCTTTAAGAAACAGATTTCAACTGCATCTCATTTCCACGTTTTCAACACGCAAGTGTCAGTTTTCTTGGCTTGGAAAAAATATCTAAAAATTAATTAAATGTAATAAGAATAAAAGAAATGCAGAGAATTTTAAGAGAATGAAATAATGCTAGGAAAATAAATTAGACTTTAAGTACTCTTGACTTTAATTAGACTCTATGGCTGTGTATCCACACTGTATTCAGTACTCCTGTGCTCAGTGGCAGCTAGCTCATATTTCTTAACTTCACTTGATGTACTCTTGGCCTAATGCTACTCCCATTCAAACCGATAGTAAAGTAATGCCTAGTTCCATTCAAACTGATAGTAAAACTGCTTTTGGCTTTGGTCAATGCTGAACGCTTTGAAAAGCCCATCTTTGCTCCAGTGGCAATATGCACAATAAGCAAGATAGCTACTGACTGAAGAGCTCACTGCAAGTTGCTATCAATCCTACTTTATAATGAAAATAAAACTGATGCCTAAAATGGAATTTCACTGAAAAGATTTGAATGCATTACAATATCATTTTCAATATCCATGATCTTTTAGTGATGTTTGAGAAAGTGTGGATTGCTATCTGATAAAAGCAAACTTTTTTTCTGCATCTTTATGAGAAGAGTTGGTGTAAAACACTTAGCATTCCATGTTGAAAAGTCCAATGGAATCACATTACTAAGACCAACAGGATTCAACAGGAATTACTCTGAAATCAGTAAGTTATTAGGAATTTGACTTTCATTTTACAGAACGTTCTTTCTGTATGTTTAAAGAAAATATATCCTATATAATTATTTGATGGAGTTGTTACCTCTTTTTGTGTTATTAAAAATGATTAGATCAACCTATTTAAAAATTGCTCTTTTTTTTTTTTTTTTTTAATTGTACAGCACTTGAAGGCTTGAGAATAGTCAGTAAAGATTATTGGTATAATTTGGTTAAAAGAGAGCTCAGGGAATATGTTATTGTATTTTTCCAAGCTGTGATTGACTGAAATGATTTTCTTTTTGGCCGGTTAAGTATTGATAGAATTGATGTTGTCATGTGAAACACTGTTTTTACCAGACTTTAAGGGTTATTATTATATGGAACCACTGAGAAGATGTCTGTGGAAGGTTATTTGTCCTTGTATGCAACGATCTACCCTTTCTTTATTCCAGAGTAATTGTAAGAAGGGGAAGGTTGTTTAAGACAATCAATGGTCCTTTATCACCAACTGAAATACAGGTTTTCTAATTATAAGATAAATCTCCCAATACTGAGTAACTGGGTTATAAAACCTCAGGTTAAATGTGGACTTAATGCACTGTAGAAAAAATAACAATACATCAATCCCCACATAATGATGAAGTATACACACAGGGAGAAAGATCTTGAGCTATTGGTAATTCTCTGAAAACATCAGTCTTGAGCTTATTGGTAGTCAAAAACTAAATGCTATCTTAAAAATTAATTGCGAAAGGATGAACAACAAAAAACATTCTGTCTCTTTATGAATCACTTACATTGACACATGTACATTCAAATGCGGCAACAGCACATTCTGGTTCTCAGCTCACAAGACAGAAGTAGAAAAGAGAAGAGGGATGTCTAGGATGGGAGAGATGGAATGGAGTGTCTTCCATATGTGAGTAAAATAAAGGTATTTCAAATAGAGTAAATGGGTTGTGCGTCTGTGTAAATTATAGTTGCCTCTAAAAGCATGGGTGCTAACTAGAACTTGAGAACAAGAAAGCACAAGGTTTAAAGCAAAGGAAAGGAAGTATTTCTTCATGTAAAGCGAAGTACAAATTATGAACTGCTTGGTGTAAATAGCTGTGAAGATAAACATATACAGATTCACCTATTGGATTAGATAAATTCATGGGGGGTTAAATGTGTCGATGGCTGTTAGGAGCTCTAGAAGCAAGGTCTGGGCAGAAAGTCCTAAAGCAATAGAAAGCAGGAAAAGAATTGCTCTGTGCTTGTGAGAGGACAGAAACTAAGAATTTGAATTATGGGAAAACCCTTGAGATTAGATTAGGTATAGCATTCATACATGTATGTGCACACATGATGTTACACTACACAACAAGATTTTCTATTTTGTGTGTGTGTACAGAAAGAGAGCTCTGTCTTTAGGTGTTACTGGGGGCATACACACATATTTAGTATCTTTGCTGGTCACACAGTTCTGGTTATTATTTTTCAGAGGCTACAGACTGTTTTATACCTGTCAGTTACTGTCACTGTAAAACTATGACGTCTCTTTCTGCTGTGTATTCAGTGCAAGATGTTCTTTCATCTTGTTTGGGCTGTCATCCGTTAGAACTTGGCTTTGAAACTTATTTGCTTTGGAGGATAGGATCATACTGTTTAACTACTTGCTCAGATGGGAAGTACAACTTAGAAATAACATCTGTGCAGCTGTTGGGACATTCACAAGCACTGCCAGGCCTTCTCTGTGATTAAAAGCGTGTGAGGATTGCATTCCCTCTGCTGGTTTCTTGCACTCAAATTTGAGAATACAGATCTTGGATCCTCTCTTTATTAAAGATCCTTTCTTATTTGATTTGAGCTTGACTTGAGGCTTTCAGGGATTAGTAGTATTAAAAGGGCTGAGCACGCCCATAGGGGAAAGATTGTCTTCAACTAGTGTCTGTGAGTAATCCCTCCGTGATGCAAAATGAGGATGTGAAGGTTGCAGAGAGCTGTAATTCCTCTCTGACGAATGGGGGGTCACGGTGATGCCAGGCTTCTGATGGGGGGTTGATTATGAAGTGTTAACTGGGTTGATTGTCCTATGGCCAGACCTGAAAAAGACTTTAACGTTGGCAAAGCTGTTGTCCTAGACTCTTTATGAAGCCATGTGCCTAAAGGCATACAAAGCGCAGGTTGCAATCACACTTATGCTGCAGACATACCCATGACTCAAAAAACTCCTGTTTTGGTTTGAATGGAGTCAGAGTGTGCAGTCAGGTCACAAATAAAAAGTGCATGTTGGAAAAACAAATCTGGTCTTGAATAGCAATTATGATGTATTTAGCATAAAATAGTAGTTATAGGAAAAATAGGTTTTCTCTTCCGTTTGCAGCACTGTGGTTCCCTCTGAGATTTAATTAATGGCTCTCATTTATTCTTATTTCTCCCTATTCTGTGAGTGCTGAGTATAAAAGAACACATTTAATTTGGCTTCTGGGCAGCAAACAAATTCATTTAATGTTGATATAGAAGCATCTCTTTGGATATTAAAAGGAAAAGAAAAGGAGAGACATGCAGGGGAAATGTGTTCAGTACCATTGATATCATAGAGCGTTTGAATGGCTTTAGCAATTGGAGTGAATTTTTATGAAAACTGAATTTATACTCCTGCAAAACAATTCAGAGAATGAGGAATTATCTCCAATAGCACATTAGATAAATGGAGCCTGGAAGCTATAGCCAACTTAATCTGGATGTAACATTTTATCTTTCGGGGTGTATAGGAGACATTAGAAACACACCTATGTTCTCTTTTATCCATTTCAATTAAGATAATGAGCTTTCCTTTGGATAGTGTTGTCTTGAGGAATAAATTTCAGATTAAGCAAATCTTCCTGTTGGATAAGACAGAGCATTATTACACATTTCACTATGTTCTTGAAAGGGACTGAGTAGCATATCTGCAAAGTTCTCCTACAAGCATAGGAGCAGAGATGGGGTGGGTATGGAAGGCTGGATTAAGCAAGTCAGCTAGAGGGTTGTTTTCCTTAAATTAATGGAAATTTTGATACCAACTTTCAATTAATTCAAGATCAAGCCTTCAGGCTTTCACATCTACCAAGCTCAATTGCAGACCCACTGGCATCAAGAACTGCAATCCAGTACTATAAACGTATACCTCCTCTCTAACATGAAAAAGGCTGCTTTTTAAAGGCAGATGAACTACTTTTGGGGAGTGTGTTGTTCACAGGAAAGGCTGGAACTGAAAGTGGCAGCCTATTGTTTCATGGTTCATAGCACTAGAAAGGAGACAGATGTGAAAAGTTTTTGCTCCTGTCTTGTGACGCTCAAACCAACAGAGGTATTTAAAAGAACAGGAGAAAATTGGATGCATAATTTAGCAGTAAAAATTGCTTAGGACTCATTGCACTGGCAGACAGTAGGCAATATCCGGAGAGTTTTACAGCACCCAAAGCGGTGGGTGCAGAAATAGTAGCACTTCAGTTTCCTGATGATTCTACACAACATGAAGAATCCTGCTCAGTCCCATCTAACATCATCTGCTCTTATCCCTGTAAATTAGTCAGTGTGTATTGGTCAAAAGTAGGTACCTCTACTTTTGATGACACGGCTAATGTATTTATTAAGCAAGATTTATGGTGGGGAAAACAGATTTATCTTTTGACTGCTGTAATTGCATCATTCATCAACTTTCTTTGACAATGGAGATACTCTCCTCTGGCCCAGTACTAATTTTAATTCATTTAGTTCTCTTTTTTTTTTTTTTTTTTTTTTTTTTTTTTTTTTTTTTTTTTCTCCCTCATATTTGTTGCTGCTTAAAGACATAGGAGTCTGGCAGTTTATGTATGTATGCCATAAGCTTTGGTTCTTTATTCCCTCCCCTCCCTGCCGCCTTCTTTAAAATCTTGTTGAGTGTGTGTGTGTGTGTGTGTATATGTGTATATATATATATGTGTGTGTGTGTGTATATGTGTATATATATATGTGTGTGTGTGTGTATATGTGTATATATATATATGTGTGTGTGTGTATATGTGTGTATATATATATATATATGTGTGTGTGTATATATATATTTAATAGATATTTGAAACCAGATGGTATTAGGAGGACTGGCTATCTGAGCTGAGTGGCTGAAGGCCATTTGACCTTTGTGTAGACCTGTGCCCTGTGATGCCATGCAGTTTTTGCCACTGATTCTTCTCGTCAAGTGTCCTCTGTGGTCTGTCTTTTAGCCCTGGGGAAAGGCATAACAACAACGTACTTGCTGACCATGTTTTCTTTTTTCTGGTCTTAAGAATAGCTTAGAGTATTTGGCTAGTATGTAACCAAAACATGATTTTCCAGTGTCTTGGTTCTTGGGTGATCTTTTGTGCTGGTAGGGGTAATACTGAGTAAAGCATGAAACATGAAAGGATGTGACCTGCGCCCTGCAAGGTGAAAGATGTTGACTGCTCGTTTTGACTCCTGAGTGGTGGTAGCAGCACACAGTTACAGTTGTGGAGGAGAAAATGTAAAAGTCGAGAGTTTTGGACTTTTTTTTTTTTTTTTTTTGTGAACTATGTAGCTTCACAAATAAAATGTTTGAAGAAAGCAACATTCTGGTTTCCCCAGTGTATCAGTATGCTTATTTCTATTTCATGAAAAAAGCAAGCAAAAAAAAAATCTAAAGTGAGAATAAACAGCTGTTTGCACCTGTCTTTTCGGTTGGATTGATGAGGCACCTTGCCTTGGAAAGCAGTTTGGATAGAAGACTGCAGATGTGCTTTATCTAGTGTGTTTTATGAACTGCATTTGGAGAGGATTAATCAGAATCAGAGAAGTTATTTTTTCATTCCCTGATGTAGTTGTCAATTTTACTCTAAAATGGTTGTGATATCTGACCTGGTACAAGGTTTATTTTTCCAAGAGAACAAACATGGCATTGATATGATTTGCATTGACTTTCATATTAATTTCACTTTTTACTAGAAAATACCTAATATAAAATCAAAGAAACAGATGCTACTTGCTGAATTTCTTTACTGCTCACACGCCTTCAAGCTCTTACAATCAACTTGCTATAGGGGCTGCTGCTGGCCATCTTGCTGTTTTTAATGTCACTGTCCTTTGGCAATACAGAGATCTTAGTGGAACAAGATGTTGTTTTGCTCTGCAAGCTGTATGCATCCCCCTCCCTCCCCCTAGTCTGCTGTGCATTTTAGGAAGGCTGCGAGCTAATAATAAGATTGCTAAGGTGAATTCCCAGATCACCGTGTTTTCTGCCAGAGATGAAAGGCCACACAAATATACTTTTCTGGCTCCTTTCTCAGATGTAATTTCCCTGTTTTCTCTTTTTCCTTTGCCCTCTGCTGGCAATATGTAATCATAATATCTCTATGTGTCTATATGGCTTTCTTCACAGTGTTATCAGAATGCAGTTAGTAATTAATCATTACATATTTCCATCCCCCCAACCCATTTCTAGTTAAAACTTTGCTCCAATTTGCACTTGCGTTTAAATTTGCACAAAGTACTTAATTTTGTATTAAAACTAGCTTCCAAAGGTGTTAAGTAATACTTCTGGCAGAAAAATATTTATTTTAGAGGGACTAAGTCAGATATTTTGGAATGTGCTATGTCCTGTATCTAGCAGGGACATCCAAACTAACCTTAAAAGTTTAAAATAAAAAATAAAAAAATAAAAAAAAATGGAGAGCTCTATTTTGATCTGGGTCTTCCTTAGACTGCTAAGGTTCCAGTTGTATATCTGGAGGCCTAGAAGCTTAGGACAGAAACAATTTTTTTTGCTGAATGTCTGCACTGTTATGCTAGAGCTGCTCTGTGGGGTCTGGTTTTATCGGGGAAGTTATGGTCATCAGCTCATAATTTCTGATCATCTGTCCCATAAACCCCAGTGGTGTCAGGTTCATCCTCAGGAATCTTATCAATTCGGAGAATAGAAGTGCCTAGAAAGTAACTTAAAATTTCTGTTGCCAACAAAGTGGGTTGAACGTAAATGATGTCCTTGCTGAATGGGAATGTTTAACTGGGGTGCATGTATGCAAGAGGAAAGTGTTTGCACATACACTGACTTTTAAGGGGCAATCAAATTCTTTGACATTCAGTTGCAAATGCAAGTTTATGGAAAATCTGCAGCACACATCCAAAGACAAGATTGAGGTCTGTTTGGAAATTTGAATATAACTAAAGTTGCTCTCTAAACTTTTTTGTTAGGGTCAAGTCATGAAAAGGACATTTTAACCCTTCTTGATCCATATCCAGTCAATCAAATTAATGATATTCCTATTATTTTGGTAAGTAGAATACGTGTGACATGTATAGAACTATGGCTTTCCCTCGAGTAGGTCCTCAAGCTCTGAATGAGCTGATGACATTTTATAAAACACAGTTATGTAAAGCATTGCTGGAGGCAGGACTGAAGCCAAATCTTTACCATTTCCAAGGCAGAAAAAGAATTCTAATGCGTTTATCTAGCCTCAATTGTCATCAAAACTAGCTTAGGCTTATTAGTTACAGTTAACAGGACTCTTCAGCTAATCTACAACTAAAAGTATTCCTTAATTAGTGGAACAGAGACTCAAAATTATTCTTAGTATTTAAAGTTGGTTATACTCATTCATAGCTTTTTGAACTAATTAGAATCCCCAGACAACCTCTTATTTTTATCTAAAAGAATAATGTTCCACATCCCATCACTGACTTAATATTTCTTTTAAAGTGAACTGCCGTGGAATCTAAATTTAGAAAGGAACTCTGAACAGGGACAGTTTTTGCATGGCTTACAAATGAATTGCTCATGAATCATTCCACGACAGATTTAGATGAGTAATGTATTTTTGTAATGAGCAGTACATACATCTTTGTCAATCTTAAGGTTTAATTGGGAATACACTCAACTCTAGTGCCACATGTAATACCGTTTTGGGGTCCTGTGCAGTTAAAATGAGAATTGTAGATGTCAGTGACATTACACTGATGATAACATTATGAGTTGGAAAAATGGCATGTGTAGGCAATGAACGAAAGTATATTCTAGCAATGATGCAAGTCTAAAGGTGTTCTAAGTTTCTGCAACTTGAATCATTGAAATTTAAATCTGGAAAAGTTAATACAGCATCTAGTTGAGTTTGATCAATAAAAGATAGAAGTAGGTTTTCTTTTCTTTGCTCTTGCTGGTAACAACTTAAACTTTTTTCTGTTCTTAAGGCTTTTGTTGGTGACTCTGTTAGTTACGCTCAAACAATTCACATGAGTGGAGTAAGGGTGAAACTTGTCTCCTTGTGTCAAGAGGCAGGACTTGGAATATATTGTTCAAGGATAGACTTTACAAAGGCAAATAGTCTGTTTTAATGACCACTCTCCCTCCTCTCCACCCTGCTCCATAATACATCAAAAACTAAACCCTCGTTTCATCTAGTGTCGTGAAATCCTGCATTCCTCACATTACAGTTTGCAGTTCTGCACTCCTTATCCCCATTTGAGTTGTGTGTGGGTTTTTGTTTGTTTGTTTTTAGACAGTATCTCATCATGATGAATGTTGTGTGGCTCAGTCTGTGACTATTGAAGATGTTCATATTTGTTTAAGCCTACTGACCTGGGCCAACAGAAGAGAACAGCTCCTCCAGAAAGCCCTAAAAAAGGGCACCCAGGAGGTAAATGCTGCTCTGCCACTGTTTGTGGGGGGTGGAAAAGGGATTTGTTTGAAGCAATCCAATGAGAACTCCTGGAGCAGTTTTGCTAAGAAACAAAATAACATGTCAGAGCAGTCAGCATACAAATTCCTATTTGCTACTTGTGGCTAGCAAGGTATTGGCACCCAACTAGCAAAGAGTGGTGGGCCAGGTGAATGGTTAACTGGATCATTGATATAGAGGCATGGCTACTGCAATCTATAGGGTCAACTGTACCTTGGATATGGCTGTGTCACCTTGACAAAGTTTGAGTGTCTGATACAGCTTCAAGACATCATGGGATCTAAGGGAGCAGAGAAGGCCTGGCACTTTGATCAGGTTGCCTCAACAAATCAGAAAAGGTGACTTTAGTTTATTGCTATTGCACTTTAGAAGAGGGGTAGCTGCTATTGTATGTCATCCCATTTCCCATCCCTCTGCCTCTTGTTCTCTCCTGTCAGCGAAGCACTCTTCTGGGAAAGCTGTCTGAGTCATTGTTTATGAAAGAGGAATAATAGCCCGTTGAATATCCAGGCAGTATGATTTAAGTTTCCTACATTTCAAGCTAGGTGTGTAGCCAATAATGACCTCTAGAAATTGAACCCAGCCTTTGGGTGCTGGCCAAGGCCAGGCAGAAGAGTTGCTTTTGCTAATGAAAACTTGAGTTATTTAAGATTGAGAATGATAAAACTAATTGAATCTTGTGCTTCAGTGTATAAACTGGTTGGCTGTGTTCAGTTTATCCCGTTACCCATATGACTATGGGGCTTTTTCATCTCCTCTGAAGCAACTGGTGCTGGACATTGTGGGGAAACTGGATAGCAGACTGGATGGCCCAGTCATATAATCTAGCAAAACAAATTATTTGAATTGTATCTTATCCTATACTCAGCATTTTGGTCCAAGTATGTTTAAACCTTGTTCAGGTTTACACGAATACACTGCAGTGCTGAGAGAAGCAAAACTGTATTTGATTTAAGACCATAGAATTAAAAGCAACTGAAAAATTTCACAATAATAATTATAAAACTGCAAGTTTTACTCTGAATTATTTTAATTGCACGATCACTACAGGTTTGTTTGGACTGAGGCGACAGAAGCAGATGGTAGTATTTGAAAATTCATACAACTACAGGAGTAATAGGTCACTTCTGCAATACTAAAACCCCCTCCATGTGACTAAGAAATCATCTTAGCAGAGAAAAACAGTTGCATGCAATGGAGACTCCTCACTGTATGACTGTAAGCTGCTGTATGTTTTGTGTAAATGCACTGAAGGAATTCTTTGCCTTGGCTGGACCTGTGCTTTAGAGGAAAACAGAATTTCAATCACACCACTTTGCTTTCTCTTCTCAGGAGGATTCATAATTAGGCAAACCCAAATGAGAACCAAAATTCTGTTCCCATCTGCAGTAACTCTTGAAAAGGCTGAAGGAAGCAGTAGAGCAAAGCATTGTGCAAACCACAGGGGCATTCTTCCAGTGAAGTTCAAACAGCTATTGATAGGCTCGCTTATGTTTTAAAATGTGTTTTAGATTTTACTATTAGACCTGTGACAAAAAAGCTCTGAAAACTACATAGTCATTAAATATTTTTATTCAGCAAAAGTTTCTGGAAAGTGTCTGAAGTTAGTTCCTAATTATGTCAAAGAATCACTACAGCTTTGCATTCAGCCAGAAATGTATTCTTACACAAGAGGTATCATGTTGGTCACCACTGGCAATTGCCAGAGGAGGAAGCTTCGTTTCGTTACAGCTTGAGCTACATATCTAGGGTCCACAGGTGTGGTTGCTGGTGATGCCCATCTTCTTTGGGCAGAACAAGCACTGAAGGATGAAGTGTATGTAATTTATGTAATCCATGTCTGACTGATGGTTCTAGCTCACAGATATATGAGCATGATCAGGAACAGAGTTTATGGCTATTCAGAGACATGAGTATGCTAACTTGGTAGTGGATGAGACTAGCATGTTTCTTACTCTTATGAGAGTTTTTTTTAAAAAAAAAAAAAAAAAGAGAGAGAAGAAAAAAATAGAAAAGAGCCCCAGCAAGTTAGCTCTAGGAAGGTGATTACGAGGAATGCTGTTGACATTTGTTGATGTGAATTGTCTTATTTCCTTTTAACGGCTGGCATGGTGTTTATGTGAGCAAAAGCTGAGGATCTGATTTTTGACTCTTAGATGAACAAGATTTATATTGCTGGAATTTTTTTAGTTTTTTAATTTTTTTTGGGGGGGGGAAGACTTTCAATAGCAGAATTCAGGAAGACTGAGATTAGATTTTTTTTTTTTTCCTTTGCTTTGACATATGATAAAGTGGATTAGTATTGACTAGAGTTTGCAGTATCTGTGTACCTCAAGGTGTATAAATAATGTGTGAAAGCTACAGCAGATTTAGACTTGGAAATTATTACAACAGTTAATAGGCGAATAAGACAGCAGAGGAGAAAATTATGAGACAAATGGATTATGACAGGCAGTCTTTGTATAAATTACTGTACATAACTGCACAGAATTTTCTGCAAGTTGTGCTCTACAAGTTGAAGATCTAATTAATGAAGTACTGTAACAGATTAGTATTTGAGTCATTTTTCTTATTAGTAATACCTAATGTCAGCTATGATGGTTTTATTGCCTTGTCTGTTTTTTTAGGTTTATTTATGCAAGCTGTTCTCACAGACCAGTGGAGTTATTTTTTGATGTTTCAGTCCAAAGTTGTGTGATGATGATTGGTTAGCTTGCTGTGAAGTAACAGTTTTTCTTTTCTAGATCATTGTAGTACTTGGAGATTTCTAAACTTGAAATAACATTTGTACGTATGCACATACATATGACCTTCATGTCCAACAGAAGCCCTCTGCAAAACCAAACACTTTGAAGCCGATGAAGCGTTACATAAGCATAAGCATGTTTCATACTGGTACAGGAACCTTGGGCTGATCTGGATGAAGGAGCCAGAAGTACAGATTACTAATGTGGTGTATGGAAAGCTTTCTCCATGCATCCGTCTGCCAGCAGCCATGAATGGGTTCATGCAACAGAAGAATATGCTTTTCTAAGGGCACGTTGGGTATTTGGTTACGTGAATGTATGTGAATTCAATCTTTTGCTAAGTTTAGCTTTAGGTAAAACCTAATATAGATTTCATAAACATGACAGCCAGGGAGGGTCCCAAGGTTGCCAACTACGTCTAAGTACTACCTACTTTTCCTGGAGCAATCAAGAACCTTGGTTCCAAGAATTCTTCATCCTAAAAATACAAACTAATGAAGTCTTGATTATCTGAATCCATGTCCCTAAATTAAATACAATTCCAACACTCCTGAAATGGAGGAGTCTACTGCAGTCTGAGTTTGGTGTTGGATCTCTTAAATGCTACACAAACTGGTTGGGTACGGTAGCAGTACTGAGCTGAGCGTAGATGGATTCTAGCAGGTTTTAGTGATGTATTGCTTCTGATGTAACAGTGTGGTACAAGGTAGCATGCTATGATTAGATTTAAGCAACATAACTCAATGTGATGGCTGAAATGTCAAGGCCAGAAGTCATCTATTTTTCTGGTCAGCCAGTATTAATTTTCCTAGATGATGTCCAGCATAATTTTTTCAAAGAATTAGAACAGTGAGGGAAAGCTTGTGAAGAGAGATATATGTAGAATTTCTGAACAAACATTATCATGAAGGGAATGATTTATAATAGATGGATAATGATCTAAGTTTATATCTAGTTGTTTTAGCTGTAACTAGCAGTTAGATGGAATCATTCATGACCAAATCATCCTTAATCCCAGTTCAGAGCTTCTGTTCTTACAGCCCATCTGCTGACATGACAAATTTGTCAAATTTCAGAAGACTGTTGCTCTGTAATTTTACCATACACCAAAGTGACGCTGCATAAATAAATGTAAGTGAAAACTGATGAACCTTGGCCTTGGGATAAAATATTTTGCCTGTTATATATTCAGAATATTTTTTTATTCTCAGTTATTTCACGTTGTCTCTGATATATTTATTTTTGTCTCTGGAAAGGAAGACCAATTAATTTACTAACTTTTTCTTACCTAATCTTTTTTTCCCAAACCATTTTCATGAGATTTCACCAACCTATACCTCCAACCCCAAAAGGTGAGAGACCTAATTGGACTCTGAAAAATCAAGGAATCCTCAGGTAGGAGATTATGTGCACTATGCAGTTAAACAAGTATTTTTTTTTTTCCTTCTTGGTTTTGTTGGAGTTTTTGACACGGTTCTGGTAGCAGGACTAATACCAGAGGAAGTGCAAGGATTTTTTGTCTAGTAGACAAGTGTGTGAGAGAGATTGGGCAAGGCTGGTCTGTGTACCTGTACCTCTCTTGTGCAAGATAGCATCAACATGGGTTTTGTGTCACTAAGTTGAAGTGGCAGTGCAGTGCATGTTTCATGGCTTCTGTACCTTGTGGAGCTCTTCTCTGAAGTGATGCTGGTGGAAACATTAAGATGGAGCTGTGGATGTATCTGCAGAGATGCTTTTTAATAGAATCTCGTCATTTCTACATGGCATCCTTTTGTAACCGTTGGCACTTCATTGGGGCCACTGATGGCAAAACATTTAAGCAACTTCATGATGAAATTTCTGTTTCCAAACTACAGTAGTAATACCTGAAGAAGGACTATAGTAGGACCTATAGAAGGACTATGACTTTGGATAGCAGGGGTAGAGTTTCTCTTCTTGTGGAGGTGTGTACATGGCTTGTGTCCTTAAATTTAATCTGGGGTCAAAGAATGATCCCAGTTCAACCACTTGCTCATACTAATGAGCTTTGTACCGCATCTCTGACTGTAACTTCATTCCACATAGGCATTTTGGGGAAGCATTTCCTAGGCCCTGCCATGTTCTGGAGGCACCAGAGAGCTTCCACCATTACTGCAGGGAGATGTGGAAAGGTTAATGCAAAACTTCTCTTTTTAATGAGCATATATGGGAAGGACTCAAACAGCATGGCAAAGATGAAGCTTATTAGCAGGAACTCCCATATAATCTCTTTAATGGTTCTTATTTTCTTAATCTTCCCCCTTGAGCAACTTTTGAATTATTTTCTTCACCCCCCCCTTTTTTTTTTCCTAACCAAATAAGGACTAAGAGAAGTAAGAGCCCTTTAACAAATACTGGTATCAAATAAAGTTGTTTGTTTTCTGGCTGAATAAAATAATGCATTATCCTGAAACTTGTGGATCTGTCAGTATCCTAGAAGGCATTTTAGGAGTCTTCAGTTTGAGCTCTTCTAGGATTTCTCCAGGAAGGGGTGTCAGTTATAAAGAAGACAAGTTTTCTAAGGCAGTTGGTGTGATGTAGCTGCAAATCTCCGAAGGGTTATTCTGATGTGTCTCAGGAGATCCGTCTCAGCTTTTTTTCTTAGCCATTGTGGCTGTTCTGCCATCATGTGTGTGTGCGCAAAGGGGTCCCTAATGAGGTAGGAAGTATAATCACTGGGATAACAGTCAAGTTCTGGTCTTATTTTTTAAGGTCAGCAAAATTTAATATGCATGGTAAAATATAATTAATAATGGGTGGTCAGTCATTCAGAACAGGATTTTCTCAGCTACCTGCTGCAGCATTCTTGTTCTTAGTTATTTTTTTATTTACTTCTATTGAAGAAATAATCTTTCTCCATGGAAAGAGAACAAGACTCTTCTGAAAAGAATTAATGAGATAGTACATGGTCATTAATGTGTGGAAGTGTATTCATAAGGTGTCCTGCATGCCCAGAGACACCTACATTCATTTTCTGGTATCTCTCTTGATAAAATGAGTTTTTGAAAATTCCCTCCAACATTGCAGAAATAAATGACTGAATGGGGGTTATTTGTCCATGCCACTGAAATTACATTACCAGTAATGGATTAGTGTGTCGGGGTATGTCATGGTTGTGGTTGGAATAAAGTTAATTTGCTTCGTAGAGGCTTGTATGATGCTGTGTTTTGGATTTTTGATGAAAATAGTGTTGATAACACAGCGATGTTTTAGTTGTTGCAGAATGGTGCTTGCACAGACCCAAGGACTTCTCAGCTTCTCGTGCTGCCCTGCCAGCGGGGAGGCTGGGGGTGCACAAGGAGCTGGGAGGGGACACAGCCAGGACAGCTGACCCAAACTGGCCAAAGAGACATTCCATGCCATATGACATCACACTCAGCAATAAAAGCTGGAGTAAAGAAGGAGGAAGGGGGGTGACTTTCAGAGTGATAGTGTTTATCTTCCCAAGAAACCGTTATGCATGATGAGCCCTGCTTTCCTGGAAGTGGCTGAACACCTGCCTGCTGATGGGAAGTAGCAAATGAATTCCTTGTTTTGCTTTGCTTGCTCATGTGGCTTTTGCTTTATCTAGTAAACTGTCTTTACCTCAACCCATGAGTTCTTGCACTTTTACCTTTCTGATTCTCTCCCTCATCCCACCTGGGGAGAGTGAGTGAGCAGCTGTGTGGTGCTGAGCTGCCTGCCGGGTTTAAACCACAGCAGGGTGCATCATATATAAAGAATTTTTGGAGTGAGCAACCTTCATCTAGAGTGTGTAGAGTTCCAGTGTGTGGGGAATACCTGAATAAATTGTTCTATGATGTCAGAAGAGCCAGTGTTTTGGTACAGATTTCAGGGAGAGAAGTTCATCAGGTGTTTTTACTGAGTATCTGCTACTTTGCATATAAGAAATGTGAATGTGCCCTTTGTTTTGAAGATCTTACCTGGACGCTCCTCTATCACCCAGTTCTAGATCTGTGGTTCAAATTTAGCACTGATCCCTTGAGATCCACTGTTCTACTGGAGCACAGTTTGGTTTATTGAATTGTGAGTCAGTTTGTAATCTGAAGTGACTGCTTGCTTTGTACACTAAAAATACCCATAGCCTCAAGGTGAGCAGGTGTTGCACATGGTGTTTTCATTGTCTCTACCTGCTGGCTGGTAGGATGCTGGAAGACCAGGTGGGTCATGCTATCGCACACATCTTTTGGTTTCTAGCTGTCCAGAGGGTTGGGGTAGCTCTTCAGCACTGCCAGCAAGCAGCTGAGCTTTCTTCCAGCAAAGCTTGGTCTTTATGTGATAATGCAACAGCATGATCTTGTGCCTCCTGGACCAGGATTGGACCTATAGAAAATCTTCAGTGTGTTACTCTATAGCCCTTTCTCCCTTTTGTGCTGATGTCTGCTTCTCAGCTAGTACAATTTCTATTTTCTGCTCCCTTTAAAAAAAATCATAATTCATAATATTAACAAGAAGGAAACATCCAAGAGCTATATCTCTGACAGCCAGTGGAAAAGTAGAGGTAGTTTATGTTAATTGGCTATTGTTTCTTGGGAAAAAACCTCCAATTAGTATCTAAAGGTTTAGCTCCAAGGGAGATTTGACCTATGTGCTTTAAGATGACTACAGTGGCTAATGCTTGTGACAAAATCTCTGTAGCTGTTTAATTTCTTCTATTACCATGATGAGATACAATTTCTAGAGTGGAAAATGGGGCACAGTATTTGCCATTAACAATTATTCTGACACTGCACCTGAACTGTGTGCTGATAAACTTTGGCATATTCATTAATCACACTGATTTGGTGGCAAAACAATTTCACTTGATAGATTTCATGGGTATTATTCACTAAGCTACTCTTATTTGAGTATTTTCTCTTCAGACCATGTAAACAGCTGCCTGGATCAATGGAAAATAATTACTGCTTTGTTTAGTATTTAAATAAAGGAAAGGTTTGAATAAGGCCATATATATGCAGCTGCTTTCATCTGGCAAAATGATATTGTTCAGAGGAGCGATGTTGTGTCATTTTGTCAACAGAAGTCCCTAAGAAGGACACAATTACAGTGGCAGAAATGGTCTTTTATAACTAAACTCCCCTGTTTGTGAATGGTTCACTGGTACACCAGTATGAAACTGAACTCAGATAACACAAATATGTATCAAATATGTATTTCATTGTTATAGGAAATAGTTGTTTTCTTTCTAGAAACTGGCTGAATCATTTTGAATGGATTTATGGCTCTCGTTTTTCTTTTGTGAGCATTCTTATGACAGCAGTACGGTCTCAGCACAATGTTAAAATGCCCTACCTAAAAATGGAGAAATAAAAGAAGAAATCAGTAACACAAGCAGACTCATGGGAAAGAAGTGAAGAATAATCCTGACTTTAATGGAGGAAAACTAAAAAAAACTTTGTAACAAATCCCCCCCCTTTTTTTAATGCAAAAAAAAAAAAATCCCACCCTTTTTCTCTCCTCATCTCCCTATTCTGTTTTTTCAGGGGCAAACCTAGACCAAGGAACAAAGAGAAATGTATTAAGAAGATAAACTACATACTTCTAGAATACCTATCTTTTTGTTTTGATAATTTTCTTTTTAACTATGATGTTTGTTTATAAATTTTATAAATCTATATATTTTTATAAATTTGTTTTGATAATTTTCTTAACTATGTTTACAAATTTTATAAATTTGTATTTTTTTTAATAAGTTGTTTATAAATTTTAGCTGAAAACTGTGTCAACTAATTGGCTAGTTCATCATGCAGGCTGATATTGAGTGTGCATTTACTAGCTTGAGAAGTTTCTGGCAAAAGATAACCATTAACTTGTTAATGATGAATGGCTTAGATGTGTAAATTCAACATAGTTTTCAGCTCCAGTTTCAAATATTCCATTGGAATAACATCTCAAAAGCTATTGAAACTGTTTGGCCACGCATAAATTCTGAAGTATGGATCTTTTATCAATCTCCCTGTGCCTTGCTGAAATAAAGAAATTATAAAATATGGTACTATGTACACAGATTCTTTAGTTTAGGAATTTCCTATTGATTTTGACAGAACTTTGTCATCTGGAAGAAACTTGGGCTCTTCATTTGACAAATATGAACACAGTATTAAAGTAAAAACTCCACTAATATGAGTACACTTCTGGTCATGTACCAACACTGAGAAATTGAGCTAATATTATCGTGAGCATTTTTTCTTTTTCCCCAGATGCTCTAAAGAAATTACAGTGAAAGCTATTCTTGATAATGAGTATCATCCCTGTTTCAGAGATAGGGGAAACGAAACTACAGTAAAATCTAACCATGGGCAGAAAAAAAAAAAAAGGTAAAAAAAAATTAAAAAAAAAAAAAAAAAGAGGCTATTGGAACTTTGCTTCCTCCACCACAGAACAGTTCTTATTCCTTGGTCATGTAGTTCTGACCCCTCAGGATAAAATTAAATAACACCTTTTCAGTGAATTCAGCAGTAATACCAACCTCTGCTCTTATTTTACTTCCTTAAAAATGAAATTGGTCTCCAAATCTAAACAGTTTGGTGACATATGAAAACCCTTGTCCTCTTTGCCAGTGTTAAATTAGGGCTTGATTGGAAGGAGTAGGGAGCATTTCAAGGGGATGAATGCGTGTTCCCAAGTCCCACAGAGTATAGTAAAATGTGATATCTTTAAGTGTCAAGCTGTTAATGTTTCAAGTCCTGTATTCATTTTAGAATCATAGAATATCTCAAGTTGGAAGGGACCCATAAGGATCATCAAGCCCAACTCCTAGCACTACACAGGTCTGCCCAAATATTCAGACCATATGACTAAGAGCACAGTCCAAACGCTTCTTAAACTCCGATAGGTTTGGTGCTGTGACTACGTCCCTGGGGAGCCTGTTCCACTGCGCGACAACCCTCTCAGTGAAGAACCTCTTCCTGATATCCAGCCTGAACCTCCCCTGTGCTCCCCTTTTCTGCCTTAAATACTTCAATAGGGCTGTGGAGGTCAGAGCTTCCAATGTGAGCATCTTGGGAGGACATCTTCAGAGATGAGGATTCACATTTGAACCACTCCTCATGTCCAGAGTGATGCCAATTTTTCAAGGTGAAAGCTGGACAGGTATTACTTCTGTGAAACAGAAGGAAAACAATCATTATGGCAGACTGAATCAAGATGGGGAATGTGATAACACATGAGATAATACTATGTTGGTTTCTCTTGAGACTCCATTGAAAGTGCTACTTCAGCAGTGCAATCTGCAAATGTTAGGTAGTACCTGGATTTTTTCCTTATGTTTAAGCATCTCAGATCTTCACATACAGAATAGTGTGACATTCATCTAGGACATGGAACTGGAAATATACCTAGGGTAGGCTAGTTGCTTATTATATTTGCTTTAGCAAAGTCTCTTACTAAACCTGTGCTGTCTTTTGCAGAAGAGATTAGATACCCTGTTGTGCTAGGTGCTATCCTGCCTCCAGGGGACTGTAATCTCTGTAGAAATCAAGAGAAAATAGGTAGGGAAGAAAGCACAGAGGAGTTAACACTGTATAGCAGGGTAGGGAGTAGTCTTGACATCAGTTGAACTGTTGTTGTCTTTATTTGTATATTAAGCTGCATGATGAGCTTCTGTTTAAAATGAATAAATGTTTTGGAAATGAAAGAGGGAACATTAATGCTATCCTGGCTTCTGTTTTTCCATATCTCTGTTCAAAAATATTTTTAATAAGCAGAATAACCCATTGGTGCATATCGCTGCAGATGGTTTTGCTTAACAAATTGCATCTGTCTAAAGATTGTGAGTACTGTTAGGTTGCCCTTTATTCAGCTTATCTTTTAAGGTGGGAGCCTGTATATGATAGTATTAAGATATGCAGATAATAATGTTATTATTAATACAGATAGTATGATTAGTATTAACATACTAGAAAGAAAGAATCATTTTTATTAGCTTACAAAGGCAATGATATTAGCCAAGGTCCACTGAAGTGAGTGTATTAGGTCAAATCTTGATGCCTTGCCCCTGGATGAGTCTGTCTGATCATACAACGTGGCCTCAGACCAAATCTCCATCCAGCAATGCCCAGTAGCAAGCGCTTCTTTATAAGAACAGGGCATGTTCAGCACGTCCCTTTTCCCCTTACAGCAGAGAAAACAAGAGAAAATTCTTGAGCTAGTTCACCTTGTGCCTGCTACTCACTATGTTTAACAGAGTTGTGAGGAAGTATTTAGTCCTTTTTTTTTTTTTTTGGCCTCGGTTATACTTTTGTTTTCTACATTAGTCTAAGTTTCTGAGCCCTATTTTGCTATCTATTTGCAATTGAGATATATTTCTCTCAATATAGCACAAAGTTATTATTATTTTTGTTTTTTGTAGCAGTATTTATTGACCAACACATCAAACATCAGAAGGTATGAGAGAAAATTTCTTTTTTATCAGTAAATTTCTGTCTGGCATTAAATGAAACTCTAAGTAGGACTCCAAAATTCAAATGTAAATTACGGAGCTTTGTTCTTAGGTTGCCATTATTTTTAATGTTGCTTGCCTACTCAGGATCGCATTTCATACACAATCAAGCACAGGGTAAAGGCTCAATGGTTGCCACTAAAGGCTGACCATTCTTGAAATTCTCTTAAAATTTACTGGGGAGGCAAATTCGCTATTAAAACGGTTCATTTAAGGATAGGAGTGGATTCTCTATCATTTGCCAAATGTAAATTAGGATATAAATGACTAAAAGAAAAGTTATAAGTCTGATGCAGAGATTTCTGGTTGAAGTTTTACATACTGTTCTTTGTAAGAGGTCAGAGCAGATAATGAAGTTAGTCTATCCTGGCTTTAAAATTGGTGAATTTAAGCACGTAACAGAGTGGTAAAGTTTTGAAAATATAGTCTTGAATGTAGATGCATTTTAGGGCTTTTGAAACTCTAGTGATTTGCTACTGTTCTGATTTGTCGTCTAGCGAGCCTCCTGGCTAGCTGGGTGCCGCTGCCAGTGGCAAGAGAGACAGAGTCCTTTAGTGGATCTCAAAGATGCATGGAAACTGTACACAGAAGTATTAAACTTCATTTGGATACGATGATAATGGAAATGCAGCAAAATATGTGGAACCTAGGAAAAGAAACCATGAAATTAAGCTGTAGCTGGATAGATTCTTGTAAGATCTCAGTGCCCAGTTCTGGACTAATGACCAGCTTAAAAGTATGCATAGTACACAGAAGTTTGGACTGTGAAAATGGTATCCTTTTTCAAAGCATGTAACCTAACGTGTGCCTGAAATGGGGAGCTATTCTGAAAGTCACCTTTTGTCTAATGAGGAAAAAAGTGTTTTTCTGGCTGATCTGTTCTGGTATTAAGACATGATGATTTCTCTATCTTAGTCCCTACAATTTTCCCTTGATAAGAAAAAGGATGTGAAAGCTTGCCAGTTTCATTTCTTGCCTGTAATAAACAAGGAGAAGAGGCAGGGTGCAGTTAATGACTGGAGACTGCACTATTAGCCTGGGCAGGCAGAGGTGGTACAAACACTCTTCTTGCAGTAAGCAAAAGGTAGACAGAAGCCACACAGATCTCGCCAAATGTGCCCGCATAGGAATGGTTGGTTGTTGCATGCCCATGAACAAGAGTGTGGTGCAAGACAGACAAAATAAAACCAAGTCTGGAGGCATACAAGGCAAAATTTATGAGATTTTCCATGAAATAAGGATGCTGCTGACATAAATTTGTGTGTTGGTGTCTATGAATAGGAATATATGGCAGGGATCCTGAGTCTACTGTTGAAGTGGAATTGCTTGTTGCCCTTTCTTGTTTTCCCTCTGCAAGCTCCATCGTTTACAGTCAAAACTACTCTTCTTTGAGCACACTTAGCTGATATAAAGGAAACATCAGTCTGCACCCTGTTCTGAGGGTTTCCCCAGCCCAGAACACAACAGGCAATGCACCTTAAAACCGTTCCTGACATCTGCAGTCTCTTTGCTATATGGCTGTAGTTGTATGCTCAGCCATGAACAAGTAACAGCCCTGCCTGTTACAGTAATGTGCTTAGGCAAGGGTATGCTTCAATCTCAAGATGGAAATGAGTTTCTGTCTAAGAATGTTTCTCTTTGCATTTTCTCGTTTGAGCTTTAGTAAAAAGAATAAACACATTGCAGACCATTTGTGTAACTTGAGAAGGATACATCATATAATTGCTCAGCTCACTAACTGCAGTAATTACTTCAGAAAATTAAAGAAATGCACAGGAAGTAATCAAGAGAAAGTTTTCTTATCTTGAAAGAGTTGCTTTAGCTTGCATTGGTAACCGGTTAAGTTTTACAGTAAGCATAAAGTTTCTGACTGTCATTCCCATGCTCTTGGGGTGTGCAAGGAGCTTCACTGTGTCTGTCACAGTCTTTATACAGCCTTTCGTAAAGTAAGCTGCCTTCGTAAGGGATGGATACATATATCAAAGTGAAGATTTGATCCTGTTGTACTTCACAGGACATTATGACAGTCCTGTTCAGTCTTGTGTGAGACTTTACCTAGATATTCATAGTTTCATACAATATTTTCACAAAATAGTATTTTTGCAGTAGATTTTGAATTGGAGTAGCTACTTGCATTGAATTTTGAACAATAGGTTAATTGGAATAGAAATGATCCCAACTGTATTAGTAAAAATAGCAAATGAGTGTTAATATATTTGTTTGCATATTGTGGTATGTCAAATGTAGAACATGCACAATTTGTGTGAGGTAAGCTGATGGATGGATAGTTTGTCTTCACTCTCAACATTGATCTCTTCTAAAAAGTCTCATTTCTGTCTCTCATTATATCTAAATGTAAAATAGCTGAGTCAATTCCTTTACATTGTTGAAAGGCACTTCAGTGCAAATACAATTTCTGCTGTTTTGTGTTATTCCAAAGGTCAGTATCCAAATGTGTTTTGTTTCTGGGATAAAGAGGTACCCACCACTTTCTGCAATGGGGGGGTGGGGGTAGATGGAAATGACTGTTATTGGATGTTCTACAAAGTATGCACAGTCAAGTGATGGTGGCTGGCATGTGAGGTACAAAAATAATTTGCTTGTGTTATCAGTTCATAAAAGTAGCTCTCCCAAATAAATAAGAAACAGCTTTTTCATCTGTGTAATAAACTAGGGGGTAGTAAGGGCAGTAAGCTTTAGAGCTTTCTCTGTTTATAGTCAGGCCATAACAGGATTGAGGAAATCATATTCCAAGAATTGTTTCCGTTCAGCTGTGCATCATTTATTAATGGATGACTTTCTCTGAAAAGTAATTGCATTTGCAGAGTGATAGGTCTCCCAATTTCCTATTACTTCTCCTGTAACAGTATATCCTTCTGAAATTAAATGTAATTTGAATTATTTTTCTGTAATCCAATTGTACCTGATTTATACAAGTCCATACCAAGAACTGTGTTTCTCAAAGAGTTTTCTATGTCAAGAGCCATGGATGCGAGTGAAATATTCCCCCCATTTATAATGGGGGGAAACATCCCCCATTTAGAAGTGGGTAAATGAGGCAAGGTGCCATCAGGTAAATTGCTTATGTCTTGCATAGAAAGTTTGTGGCAGAACTGGGAGCTGAACCAAATTCTAAAGCCAGAGCTTTGTTTTCAGCAGAAAATCATTTCTTGTTCTCATTCCTGTAAGTAGCATTCTTCAAAAAGGAAAGGACCACTTGAAATTTTACTTTATAGATCTATGCCTGAAGTCTCTTCTAGTAGACGGAGTAGTGTAAAAAGGAATCTCAGCTGTAATCAGTTTATTTGCTTGTTTGTTGCCCTTTTTACTGTTTTCCTGCCTCATTCTGTGCACCTCTGCTGACATTGCGTCGATGCTGTGCGTAGGTGTGCAGCTCTGGATCCCAGCCACACCCGTGGAGAGTATCTGATGCCGCAAAGGCTCCTCTGGGTTGGCACACAGGCAACAGCTCGCATCTTCTACTGCTCTAAGGCAATGAAGAAGAGGTTATGTATCCCAGCTGACAGGTCCATGCACTATTTTAACAGCTGCTTGGGTATGAAAAGCCTTGGAGAAAGGAGAAAGATTAAACAGCTCATACGGGCTTTATTTCCTTCTCCTTGGATCTCAGTGCAGTCCCTTTCTCTCTTGTTTGAAGTAATTTTTTTTTTATATATATATATTGCCTAGTGTCAATTTTAACAGCTAGGTGATCTGTGATGTTATGCTATCCACTAGGTAAATACCAAGGCAGTCAGGGAAATACAAGACCCATCTTTGGCCTCCTGCACTGACATTTTTGGGGTTCGCTGGATTTATATAACTCTGCTTTTGGCAATCTGAGGATTCATTGCTGCACGGTGGATGAAGTGGGAACCCCATCATATACAGTATTTCTAAGAAGTGATGTAATAGTGACTATAAATTCACAATTACATTGATTAGGATAATGCTGATGAAGAAGTTGAAGTTTCCATTAAGAAGATGCTACTTGGACTGGGTACAAGATTATTGATTGCTCCATAAAATGCCATTGTAGGGTAGAGAAATTTAAAGAACTTAAGTGAGAATGTGAGAGAGAGATGCTAATACTTAAATTACTCCCTTGGGCAGATTTATTTTTAAAGTATCTTTAGCCTGTTGACTTATTTTAAAGGCAAAGAGACACAGAAAGGGGCAAGTGAAATAGAAGGAACAGTCCCTTAATAAGGGACAAGAGAAATAGCAGAAATAGTCCCTTAATAAGGCTGAGCATGTTTATATAATGGTGAAAGTGAAAAGCTTTTCCTGATCCAATGGGCAGAATCCTAAGGGGTCTTAAATACGCCAGGTTCCTGGTCTACTGGAAATGTCTGGTGCCAGAGCAGTTACCGTCACCGTAAGCACAAAGTAAACAATCGTGTTTGTGGAGATGTGGAGATAGCCTCGAGGCCCAGTATTTTTGATGTTGCAACAACTTTTCACTGTAGAAGAAAAAACTCTGTGTTGATGGAGGATTTGAGTAGTCTGAGTTTTCAGTCGCAGACTGAGGGGCATTATCAAATGTTAAAAAAACAAAAACAAAAACAAAAACAAAAACCTAGGTATCTGTCAGTGAATTAATATCCTACATTAAAAGAAATGAATAGTAAGTGCTGAGATCTGCTTGGTTGTGGACATGTGCATTAAGTAATATAATCAAAGCTGTTGGTTGGTATTACTGTGTGCAGTAACAGCCTGTTAGAAAGACAAAGGACTATCTGAGCAATAAATTTCCTTGAGTCATCCTCCCCTGCAGAAATGTTCAGAAGTCTCCCGAACAGAGTTGTCCGTAGGTGTTCCTGTGGGGATGCTGTATGTCTGTTTTTGCTTTCCCTGCTGCTCTCCAGAAAGGCCTGAAGTTGCATTTGAACACCAAAGGTTTGTTTAATGATGTTTCCAAAACTTAAGCAGCTGGGTAGTGGGTGCTCTTTCCATGATCTCTGTTTTTACCCATTTTCCAAGCATTGTAGCTTCACTGGAATCATTCAATTCGGCTTTTCCTTCTAACCTCTGCATTTGTTTGTTTCCAGCTCAGAGGTCAGAGTTCTGGTGAGGGAGGAGCCATTCAGAGGGCATTAAAGAGTCCATGTAGTCTCTGGACGTGTTGAATCTCTTCTTGTTGTTAGACACATAGTTCTTCTAGCGCACGGTCACTGACCCTTCACAGGAAATGTGGGGAACCCAGGCTGGGGTTGGCAGAATCTGTCCCTATGGCAGCAGCCAGCACACAGGAAGCACAGGGAACTGGATGGCAAGACGTTCACTTGTGTCTTTTGGATCTTGTGGGTATAAGCCTAAAAATACCATATAGCTGGGATAGTTGTTTGTTTATTATATAAAGCCTTTTGGAAGCTCTCTTTTTTGTTGTTGTTTTTATTCAGGATGTTCATACTTTTTGATGTATATTTCATGCTTGCATACTTCTTGCATACATAATTGTTATAATGTTCAAATCCAGAATGATGGGCTACTAATACCATTTATCTTCTGTTTAACATTGTAGCATTTTAACAAAGGGAATAAGCTATTCTGCAGTCAATAATTCCTGTTGTTGTGAGCCAGAGCCTCTGACATCTCTTGCACTGTATATAAAAGAAGGAATTCCAGCCTGAACTTTAAAATGATAATAGTGATTAAAAAAAAAAAAAAAAGATAAAAAATCCTTTAGCTTCAAAGGGAAAACTTATAATCTTTTTCTGTGTGTTTGGCAAGCTAGTTTAAGAACTTTGTTCCTACCAAATTCAGTTGAATAGTCCTGGATCTGGAAGTAGAATGGTGCAAGCAGTAGAACTGCAGTGTCTCAGCTCTGTGGTGAAATATTATGGGACCTTTGGCTTTGCCAGTGAGGTGCTCCCCCCCTGTGTAGTTCTGTCCATTCTCCACTGTAAATTGCTGAGAGATCATCATATGAAAGAAAAATTAGAAAAGCTGAGTATTCATTTCTGTCGTTCCCATCTCACTTTAAGCTCATGTAAGAGGGCATAAATCACTTTGGTTAAGATAGACATATCTCGAATTGTTGAAGATTATTTGGATTTGCTGAATGGAGAGGATTAGTTAACTCCGATTAGTTCACTTGCTTTACTTTTTTAACACCAGTCTCAGCTTTATCAAATAGTTCATAATAACCATGTAAAGAAACAGTGAAAAAATCAGTTTGACATATCACTGTTGTTTGAGTATATATTCCTGAAAAGGCTGTGTAACTTAGCTGATGAGCTCAAAGGAGCAGAGCTCCTGGCTGCAGAGTGCTCCACTGCAGCCAGCAAAGTGCTGCTTGATAGCAAAGCAACAGTGGTGCAGCACCTTCAGTGTCCATGAGAAGAGGAGGTGACACAGAGTAGTACTAGAGGTATGTGATGTTCAGCCTTGCCTGTCTAAAGACCTTTAATTTGTGGAGTCTTAGGGGGAAATCCTGACCCTAATGAAAACTTTTTTTATATATATTTTTTTTAATTAAAAATGTTTTTCAAAATTGATTTTTTTGTTTGTTTGTTTTCAAATTAAATTATTCACATTTAGGACTGCTGGTGCTGAAGTTTCTTTTAATCATGTGTCTTCAGATTCTGACTGATTCATCATGCAAGGAATGTGACACATTTTGAAAGGAGTGACTGCCCTTGCAGGTTTTACCACCCTAGACATTTTTTGATGTGCTCCATCTCCTCATATCATCCTTGAATAAATTGCAGTGGAGGATGGTGCAGACGTAGCTCATTTTTGCTGTGGATGAATGTTGCTATTCCTTTGTATTCAGGAAACAGATGACTGGAGAAAGCATCATCGTCCATTGTATAATTGTTTCTAACCATGTGTTCTTGTCCTGAACATTTGCAACATCAATCAAATGAAAAATAAAATTCACTTTTCCCCTGAGTGCTGAACAAGTGCCATGAAGATGGATAGATATACAGATTTGAATGCATGACTGACATGGAAATCTTCAGTGGGAAACAACATGGTTCAGAGGGTTGGCAGTGCCTGTGACAGCATAAATTCAGAAATGAGGAAGACCTATACTCTGCTGTTTGTGCCTGAAGGGAACAAGAAGAAATCATGTTCATGTAGTTCTAGCTTGACTATGCAGTATCTGTTTGACTCAGTGGAAGGGTTTGTATCATCTTTTGTGGGTTTGAACCATGGACTATATCCTTTGAATGGATCTGAACTGTTGAGTAATAATTTGATGTCAGTAATTATCAAACGTATTGCCAAAACTGACTTTTAGTTTGCATATCTCTGTATCGAAAGTGAAAAATGTTAATATATCAAAAGAAATAATGCTCAGCAGCATTTATGATGACTGAAGACGAGAGTGAAACAGTTTATCTATCAAAATAGTTTTAATCTATTATTTTCAAGTATCATCACTTATCCTTTGCTGAAGTTTCTATTTTACAGTAAATGCGCTTGCTTAGAATCACACCAAGGGTCCTTTGGCAAGGAATATGGACTGCTAGTCCATGTGGTCAAGAGTTTTCTTAGTGTTTAGAGAAAATCTTGCCACAAAAATCTGGGAATTGTCATTGGTGGGATTTTGAGTTCAAGAGTTTGAGAGCGAAGCAGATGAGAGAATTTTCAGAGGTGAGTTTTAGAACTTACAGTGATTGGAGCTGCTATCATTAAATGGGGATTGTTTGACTCATCCTCATCAAATTCTTCTCATCATCGACTCTATAAAAGAAAACTTGGTGTAGCTTATATAGATTCCAACATTTAAAGTTAAATTTCTAATTTCAGAACTGAAGTTTCTGAAAGGTTCTCTAAAACTTAGATTGGCTTCAGATGTGGAATCTTTTGCTGTTTCGTATTCTAAATGTGTATTTTTTTTCCTTTTTGCATTATCACTCTGATGTATTCTTAGATATAGTTGTCCACGCATGGTATAAGAACAAGATTTCAGGAACTAAAATATCAATTCTAGAGTTACTCCCTATTCACCTTGGAATATGAAACTGAGAGACTGAGAAAGAATTTGGCTTGTGAACCTTAAAATCAAATGAAGAAAGAGGGCTGAGGTTCAGATTTCTAATCAGAAGCCTCAGTTTCTATTCAGAAGCCAGTTATGTAGTAATTATCATCACAACATTTTAGCTAATCACAGTTTTAAGAAATTTATCCACATGATGACTCTATAATTAGGGAAGTTATTTTCACTTAAACCTATAAAAAAAAATTGAATCATAGAGCAGCCAGGACACTGTTTCTTGGAGGCACCTAATCTCTAATTCCTACTGAATTCAAATGGCTTTTGATCAAGATCACACTAAGTCTGTACAGTGGTAGTTAAATTCTAGTTCCAACTTCTGAAGTGTCCATATCCATGTGCATCTAGTGAATGCATCTGAATACTATTTCTGAATACAATTTCCATTGTATATGTGAATTTAAGTGAAATTAAAAACCCATGTAAGCATATATATTCACCCATGACTTAGACCTTACTTGTAAAATGAAGAAAATGGAATAATCATATATCATCTTGTACCCCCAGTGATGACTGAGGTCGTGGCAATTCTTAATCATGTCAGGAGTCCATTTGAATTTGGATTTTGTAAAGATCTTCTCAGCTCAAGCTGTAGTTCTATGGAGCCTGCTCACCTAAAAGCTTTCTTTTCAAGGTGACTGATGCAAACTTTGCAGTACACTATTTTAGTCTGCAGATCTCTTTTGCTGTTTGCCTGTATTTTATTCTACTTTTCTCCATGTTATTTCTCCTGTGATTTTCAGCCCAGTACTTATGTTGTCATTTTCAACACAACTGTTTTTTTTTTTCTGGGTATTTTTGTTTAACTTTGCGTGTGGTGCTCTCCTGCTTTTTTAAGTTGATACATCATAAATAAATCAGACTGTGATGCAAGTAGGAATAAGATTTAACTTGATTTTGGAGTCCATCTTATTGCAGATGGTGAGGAAAACAATCCACCTTTAATCACATTCTGAAAATTGATTCTTAAAGCATCGGTAAATGTTAATAAATAAATCAGATGGCTTCTATTTTATACCTATGTTATTGACATATACATCCATATTACTAAAATTTTTATGATATAAAATGGGAAAATATATTTGCTACTGATCTTTCGTCAATAAACAAAAGACAGCACATAAAGAAATGAAGGAAACATAAAAATAAAATAGCCTTTAGAAATTTTGTCCCTGCTAGATAATTTATCATGTAGTCTGAGCAGAGTTTTCTCCCAGCGTACTTTACTGAATAGTTCAAAATTTGCCTGTTTAGTGGGGTGGCATTTCTCAATGTGTGCTTGATGTACTTCTGTTGTTCATATACAAGAGGGTCAGACCAGAATGGAGTGGCTTAAAAAGCTTTGTACTATGGTATGTGTATGACTGAATCGCCCTCCTGCAGAAGCTATGGAGGACAACCCAACAGCAGTCCTGGAGCCAGTGCCGTTCCTATGGCACCCCCGGGAGCAGTGCGTACCTGGAGGGGCACTGTGCACCCGGGGCTCTGCAAGCCAGGCATGCTCCAGCGCTGCCATCCTGCCCTAAGCTGGAGGTCAGAGCTGGCTCAGGAGGACTTCATTCATAAGGACAACGTTTTTTTTCCCTGTCCTATGTCTGGATTTAACTGCCTTCTTTTTTATGATATAGAGAAACCTTTTACACATCATTCTGACTTGAAGTGCACAAGTTAGCACCGTGGCATTTTGCTGTTGGGTACACCTTGAACTTTAAAGGTTTGTGATGTTTCAGAGTGGAGCTCTTGCTGCACAACAAAGCTGTCACGTGTCATTGAAAGCCTCCCATGGTGGCAGAAAGAATAAAACAGGCTGGAAGCAGGAGGGTTGCTTGGTGTTTTGTAGGGTCAGAGGGGTAAGGGGAATGTTGCAGTGAGTGAAAGGAAAAAGGAAGATATCTGTGTGAAATGCAGTGAGCGCACCATGGTTGCAACACAAAGTAGCACAGCATTGCGGTAGCTGGAAGATGATGTGTTGCTTCTTATGTCTTTGAGATAGGATATGTGATGCAGCTTGGTGTCTTTTTCATGGCAAGGTCTGCAACAAGGTCTACAAGAGAGTCTGTCTTACAAAACCTAAATAAAAGTTGTAAAAATAATTATTCTGGAGGGGAACATGCATTTTATGGGATCGGGTTGTTTCTAATTGGCAGAAACAGATCTCTCATCACTTCCATGATTCTCTGCTAGGAATTTATTGCTGTAAAGCAAGTTCAACAATAGGAATATCTGTATTCCAGAATGATTTGCTATCTAGGGTTAAAATTAATGGTGTACCTTGAAACAAAGGACAGCCAGCTGACAAAACAAATTGTTGGTAATGAAGTAACTGAATTCTAGAAAATTCCAGGTTGTGCAGTGCAAACCCGGTAAATCCACTGTTATTGCCATGATGCTTCTAACTTAAGCCAGCGTTGATGAAATCTGTGATAGTTGTTAGCCTAAGATCTTACTGCTCCTTGAAGAAAGGTTGTACTGAGAAACAAATGCAAAGCTTTTCTGCTACTGGCATTTTCTCCCCTCTTCTCTTCAGCAGAGTGGAAGATACGGAGGAATAACAGAAATGGAGGTGAACAGAAGACTGAGGGAGAGACCTATTAACAAATGTTAATTGGTGCCTGTAGTTTAAGAAATGGAGTTTGTAGTGAAGGGAGAGAAATATTTGCCTGATTTTCAGTTCATAAATTAGTTACCAGTAAAAAGCCTGACTATCAAAAAGGGCAAAACAACCACTATGCTGTCAATTAGAATCAAGAAGGAAGCCTTTTCCTACTCTGGATTTTTGCATTTGATAAATGATTAGAGAATTGTATGTTAGCTCTGGCTGTAAGGGACAGTAGGAGGTCATAGTCCAGGTGTATTGATCCTTGTTTTCACCCTTGCATGACGTTTTCTGGGTCTAGAATGCAAATTCGGTTCCAAGTTCCCGTAGAGATATTGCACTTGTCAACTATCAATTGAGGGGAAAAAAATTCCTCGACAACACATGCAGTTTGTGCTACCTATGTGCATCCTGGAGTCTGGGGTCTCCTAGTCGGGGTGCAGCCTTGCCTCTGGCTCTGGGATGGGCAATGTGCAAAAAGTCACATTCAGGCACTTGTCAGGTAGAAGTTCAGTCCTGAAATAAGAAGTATGTACTTCTGGGGAGACTTGTCTGAGCAGAAGTCACCAGGTGGACCAAGCAGATTCCCTGCGGTAAAACATCACAGAGCTATGCAGCAAGCTCTAGTTTTGTGTCTTTCACTGATAAAAAGAGAAATCCTAGCTAAAATTTTTATCTGGTCCTTGGTGCTGATTGTCTCTCAGTAGACTTTGGTGGGGCTGTTTGGGTTCTGGTCATCTTGTTCTTACTCCAGAAGTCATCGGATGTAGATAGAGACTGAGATTCTAATAGCATTAACCATATTGTCTCCATGGTAATGAGATGCATTTTTTTTTTCCTATATCACTGATGTTCATTGGTGTGTGGGGAACAGCATGTGAATTTGCTTGTATGTTTAAAGAGGCTGTATGTCTAAACTATGGCTGCTTTTTGTATAATCCATTACAAGTGTTATTTGGAATATACTTCAATATATGTTAATATGGTGTTTGTAAGCAGTCTCATAATTGGTAATGTTTCAAAAGCCTTAGATGTTTGACTTAGGAAGGAGAGGAAAAGCTTTAGCACAGTCTGCAGAAGTCACTTCTGAAAGTCAGACTGCAATCAAACTTTGCATGCCTATAACTTCCAGGCAAAAACTAACAAACAAACAGCCAACAACTAAAACGCAGCCTCTCACTTTTCTGTAAATTTGCTGTAGGTATAGGCATGAGGCAGTATTTGTCCTTTCTCCTGTTTGTCCTCTGAAGAGCCAAATAAGGAGAACTAAAAAAAAAAAAAAAAAAGGAGAAAGGATAAATAATAGGATGTGATAGCAATTCAGGTAAATATCACTGTGCTGAAGGCAGCAAGGTTTAAGATCAGGAGAGAAGGATAGAGGGAGCGAGAGAGAGATAGGAGCCTTTGCTGCTCTAGGGAAATACTCATCTCTGCCAAGCCCTTTTGAATAAGGAGATGCGTGCAGGAGCTGACAGGTGAATTTGCATGTGATGAGTCAAGTTGTCTTCAAGGTGCAGGCAGTCTATTACACAAATGGGATAGGGTGATGAAGCCACGATGAGTCAGAGATGTGAATGACAGAAGGCACCCCCGTGATCACCTCAGACACCCTGCACCGCACACTCTGTTGTGTCCCACCTGGTAATTCTTACCAAAATTAGTGTCTCTTCTAGAAAGATACTCAGTCTCAAGTGAAAAACTTCCAGAAACGGGCTATCTTCTATATCAGTCAGTAAATAGCCGACAGTAGCAAGTCTCAAGTCTTATCCCCAGTTTTGGCTTCCAACCATGGAATCCTGTTTCATATTGGTTAATTAGAATATCCTCCATGAGCAGCAACACTGCTTCTCTCTTCTCTGATACTTCTCTCTTTATCTTCTCTGATACCTGTAGGTTGAGGTCACATCAGATCCTACTCTGTTTGATTGCTGGAATGAATGATGCAAGGTGACTTAACAGGTATGGTCATCACAGCACAGCATTGTAATGGTTTGTTTCAAGAAACAGCAAATTCCCATTCTGTTCTTCCACTTTGCATCTCCACTGATGGAAGTACTATACTGCAGGTTTTCCATTAGATATATTATTAGATATAAGTATATGATTTCCATGCAGAAAAAAAAGCTTTGAATTGGTCTCATTATTGAGAAATACTGAATAGTAAATTTGGCATTGCTAGAAATAGCAGAAAGTGACTGTATATTCATCTTAAGATATGCTTGCCATTTTGCTCTCCTGCACTTAGACTCATCTCTTTATGCAAGCCAAACAGGGTTACCAGGTTGCTCTTCATCTATTTATCATAAACTTTTTATTAGAGTATTAATTAGGAATTGTTCAGCTTAGATCAGGATTGCTATTTTTACAATCAAATTGCAGCCTACACATATAAATTTTAAAGTTTCGTGTAGTATCTCCTTTTTATTTCTTGTTTTGTATTAGGATGTTTCATACACACCTGCTTTGGAATCCATCACTTCAGCATGTTTAGAATGGGTCATGATATGATAGAAATTAGAATTTCAAATGCTTTTGTAGCCATTTGGATGTGCACAATAAAATGCCTGATTTTTTTGGCCCTGGCAACTATGTTTTAAGGAAAGTTTTGTGCTCTGAGAGTATGTCCCTGCATCATCACATTGCCCCTTCACCCTCCTTGTTCCTGATTCATTGGAATTGTGTTGGCACAGGCTATCCAAAGCAAAAGCTACCGTTTGTGCTCTGTGTGCAGATGACATCCACAGTCTAGAAGAGTTACTTGTGAATTCTGTCTGCTGTGAATCACAGTAGATATTGGTGGTGAATCTGACATTCATGATGGTAACAGCAGTTAGCAAGATATCAAAGCCTGGCTTAGGATACAAGACCGGACAATGTGCCCCTCTAATCAGTAAGGTCTTGGCAACATCCAGTCTCTAATACTTTTGAGAGTAAATGAAACCCCATCCCCCAGGAAGTGATCAAATAACATTGTAAAGGGATGAAAAAAGATCTCTGATGTTTCTGGATTTAATGCTTTAATTCCTTTCTGTTTCCCATCTGTTCAAAAAACAATGTTATTGAGACAGAAGCAGTCATTAGAAAACACATTTGCTTCTAATTTACAGCCTGAAATTTTATTCAGCTTACTGTGACCATTATAAACACTTTCAGTCTCCCAACTTTCTAATACCAAACCTGCCGACAGAACAATGAAATCAGCAGAAATTATTCTGGTTCAGCATTGAGAACTAAGAATTAAACATTAGTTTTCAGTTTTATTGCTTTATCCGGACCCAGAAATTGGCCTGGCAAGTACTCAGGATATGTTATCAAGTTGTTCATAACTTCCCCAAGAAAAGGTATCTTCACTGAGAGAAGATAAGGAGACAAGGGTCACCTTCCAAGATATGTTATCCCTGAGGTGCACAGGGCTGAAGCTGTCAATTAGTTCCTGAGTGAAGAACAAGGAGGTTCTACTGACACCTGCATGTACCAAGAGCTGTGGTTGGTAAGAAAATCAGAATTTCTGTCTTGCAAGCGATTTCAGTAGTTTAACCTTTGCTTCCTAAACAGCAGTAGAGAAAGTAGAATATCCATTACTTTCTTTTCATAGAATAGAAATGCAAAATTGATGCAAGAAAGGTGAAATATTTTCTTTCAATTCTGATTAACATTAAACTGCTTTATGTAAGCTCTGTTGCAGAGCTTGCATTGCCCTTCTACGCTGAGGTCAGCTAGCTTGAAATCTGCCATGATACACCCCAGCGGTATGTCGCTTCATGCCATATATCACACATTTGCTTAGATTGGAGTGTGTATGGGAGGTATCATTTTGCAAACATATTGAGTCTCGTTGGTGAAGCATTAAGTGTACTGAACTTCTCATGAGGCAATGGAGCATAATAGCAAAGTGTGATTTAGGTAGAATTAACCTAAATTGAAATATTGTATTAAGGAACCTATTACGAAAATATTTCCAAACAGGAAACCTGAAAAAAAAAATCCAAAAAATATATTTACTCATAGAAAACATTATTTTTTGTGAAGCTGTGTTTTTTATCAAAATCCTGTGTATTTGAATTGATGTCTTAAGTTCTGTGAGATGGACTTCCAAGACAGTAAACTTTAGCAGTGGGGCATGGCCAGGAAAACTAAAATCTGCACCTGGGAGAACCTACAAATTAAAGAAGGAACTAACTCAAATGGTGTCAGAAGGAAGTAACGGTCACCTTCATGATGGATAATCTTTCAAAAAATGTCTTTCAAAATTTCAAGATATCATAAAATTCATTATTAATTCTCCCATGAAGGCTGATAATAGCATCATTGTCTTTGGATGGATTATGATGATCTGAAAAAAAAAAAAAAAAAAAAAGATTTAATACATATTATACAATTTCTAGTAGATTAAAGGCTTCATGAAAACCTTTTCATTATTAGAAATAATCCAGGCAAGCAACACCTCCTCCTCCCCATTTCTAGCACCACTCAAGTGCCTACACAGTCCTATTCTTTTCTAGCCATTATGGACATATTAGGTAAAGGTACACTTCAGAAATAGGAAGATATATTTAAGGAATCATGTCTCATTTCCTAGCTCTCTGTAGGTTTTCAAAGACAGCATTGCTTATATTTAGTAGCAGTTTTACCAGGAGAAGAGAAATACTTCTTTGAAGTGAGGTTGCCTTTTCAAAATGTTTTTCAAAATTTTCAGTCTTCAAATAATATTTATCCATGCTAAGAAACCATAGCAGTAAGTGCTCTTGCAAAGGAGTGAATGATGGCTGGAAGCGGCCGAAGGCTAAGAGTTCAGGGAGTTAATTTGTTACTAAGTTTCCTTCTGTGTGTAAAGCAGAGATGTACTGATTTAAGTGATTGCACCAATTCCTTTGCTAGTATAAATTTGCTTTGTTGTACTGAGCACGGAGAGGCTATCATTATCTGTGTGCATGCTGGATGCTCTGTTTTCCTCTAGGGACACCCTCTAGGGAGGCAGCCCAAATATTATATAAGATGCCTGTGTATCTCCGACAGTGAGAAATGCAGGCAGAAGCAGGAGACAGTCTAATTACTGGACTCTGAGTTGAATCATGCATGACACTGGCATGAGCGTAACAAGAAGTTCCATCTGGTTCATGTAACTGTGAAACCCTGGCTGATGGTTGTACATGCCTTTGAGTGAAGCCCCAAGAAGACGAAAGAAGGGTGACAGGGCTGCTGGATGATTCAACGTGGATATGCAATGGGCTGAGGGCCAGAATATGCAGTGGAAATAAAATCAAGTGAAAATACTAAGGGCTCCATGCAGCTGGTGGGGAGATAAGCTCATTGCTGCTTGTTTTTTAAAGTTACATACAAACAGCACAGTGATGTATCACTTCAGGCAGATCTACATTTAAGAGAGACCTAGAAATATTTTTCTAGCCCTTATTTGGGTTTTTATTTCATGTTGTCAAATTTATTTCTCTCCTAACCTCAGCCATCCACCAAAGGCCATTTTACAAATATTATTTTAGGAAGCTCTTTTAGAGAAGAGAAGAACAACATTTTACTTCTTCCTTGTAAAAAAAAAAAAAAAAAAAAAAAAATGAAGGAGTAAAGGACTCAGGGCACTTAGAACTCCTTCAGTATTATCAGTAGTGAGTATGTGGACTGCAAGAGATACTGACACAACACCATGCATTACGTACCCTGTTTGTGAAACACTAGAACATGAAGCCTACACATAAGATCTACTTAAGATTTTGTTGCCTAGTTATTGTTAACTAAAACACTGAACGCCCCTGAAATGTGTATATTTGGTCAGAAATTCACATTTTCAAGTGAATGTAAACTCTAGATATCCAGAGCTGGATGTTAGACAAGTTTGTGCCATTAGTCCAAGCAAGAAGCAAGTTGTTAACAAATACATTATGTATATTCAGGAATCAGTGAGGCAGAAGAATTAATACAGAAGTTTAGTGGCTTTTTAAATTCTGTATAATTGCCAAGACATCCAGATGGGGCTGGGACATATGAGAGAGAGGACATAGGGAGACCTGTGTCCCTTTGGGGAAGACAGTGGTGTGCTTTGAGTACTACAGTGAACTAACCACAGCTGAATCACAGTCACTATGTTTGTTTACAAAATTATCTGTAAGATTCCAGCTTGAATTCTAGCTTTGTTGATGAATTTTGAAAGAACAATTTTTGTTGTTGTTGTTGTTGTTGTTTTTCTGTTTTTGTCAAAGTTAGAGATGGCTGAATTTGGTGAGCTTTTGGTCCCAAAGTATTCTTCTTTCCCAGTTGGCCAGAATGGAATTTGGTGAGCTCTAACTCATGGGATTTTCCCTGTCCCAGTCTGGTAGATGTTTTCTGCGAGGGATGTAGACCTCTAAAGATTCCTTCAAATTTATTTTTTCTGTTATTCTGAAGTGATAATGTTAATGTAATGTGTATTGATATCATAACTGTTGAAGTTGTGTTATGTGAAGCTGCTGAATGATGTCTACTTAAAACATACTTACTGTAATTCTACACATGTAAATCACTGATGCCTGATATTTGAGCTTTCTAATGGCATGTTAAAATAAAGTAAAACAATCCTCTGTTAGAGGGCAAGAGAATTATCTGGGCAAAGAGAAGGTCAGGAAAGACCTGGTATAAAAAGCTGGTTCCTAACATAGATAAGGATTTTATAAAAGTGAATTTCATTTTCTCATATTGAATTAAAGATGTTAGAATTATTTTGGCTATGTTAGTGGCTTATGATATTTTGGCAGCTGGAATTTAATTCTTTTTTTTTCCCCAATAGTGAGAAAAAAACTTTAAACAGCTCTCCACTCTGTTATCTTTATGAGAAAAAAGCCCAGGCTTTGACGCAAATAATTTAACACAGTATTGATAATTATAAAATAATATTGTTATATTCCATCCATGAAAGTCATGAAACTGTAACATCATAACTTAGGGATGTAGTTCCTTCCTGAGACTGCCAATGGCGTGATCTACCTTCTTGTCATCATGCAGAGACAAACATTATCAGCTTCACTTAGAACGGTTACCACCTAAAGCAGAGGGATATGCAAATCCTGAATTCTGATCATGTGAGAAAAGTGATGATACTGGTGTTCAGGAGTATTCTCTGAAGTGGGTTTTCATTACAGGCTGATTTTCATGTTACAGTATTTAATCATTTATAGTATGTGATTTCTTTCACCATTATTTTTTTTTTTTTTTTTTAGCCATGGAAGATAATTGTATCTCAAAGAAGGGACTTATCTTTCTCCATCTTGTCCTCTTTAGTCTTTAAGCAAAATTATAATGTGCATTTCTGATGGCTAGTTTCAGGCAATAGATTATTTTAAATCTTAAATAAAGAAAAATATTTTATTTTCATTATGGGAGCAGTCAGGATAAATTAGTTGGGAAGGAAAAAATGCAATGAATTACTTTTTTTTCCCCTAGAATAATTATCTTTGAGAATATCCAGGATAAGCCAGGAATTATTGAGTGAGCAGACTGTTATTGCTTGCTTCTTTTTTTTTTTTTTTGTATAAACATATTTCTAGCATTAGATGACTGAATGTCTTTAAGACAGACACCTATTCCTGTTAACAGAGGGTGATAACTTCATCTGTCTTTCACTCTGCCCTAGAATTGCCCCTGAAGCAGCTCCAGCTTTCATTGGACAAAATACCAAGTAATCCCCTTCGTGCTCCCTACCTGGGGGAAGCTGTCTGTGTAAGCTGACATCATTAACAGGTCAACTTCTTGCAGCCCTGCCTGCTGGGAGGAGTGAACCTCATGAGGTGTTGGAGGCTTTGTACCATGCAACTCCTCATCACTTGAGAGTGCTCCGCAAAATCTTAATGTAACAAAACTGGCAGAGAATTCCTAAAATAACAGCATGGACAGTTGCCTGGGTACCATAGAAACTACCACTGCAAAGAAGAGCTTTCCCTTCTTTGGTTTTACCATTTAAAAAATGAGAATGCAGAGGCTATTAGGGGAAAAGAAAAAGGGTACTGTTTTTGTTATACAATTGTCCGTTTGCTGCAACTTTCGTTTTCTTCCTGTGTGGGATCAGATCTGTGCCATTAACTCTAATGTCCAAAACTTGTCTCTTTTATGATGCCATGTGATGAAATTTTATATCGGAACCCTTCATACTGCGTTCGTTCCTGTCATTGGTCTTCAGGCAGTCAGATGCCTTGACCTTCATGGCTTTTCTAGTCATGTGAGGCAATGCAAGCTGTCTTGTTGGCAACCTGCAGTGGCCATGAACTCTGTACCTTCCTCTTTTCTGCTGGGTTGTGGTGTTTTTTGCGTTAGATGGCAGGTGTGAGAAAGTCTCCGAGGATGTGATGCCAACCCTGGGATGCTGCCACAGAGACTGCCATTAAGAGAAATGTCTTATTCCACATGCAATGGAAGACTAGCAAAGCCCTTCAACAGCCTGGTAACTGTATCCCTTAGCAAAGATCTGTTAATAGGGGTGCAGGGAAAAATGCCATCCAGACAGATGGGAATGACTTTAGGCTGCTGAAACACTGCTTGTGTGCAGTAAGTGTGTTTATTAAGGGAAGGATTCCCAGACCAGACAGCTGTCCACAGTGTGCTCCCACACCTACGCTGAGAAGGACATGTTAGGATGAATCCAGGGCACATTTCAACATGATAAATAGCTTTCCAGAAAGAAATCATGAGGTTTTGCTTCAGGTCAGCAAGGTCATGGCTGGATGGGGAATTCTGTTAGATAGGCTTTTAATCTGCTAGTAGAAAGATCTTCCACATAAAGGACAGTCTTGTTATTCTCTGAATTGCCTGATTTCCCTAGGCTATTTGGATCAACCTAGTGTTGGATGAGGGGTCACCAAGGAATACTTTTGAGCAGCAGTTGCTGGTTTTCTAGCTAAAGCCCTTCAGCAGTTGAGTTAATATGCAGTTACTATATCAGGATAGTGGGGGAAGATGGACTGATCAACTAGTGAAACATCTGAGATCTTGTTCTTTCAACGGCTTGTTGTAATCTTCACAATGTGCGGATTTTTTTTTTAACCCAATATCCTGAGCTAATTTTGAAAGGAAAGTTCTGCCTTTCTAGATTTCCTCCCACATTTCATTTAAATAAGTTATTCTTCACCTTTTGTTCCAGGCTGCCATGCTCTGTTAAAAGCTACTTCAGAAATGACTGCCTTTTACTGATGGGTGAAATAATCTCTGTGCAAAGTCTGGAAATTATTTTCAGCCAGGGAGGTATTTTAAGCTTCTTTGAAGTGAGAAATGCAGGATAAGGGGGATAGGCAGTGTGTGGGACTATGAGGTAGATATTATGTGTTCTTTATTGGCTTCTGATATTTGGTGCTTTATGGGGTTTTGAGCATGTCACAATTTCTTATCATTGCCATTTTTTTAGAAAAGATGTCACATTATTTTGCCACAACAGATGAAAGAGGTAGTATGGAGTAGGTATGGTCACAGAATCGCTAACCTAATTTTTATTAGCTCAGTGGAACGGGCATGAGCAGTAGTTCTCCGTGTGATCTTCCTTTAAACATATATCTTCTCTGTGACAAATTTAGCATGTTAAATTGGAATAGCGGGCTTGCTAAATTAACATCCATCTCAGACACCAAAAAGTCTTGCTGTTGCTCTGAATGTTGCATTTGTGCTTTGGGTTCTTCACCTGACAGGCATGTAGAAATGAAAAGAATGTTGCTGTTCATAATGGCCAGATGGTTACGTGTCTTTGAAAAGGACCTACTGATATAAACATCTAATTGTGACTGGGTGCATTTCCAAGCGTTTGCTTAACTCTGTATCTCACCTGTGGCCATGAAGAGATGTAGGTGCCTGGGCACAGAGGAGCTTTCAGTGCCCCACAGGTCAAAGGAGATGCTCTGACACCTGCATCTCTCTTCAGGCTGGGAGTGAGGACTGCCATCTGTTTCTGTCTGCCATTTAGAAGACCAAGTAGTTTCAGGACTTACATTAGGAGTGACAGAAACACTGATTTCCTCGTGCTGCTTGTTTCTGCTATGTCTCTTTTGTGAAAATCCTAACTTGAGGACTGCTCACAGGGGAAGGAGGAATGGGAGGGTCACAGCCTGTGTGAAACCACAGTGGGCTCGGGGGGTCTCACAGAGTAACAGCACAGATCTGTGTCGCTGGGCTCAGTAACTGCTAGCTGAGATGCCATGGCTATATCTGACTGGCCATGGCCTCAGAGGTGGCAGTCATAACCCAGGGATTTATGCATCTACACGCATGAAAAGTAATTTTGCACTGTGTTTCATTTGCAGCTTTTGTATTCTTAACTCTAATGCTGAGTGAAACACAATGGCTTGGGAACAATACAATCCACATCCCCACAAAGTCTACACCGGATTTGCTCTGATTATGGTGTTCATATCCTTATCCAGTCCAGACATATGTTAAAAGAAATGCACAAAATTGGTCCCCTTGATAAAGCTGATGTTCACAATGTTTTAATAAAATTAAAATGTAATCTCGATATCTCCCTGATGCTCCTGTAACCTGTATGCCTTTAATCATCTGTACTGTTTACTGACAGTTCAGTTATCAGGTATAAGTGAGCTTATTGCTTTAATGTTTGTTACTGGCCTACTTTCAAAATCCCTTACAGATGCAAGTTGTATATAATTTAAATAAGAAATGCTGCATGTAGTCATCACCACAGTGTTATCTAGAGAAAGGGAATGCCATTTCCTTCATTTAACCTACCAGCCTGTATCCCCCCGGGTACGTTTCTTAGAGTGAAAACCAATAGTGTCTCAGTTTGTAGGTTGCTATTGCTCATTAGCTTTGCTTAAAGTAGTCTTACTACTAATGTTGGTCTTAGCCAGAATAAATATCAGAAAAGTTTGGAGACTTGTTTATTTTATAGAATGACAATGTTCTGATGCTTAGTGGAATCTGCTGAGTACCATTTAGAATGAAGTTAAGCCCTGGATCACAGTGTGAGGAGGAAAATCTGTGTTGATTCAAAAAAATTTTGAATGCAAAAATCAGGAAGAATTCCACTGACATCTCTGGAATTGGTCTAGATTTGCAGAAACCTGGACTTGATATGAACAAATGGGAGCAGATGTTCTGATGCCTGAGAAAATTTTGAAACACCTACTGACATGCGAATTCAGGAGCTTCTTTGTTTTTATTTCCCCATATTATTTCCTAATATTTGAGATTCACTTTCCAAAGTCACGTGAAAGACTGAAAGAAATTAAATAGACCAAGCCTCTACCCCACAAAATGGTATGGTTGAGTGAAGTTGTAACTTATCCTTTGCACCAAAAGGAAGGTGAAAGGAATATAATTCACCTTTCTCTCGGTACCTGTTTAGGCAGTGCATGGAATTCTGTGAAAAGAAGCACCATGAGCACCTTTTCAGATTCTTTATTTGCACATCCCCAAAACATCAGAAAAAACGTGACATTATGGCTATGGTACAGCTATGAATATACAAGTCTTTTGTGCCACAAACCTGTTTATTTTTTGTTGTAGAAGTACAGACATAGCAAAAAGAGATTAAAAGGCAAGTGGATGTCTTTGGTATGGTACTGAACAGCATCACATCCATACTGAGATGTTTAGCAAGTTGAAAATTTAGAACTTGTAGTGTAGCAGTTATCATCAAGATAGTTCAAAATAGTCACCTATCTTCCACAGTAGAGCAGTACTTCTCTAGTCTGTATCAGATGTCTAAAGATCCATCACCATACTCTCATTTGGATACTGGAAAATTAGGAAGATTCTTTTAACATGCTTTTGTCTGAATCATGTGTCAGTGGCACTTTACAAATAACAATAATAGTAATAATAATAATAATCTGGAGAAAAGCCAGGCCTTTTTTTTTTATTGTTCCTTTGAGTATTTTTTCATAAATGTCATGAAGCAGAGACTCCTTCTAAGGCAGTGCGACTTCTCTCTGACTTCTCTCTGCATATATCTTGCATCTTCCCTTTACTCTCCATTCATATCATCTCTGTGTTCTTTTCTAGGGCCTTGATTCTGTGTTTTAAGGCTTGACAACTTATAACCACACAGCTTGTTATAATAGCCTGTAGAAAGAGCCTTCTTGATTCATGTGTATCAAGGTGCATGACTAGACCCTTACTGTATATTTTGCTGGTGTCTGGTATTAAACTTCTTTATGCTTTAGTCACACATTAAAAAGTGATGCATTTATTTTTATAACCCAATTCACATCCTAGCACTACACTTTGTAGAAGGAAAGATAAAAAAGAAAAGTAAACAGTTCTGCTGACTCGCTGTGATGTGTGATCTGCCAGTCAAAGGTATTTGGAGCTTTTTGTTTAGAAGATGAACATCTAGAGGGAGGGAGAGAAGATTGCTAAAAGCGAAACTGCAGCTGCTTGCTAGTCATTTCAAAATTTTGCCCAGCCTGGTATGAAGCATAAGAGAAAAAGATCTCTCGCTTTCTCTCTATTAAGTTGACTTTTCATACATGGATACATTATTTTCTTACAGTAGCTGCAATGACATTTCTTAATGAAATTTTAGGTCTTTGTAGTTTATCTTGACAGAAACATTGGACGATTACTTTTTCCCCTGTTTTTTTTTTTTTTTATTATTTCTTGGCTTTTATCATCTTAATTTCCTACTGTATCACCAACATTTTTAGTTTAGTTTGTAGCAGTACGAATATAATAACAGTTAAGACTATTCCAGTTTTTTTAAATCTGTAAGGCTCTTGGAAACATGCTTTGGAAGTGCTGATCACAGCACTTTTCCTGAGTTGAAGTCAGTGATTCAACACTAGTAGGTGACATGTTGATTAATACCCACTTTAGAACTTCCAAATACAGTTTCAGGTACAATGTGTAACTTGCCTGAAAGGGGCTCTGGAAAGTTCTGAACCAACATGCAGAGCTGAAGGGATGACCCAGTGCCCTTTGCTGTGTTCAGTTTACCGGTGGACACTTTCTAGCACTTCCTCACTGCATTTGAAAGGTTTTTAGCCTTGACATATTTGTTGGCAATATTTTGTCTTTAGATCATTTTATCGCTCTTGCTTGAACCTCATCCCTTCTTTTCCTTTTTGTGATAACTGCCCAAACCAGTGACATTATCCTAATTTCTGACAGATGCTTCCTGTTTGAACATATGTAACTGGGTTAGATGGTGTCTTCAGCTGCTGTTTGCTCAGCGCGGAATAGCAAGCAGCATGCTGCTTCTGCAGTATAACCTTCTGTATGGGCCCTCAGAGCAGATGGCAAACTGGACAGTCTTGACTACTGTTATTCCCATTCCATGATTCGTAATTCAGCCTACTCAGTCCACTCATTGGCACTTGCCACTCTCTAGAGATGTTGGAGTCTTCTGATGGAAGTCCCCAGCAAGAAAGCGCATCCTAGCACAACCTCAGAGCAATCCCCTTGAAAGGGATGATAGCTCACAGACCTCCAGCTTCTGTCAGACCTCCTCAGAGTCTTCCTGAGGGAAGGCTAGGGAACAGCACCAGCCTTTGAAGCAAAAATGGTTAAATGGGGAGAATCACAACTCTGGAATCAGATGGAATCTTTTCTGTAGCAGCAGGTACTAGTGATAGATGCACAAAAATAAAGCCAGCATGAAAACTAGAAATATGTCAATTACCATGGAGATGGGTACAGACATGGTATGGGTATTCTCAGCAGAGCTGTCTCCTTGGTAAATTCATCCAAACGAAAACTTTTCATGGCAACTTGTAAGCTAACAGGAGGAAGATCCAAGACCAGCCATTACTTAGAGCCCAGGATGCTCAAACTGAGCTATGAGGAAAATGGATTCAGATCCTTGCCCTGAATATCATCTCGAGAGCCTACTTTTCTCTCTAGCTTCCTTTCTTTTTAAGTAGAATATATTAAAAGCTTTTGAAATCTTTACATTCTGAGGGAAATTCATGTTCTTGGTCCAGCTCATAATCTTGGATATATTTGTAGAAAACCTCATTTTATCAGTCATTAGCTCTACTGTTACAGTGATGTAAATGTGTAGTAGTCAGGAGTGCGAAGGGAAGATTCTGCTAAACCATGTGTATGGGAAATAGAATATAAACATTTTTAGTTTAACCTGGATCATGCTTAATCATCCTTCTTTTTAAATAGTATAATAGTGATCTTTACCATGGCAAATTCCATCCTGTCCTGTGGGTTATCCAGCCCTTTGGAGATCAATGGAGTGAGTGAGGCAGAAACCCAGGTGAATATTAACTCCTTTATATTTAGTCTATTTCTCCCTGTTTGTCTTCTTGTTTTCACCTGAACATGTATACTGTGTATGGCCACATTTGGCATCCCACAGTGGCAAGACTAAAGCACAAATCTCAGGGAGCTTAATGCACTGACTGTCTTATAAAAAGGGACATAACAGCCATCACTCCTGATTAAAAACTTATATTAGGACATGCTGAACAGCATGACCTTCTGGCAGGGTGACAAGGTATTTTCTTTTCCAGCTCTTTCAGGGCTCTACACTAAATGTCAGCTAAGGAAAATTGATAATTTAATTAGGCCTCCTACCATTTGGATTGTAAGAAGATAATCATCCTTCATAAAGAATTTAGGGGGATAATAATACAGGTTTATCTCCAATGGTTTTGAAAGAAATTATCAATAGCCACTGGATAAATTTGCCTTTCAGTGGGCATCTCCATAGGTAAAAGAAGCATGTGGTGTTTTGCCATGTAACATTAGCTTTACTAGCCTCCAATAATGGTGAGCAAGATCTTCTTGTGGTGCTGTGAGCATCTGAGAGGATCCAGTTAGAAAGGAACTCTGCTGAACAGAAAAATTCAAAAAACCCAGCTCTTCACCCATGTCATCTCTGCTCTGGTGAGCTCCATCCACAGACAAGATGCTTCTTACAAATTTCCCGCTGCCAGCACAGAATGCATCACCTCCTGAGGGAGTTAAGTGCAACCTACAAGACTATTTACTCCCTTGTGGGTTAGTACATGGGTAATAATGCTGCTCGCCTGGCCACGTGTGCTAATCCAGTTATCTGCTGGCACCAGTCCTTCCCAGCAAGCAAACATTTAATTTGACCTCTTTGACTTGTATTCTTGCTACTGGTAGTTGTTTTGGTCAGGCTTTTGTGGGCGTGGCTGAAAAGTTGAATCCTGCCTACTTTGAGATGTTACCAGTACTGCATCCCTCCAAGGAAGAGTACATGAAGTTGTGTTAAGCACAAACATCAGAGTTTCTGGATTCTTTCTGGAAATGAATATGAAACAAACGAATGGAGGAAGCTGTAGGTTTGTCTTTGCTGCAAAGCTTGGCAGAAAGAAAACAGGTGAGGTGGAAGGGGAAAGAGTTCTTTCAGGGGAAAGAGTCTCAAAGACAGGAGAAAGAGCTAAAGCCTGTGGCTTGGGATAATCTTGGGCAACTATTTGAAATGAACTGATTTTTCAGAGGCTTTCCAGATTCAACTCAAGCTATTGAAATGTCAGAAGAGGACAAGGGAATCTGTTTTCACACAGCAGGAAAACTTTGAAAAGTATTAGAAAGCTTTTGCATTCACCCATCCCAAGACAGCAACAAACTGAGCAATACTGACAGAAAAGAACACAATAAGGAGCTGCTGTAGAAATCCGAAGGTAAAAACATTTACAGCTTTGCAGAGCTGAAGAAGCCTCCAATCATAAAGGTCTCTGAGCATCCCAAAGTGAAGTCCTCTTACAGCTTCTGTGAGTGAAGCGCTGCAGAAGGAGTCTTGTCCTCTCACAGTGCTCCAGGAAGACACAGGCTGTGAAGAAAAACCATCCGTGGTATCTGTTAACTTGCATTTAGGATCTAATAGCAGTGAGAGAACAATGCTAGAAACTAGATACAGCCCCCTCTGGGATGACAAATGGCTTTTCTATGTGCTTTCCGAACGGTGATGTCTTTGTGAAAGCAGCAGGCAGATGTACTGCCAGGGGAGCAAGGGAAGTGAAGCTTAAGGCAGAGACAAAAGAAGCTAAACACAAACGTTGCATTCTTTGGTCTTGACTTCTTATTGAGTATACGCTGGGTAGAAAGAAGAGATATTAACTGAAAATTGAATATCCTAAGAAGATTTCTTTGATTTCTTCAGCTACATTACTGCATTGTTGGCTTGTTTTGTAGAATGACAAAGAGAGAAAGAAGATGGTTTTGTTCCAAAAAAAAATTTTTTTTTTTTTGGAGGAAGAGTAAATTTAGCAATCTGGGGGGGTTGGATGGAATGTGGCTATTCATTTGACCAGGGTCAGATGAATGAAAGTAAACCAAAGTAAACCTTCCCTCTCCCTGCACAAAAGCCAGTTAAATATTTCATTTTCAGAATGCTGAAAACTTCCTGTGGAAGAAAATCTTTATTTTCATCCTTTTTAAACTCAGATTTTTATTTTCACTTTTTAAATATAATCTTTTAGTAAAATATAAATAAATAATGAAAAAAATTATAAACATTTTGTCCCATCCCTTGCCACAAAACAAAAATGCCACGTATACATGCAGAAACCATTCTGGGCGGAGCAATTTTAGTTTAGTCCCCAAAGAAATTTTTCCTTTTCTTTTAACTAAATAATTTGGAAAATCTTGATTTCTTTTCAACCTTTTCCATTTGTCATTTCCTGTTATTATTGTAAGTGGAACTGCTATATAAAATCACAGCTCAGTCAAATTTTAACATTAGCTGGGAGACATTTTATTGTCAGGTAAGTCTATGTTCACTAAGACTGAAGTTCTTTGGAAACAGGCATTGAAGTTTTCATTGGACACTGCTATTTCAGATAGTACCATTTGAAAGAAATAATCCCAGGATAAGTGAAAGGCAAAAATCATGATATATAAGAAAAAAAGAGGCTATAAAATGAAACAAGACACGGTCTCCAGATTTCATCTGAGGTTTGATTTTCATTTCCTCTCTCTCTGGAAGAAAAGCCCAGCTCTTGGTTGCACAGGACTCCTTCATGGTGAAAAACAAACCCTGTTTTCTTATGGGTTTCTTTGGAGGTGGAGCTTGTGTATGGATCCCTTAATGTTTGACAAAGCTTGTGCTGCAGCATGTGGTGTAATAGGGGCTCTCTCCTCTACCTAGCCATGTGTATTGAAGATATTTGCAGAATATTGTCTCAGTGCTCTGATACCTCTGCCAGGTTTGGTGATGTAACCAACATCATCACAGCATGTTTCATAGCAAGGGGCAGCACAACTTCCTTAGGGAACCATGCACCTATCTCTAAGTTGGGCAATATTGTTTGTTTAGGAGAAGAGTAAATGTGAGATGATGTGGTGGGTGAAACCCTTGCAGTTAAAAGGAAAAGAGCTTTGCACCTGCACCACCTACATGTACCACCTACATTCCTACATGTAGGAATCTAAGCCAACATGAGGTTTCTAGTCACTCGCTGAAGAAATCTCTTTCTTTACCTCTGTAGGAAGCCCAAGAAGGCTAGTTCTCTAGCTTTAACACTTAGGTTAGGTGCATTAAATTAAGCAATGTAAATACACCCTTGAAAATGTACTATTTGTCTAACTTTGTGCAGAAGGTGAAATTTTAATGGGTAGAATTGATGACAATTTTTGTTCTAGAAGCATTTCAGAATATGTTTCTTCTGTCACCAAATTTCTTATTTTTCCCTTGATGAGGTATATGTCTCAATAAATAGCCTGTTCACTGGGTAGTTGTTGACTTTATCTGCCTTTTTTTTTTTTTTTTAAATACTCATCTGTCCTCTTTTTCAAAAACTCAGAAATTCTGGACTGAAGGCTACACTCTACTTTCCTGGCATCCCACTCTGAGGAGGAGATGAGCCTTCCTGGGAGGTGAGTATTGCAGAAGATGTGAACCAAGCACTGTCAGGAATGTAGTTTATTCCTTTGACTAGTCTTTCTTCAGTTAAAGCTATAGCAGTGTCTCTAAATTTGTACCTGTGTGCACGTGAATTCAAGTGAGGAGGAACAAAAAGTAAATAAATCCAAAAGACTGCTCTTCTGCACAGATTTGTTGCTCTGGAGAAGGGTTTTGACAGATGTTTGTTATTTGTCCTACTGGAAGGGGAAGAGCTAAGTGTGGGTAGAGAATCTTCTCATTTTCATGGTAATGAACGTGTTCTAGAAAATTTGCCTTATATCAGATAGTTGGAAAGTAGCTTTTATTTTAATTTCCTGGAAAAGGTTTTATTATGACACTTGCTTTTGTTGCTGTCTGTATTACCATATCAAAGAACCACTCGCCACACTGTGCACAAGAAAACAATAGTTTTGTACATGGTCATACAGAGCTTATATTAATTGTTTGCAATGGCTGGTGTTCTAACTTAATTTCAGGGCTATTTTCTCTTTGAAAAACATATTTTTTAAGAAGTGCTGAATAATTTACAAGATTCACATCTAATTAAAGTGAGAAAACACTGGGAACATGAAACTGTGGTACTAGCTATTCTTTTGTGTTGCATATTAGTCTGACAACCACTACAGACTTTCCTCCGCAAACCTTTCTACTGTTTAATGTTTAAAAAAAAAAAAAAACTAAGCTACTTTCCTCATTTTCAAGTGTATTTTTCCATTAAAAAGGATTTTGTTTTGTATCATGAAACATGCAAACTATTATTAACTGAAGGTCATGTTTCCAAATGTTTTTACTTTGAGGATATTTTGCACAGCTCAGATTGACTGATATTGCTGGTTGCATTAGTGTCAGCTTGGAAATATGTCTAGCTATACGCTTAATGTTCATATAAAAGAATTTCAGGTGCCACAATGCTAGCTCTTGCAGCGTATGAAGTAACTTCTTTTTCACCATTCCCAGTCTTGGCTGTTTGGGTAAAGGCTACATGAGCCCAAGGGGTGAGAATGGCCTTTTGGCATTGAATTGAGATCAAAAGTCACTTCTTTCTTTTGTCAAAGTTTCCTTTAAGTGATCTTGGATGAATCATTTGATCTCCTCAGTGGGTTAGCACCTCATTTGCAGGTAACATTGTATGGTTTATCTTTTATGCTTTTTCAGCTAAGAAGTGCCAACTAGTGACTGTTTCATAAATATTTTTAAAATGCTGAACCCCATGAAAACACAGATTTTACTTTTCTTTTGTCACTGTCGTCAGCATCAAAGGTCCTCTTCTTTCACACATGTACCTGAAATACTATTGCAATATGTGCTGAAATATAAAATGTACTGAAAGATGTAGCTGAAATACGGGTACATTTGGTGTATTGGATCAGGCTTTGATAAAAGTTGTCTTGGTGATAGTGGAAGTGCTCTACCATTGCCCCCTTCTGATTGCATATCCAGAGATGCTCATTTTTTGTCTTTATTGCCACCTCATAGTTTAAACATTACTGCTTGTAAACTGATTCAAAGGCACTGATCTGACCTAAAAGTAATCAGGAGATAACCAATAACTAAATGTTTGGGAATAATAATAAAATAGGGCAGGATTTTTTTTTTTTGATCTTTTTATAATGAAAACAAGTTTAAAAATGTAATCTGCTGCCCTTTGGTGCATCTTAGAGGTCAAGTGCACTTCTCTAAAATGGGAGCATGCAGCACACAGGTACTGCTGTGCTGTAACTGGGAAGCAATGCAGGATATTTAGCAGCCAGTAAGATTCAAAGACCAACAACTCTGCCAGCTCCAGTGAGCAACTTTTGTTTCTCCATACTGTATCCTCCCAGATCTCCTTAGGAAATGGTTTATTTTTCTTCTGTGTTTGTATAGTGCTTATCAATGTAATATCTGATTTCATTTGGAGTGTCCAGATGCTAGTGGAGGAGAATAGTAAAGGAGTAACAAATTAAATAATGTATGGCACTGTGTGTAGGTGTAACCCACAGAGTACTGGAGAGAATTCAAAAATGATATTGGTGCTATAAAAATAATTGATGCTGTAATATCATTCAGAGCAGTTGTCCTTTCATGAAGTAATAGTTCAGGGAGTGATGTCACTTCATGTCTTTCCTGAACTCAAGTTTTTACAACACATAGCAGGAGAAACAGAACCACTCTGAGTCTTTGAATGTGGAGTTTTGAAGTACCACTGAAGCACTGCTGGCACAAAGATTCCTCATAGCAGGTGACAAAGAATTACTCTAGTAGTGTTCAGCTTACAGAGACTGTACAGTAATGTATCTGAGATGCTGCCCAATAAGAAGAAGAGGAAAAAAAATCTCTGCAACACTGTGAACTCCATGAACATTATCTGTCTCAAATTCCATTGAAGAGCCATAACAATCGATAGGACAGTACAAGATACATTGCATTTCCACAGCTGCACTACCAAGGATGCCTTGACTAAGTAAGTCCTGCTTTCAATGCTTCCTTTAAAGGCCTGAAAACATATTCTGCTTTAATGATACATCACTTACAGCTGAAAATATCAGAATATATTTTGTAGTAATAGTAGCAGCAGTAGTAGGAATGAGTCTAACTGTGCTCTGCTAAGTTTGGGAATCCTCCATTATCCTTGACTCCAGAGAGTTGAAAACTGCTGAAATTCTCAGATTTAAACTGTACTGCATCCATGACACAAAAAAACCCAAGCCAGACAATGCAAATAGAATGTTATGGTAAAAAAGTGAGTGCTGAATTTTCTGAGATAAACAAGTAGCAGAAAACCAGGCTGCAGCAATACAAACAAATGGCAGCTTTAGTATTGAAATTGCCCAAATTTTGCCAATTTCAAGTGCAGCTGTGCTACTTAAGTTCAGTTAGATTAAAAGAAAAGAATTTCGTTTAACACGTAGTTCTGCAAACATCTGAATGCTGTAATAAATACATAAATAAACAAGCCCAGCCAGGGAGCACAGATGCCAGTTAATGTGGAAGTGTATTAAAGTTTACAGTTACTTCTTTTAGACTCTTCCCTGGGGTGCCATGTGTCATCCTCCTGGAGAAGGAACTGCAAAGTCTGATTCACTGACGTATTAGACGACATCTGTGCTTGCTGGCTTGGATTAAAGATACTGAATCAAAAAGAGTTTGATCTGCTTTACCAGCACTAAGCTGACATGAGGTTATACTTCGGCTTTGGCTTGTTGGAGTTTTTTATCAGTTTATGTTGGATGTCATGAGTCAGCACTGGTTAGCTTTTTTTGTGTTTGTTTTGGGATTGCCATTTTGCTAAGAGAGTGCGTGGTATGAAATGGGTATGGCCATTTGTATAATCTGCAGAGGAAAATCTCTGCATTTCACATATTCAACTCTTGGAGAACTGCAGGAGAAGAATAGGGGTAACTCATAGGTGGGAACAGGTGACAGCTTCTCAGGGCACCAGTGGCTTCAGATGAGGCTTGGCTGGGTATAAATGTATTAAAGCTAATTCATTAGAGATCCTGATAATGACATTTTGACATCCTGATAGTGACTTTTTTTTTCTTTTTTTAATCTTTTTGGGTACTTCTGTATAATCCTTTCCATAATCAAGATATTTGGAACTGCAAGGTAGTAGCCTTCCTCCAGAAAAAATACGCACACTGATACTGAGACTGAATGAAGGCAAAATGCAAATATAAACCAAAGAGGGCTTTTTTGGCTTTTTGTTTTGTTTTAGAATTGATCACTTTCATAATTAAAGGTAAACCTTTGGTATGTGGTTATAATAAGGAGCAAGAGGCTGCCGTTGCCATACGAACATAGTAACAAATTCTAGAAAGAGTCACTGTTCTTCCATCACCATAAGGCTTTAATGGGGAAAACAGCATCATCTCAAGGCTTCAGTGTGTCATTTTTCAGTTTGCTCTAGATCTTCTAACTGGAAACTTCCCAGCCTTTGTGAAGCTGGTCCTCTGTGAAAACTTTTAAGAACCAGTTATAATGAAAAACCACACATTTTGTTTTGTCTAATTTTGCTTTGGGGAAATTTGATGGCAATCTTAGTGCGTTCTCATGTTCTTCTGGAATCCATTGAGTGGATTAGTGTCTTAAATTAAACACGTTATATTAAAGAAACACCTTAAGATTACCTGCATCAAACCCACCAGATGAAAGAATCACAATCCTGTCTGGTCGTTCCAGTTTAGTGACACTCTCTCTGTGCCTGCTTTACAGCCCAGGAAACCACTTATTTGCTAGTTTGATGATGATCCAAAATTTGGTATTTCTGCTTTTGAAATATGTTATCAAAGTTTGGAATTTATGGGTAAATGCTAATTGATGATTTTGTGAACTGGACACGGGAGATACTAGCTGCCAGAGACCCATATTTTTGGCTGAGACTATTCCACTGACGCAGTAGCTATCAAAATACAATCTGGTGCCCATCTTGACAGATATGTAGCGTATCTACATGGGCAAAAGTCAGCTTGGGATTCACAGCCAAAACACATTTAGCTCACAAGAGCAGAAAGCCTAGTAGTCTAACCCTTTGTTTTACAACTAGAAATACACTTTAAAATTGGGCTGAATCAGTCATGAATTACTGGAAACTGTATAGCAGTGTGCTGTTCTATGCAGAGCCTTCCAAAAAGCTGCAAGCATCAGTTAAAAGAATCAGAGAATCAGCTCCTGGAATCAGTTCTGAGAGAAAGGATATGATAGTGGAGGCTTTATGTTCAACTGTGATGAAAATGAAAACTGATTACGTGAAAAGAGAATTTTGCTGAAGCTAGAGTTTTGACAGGGACTGGGGTGATTTATTTACTGACAGAAGACAAGCCAGAAAAAAAAAAAAATAGAACACACCTCACATTTATTTACATAAGAATATGAAACAAGGGATTTAAGGGACTTTCAGGTCATTCATGTGAGTCCTCTGCTACTGCAGTCTTCCAGTCTTCTGGGTTTTATTTTCTCCTTTAGAAGATTAGGAAGAGTAAGGAAAACCAGAAACCTCCAAGTTATAAATTTTGGGATACTACCACTTGTCCCTGGAACACAATTCTGTCTTTGCTGACTTCACTGGAAGCTGAGTGCATGAAAGAAGGGTTTTAATCATTACAAATTCTACGCTAATATAGACAGACATAGCTATTGTGACATTCTTTTTATAAAATAAAATCATACCACTGTCTTCCATTAAATAAACCATTATTTTACACCGGTGACACCACCTCATTTTTGACAAGCAAGTGCGACTGCAAACAGCAGCAAATGAGTCTTCAATTCTGCTTCATAATTACTCGTATGGAGGGCTCTGGTTTGTCTTGGCTGACTCTTGAGCTCTGGACTCACCTGAGAGCAGAATAACTGAGCAAAATCTTTACCAACAGAGCAACAGCAGCAGCTCCTCTGGCTAGCAGCAGCAAGACACACATTGTCTATGGATCAGGTGATAGTTGACACATTTCTGAGGATCTTAAACTAGGAGCAGTTGAAATTTCAAAAGATACATCTAGAGCTAATACAAATATTTCTTTAAATTGCTTAAATAGGATATGTTAGGGCTTTGTATTTTTTCAAACTTTTTTATTCTTGACATCGTGTACAGAAACATTCATTCCTCTTAGCAACAGAGCCTGTGACTGCAAGCCCTGCATTTCCCTTCACAGCTGAGGCCTGTTTTCCTCCCTGCTTCTCAGGAAGCTCTTGTTCAAAACATCTAGAGCAGCTGGTATCTTTTACCACAGAGGATCTGCTTGCTTAACTGTAGATGACAGAGGCATAATCAGCTTTTTGTTTTCCTAGTTTTTTTTTGCTACAGGAAACAAAAGCATGATTTAAAGAACTTTTCCTTTGCACTGGGAAATGTACTTTTTAAAAGGGAGACTCTTCTAAAGTGCCATATGTATTTAAAAAGAAAGAAGAGAGAAAGAAAGAGAGAAAGAATGAATTCTGTTTTTCTGTGATAATCCCCTGTGGTGCCAGGAGCTGTGCTAGGAGGTCTGTTTGGTGTTTCTGTCTCTACCTTGCATTCAGTCCTATAACCGACAATGTTAGGTGTTTAAGACAAGTCTCTACTAACTTGGAAAAGCTCTTTTTCACAGCTCACAGCAAGTTTTATGAGTCCTGCAAGACTAAGGAACACAGAAGAGCATTTTGGAGAGCTGTATGTTGGTCCCTTAACATGTAATTTACATCTGCATATCTCTATATATGTAATATATCTTGCATCTGTTAGAGTATTTCTGTCCCAATGTTTAGTTGCTATTCTTGAAATTAAAAAAACATGAAGTTTCAAGACTTTAATCTTAAACTTTAAATATGAGTCAATCATGCTGAAGTCATCAAGGTTACTAGTGGACTGTATTCAGTGTGAACAGGGACAGTAGAGTGTCACCCAGTCAGGAAATTTGTCTTATAAGAATAATGGACCAAAATCCTCACTCACATCAATATAAATCAGGATTGACTTCAATTAAGTAAGGAGTATTAACTCTATGAAAATTGCTGTGAGAGGAGAATGAGATCTGCTTTATTTAACTTTGGAAAAACTAAATGTTTGAAATGGTCATTTTTGGGAATATATGCTGTAACAGGGTTTTAGATTGTCAGAATGAGTTAAAATCAGTTTTTATTATACATGGGATGTTTTTAATGGTGCACTTATTTTCTTAGTGCCGTATGTTCCAACTTATTAAAAAAAAAAAAACAAGCAATGTTAAGATCATCAAAGTGGTTACTACAAAATGTGGCTGCTCTTTATATTTGTTTGTATATAAATATATATTGTACAAGCCAAATAAAGACTTGCAAACATTGGTAATAAGCCTAGTATGAAAGTTGTTGCTAATATACCATGGAAATTAGTGTCTGTCTCTCTCTTTCTTTTGACATGGAAAGATGGATATTGAAAGATTTCTAGGGAACAAAGACAGATCACTCAAAAATTCAAACTGAGCTTTACCAAGTCCTCTGCTCTTGTTGTTAAAAGCTTTGTTTCTTCCCCACCCAGACATCTTCTGCTTCACCTCCACTAGGCATCCATTTACCGCAGGAGGTTAAAGGAGGAACATTTTTGTCAGAAACAACTTATTTCTCCAACTGTCACTGATACCCTGGGCTCCATTTTGGGTATGTAATGGTTCCCAGAAGATTGAAGTGTGGGGTCAGTGTTCCCCATGTTTTTCCAGATGAGGAAATTGAGTTGCTCAGATCAATGAACAACAGGTCTTTGTGATGAGGGTGTTAGAAAGAAGGTATAATTTGGTCTGATTTATACTGTAGTTCTAGAAATGTTAACTTATGCTAGCTCAGCAGTGTGAATAAATTGCTGTTTAAATTGAGGCAATTATGTTGGTGTGAATTCTCCCTGCCCATATTTTGAATTTTCTATGTTTTGTGTTTATGAACTAGAAGATCCTGAAGGAGCTGCAGGCTTCAGCAGGGTGTCCCTTTGAGAGCCTCTGGGACCTCAAACTCTGGGAGGGATGGTACTGCTGTGGCCCCGCTGCCCCTCCATGAAGCACACCTGGGGTGCAGGGCCTCGTGAGCAAGATCAGCCATGTGAGGCACCTGAATGATGTTCTTCAGAGCAGTGTTTATGTAGATAGTAAGGAAAAAGTAGGACTGTACTCACAGACTCTCTACTCTTTCAGTCAGCCAGAGCCCACTGAAGTCAGCAAAAGTTATAAAGAGACTTTTTCAGGACACTAGCAAATCAGTCATTGCTGCCTTTTGCAGTCCACAGCTTTGGAACTGATTTTGCTCAGATGCACTTAGCTTTTTTTTTTTTACCAAGGCATGTTCAGCAAAAAGTAGGGTGATAGCTTTGGCTGCATTAGTCCAAGTGGTGCTTTAGATACTGGGACACTGGTAAGAAATATAAATCTCACTGGAAGCAGGAATACGTTACCTCTCTGAAACTGTGATAAAGTTGCATCAGAATTCTTGTTAGGTCCATTTCTGGATGCTGCCTATGCTTTTAGTGACCCTGATTTACCATGTACCATTATGTGTCATGTCTGCAAAGGTGGGTGTTCTGTTGCAGGTGTGGGGAACTTACGGATTTGCTGTGGAGATGCTCGTTTTTGTCACATTATTATGAACAATATGCCTCTGGGTATCACTATGTCCTGTGGGACATTAGGACTATAGTAGGTGCCTAGTAGAGATATAGTCCGGGGTTGTTGCAGAAAGGACATTTTTCCCTGCTCCCCTATTCATAATAATAATATCCTGTCAGCACAAGGCATTTCAGAATTTCTGGTTTTCTTTTAGATTTTTTCTACTCTGTGGCTTTATCTCTGGAGCAATTATTTCAGCTACGAACCACCAAAATTTACATTAATAGCAGGATCTGTGCTGGAAAATGAAAAGAAAGACTGAACATGAAGGAATGAATATCTGCTTCCTCAATGGTTCTAGCACTAGACACTTTAAAGATGTGATATACAACCTGGATGAGGATATAAGGTGGTTAATGATAATTATATATAAAAATCTGCATGGCCAGGTGGTGTTCACAGCAAATCCATGAACAAAGACTGTTTTCATTCATGTCTAGTTATAAAAAAAAAAAAAAGAAAAAAGAAAAAGAAAAAAAAAAAAGCAGTCTGAAGGACAGGCTGGATCTCTGCCCATCACTGCCCAGTTGTTCCACTAATATATGTATATATGTACACACGCAGATTTGAAATCTATCTTTTAACTCTTTTGGGTCATGATTTAGTCTTCTTTATATACCAGTTGTGGTCTATTTTGTTTTGTCAGACCAACATAATTTCCCCTCTTCTGTGTGCTGTGTGGAGGGTTCCTCTAGCAACCGTTTCATGCTAGCTCAGGAAAATAAATGGCTTCCTGGAAGGCAGGGTGTTCAGAGAGCTGTGTGATGCTGCTGAGACAGAGAGACTGCAAACCGTACAGTACAGACTTGTTTCAGGAAGTGTGTGCCAGAGAAAAAATAAGTGATATTTGCACTAATTTGTATTTCTCATTAAGTACTTCCTGGGCCTTGATGGTGCTGCAACAGAAAGCAAAAACAACAAAAAGGAATAATTTCTATAGCTATGTTTAGTGAAGCCAATGATGCTGGTTTAGTGGGAAAAGAATAAATCATGTTTGTTTCCTACAGTATAAAATCCAGGACTGTACCAATGACAGCTAATATATTTTTGTTATTTCATTTTGCTGGTTTCATATAATATTGCTTTTAAAATTAATATTGACACTTAATGCCTATGGAAATAGCTATCAATATACAGAAGATTAAATAAAGCAATAGAAAGAGTGCATGGTAAGTAAGTATAGCATGCTGCAACCGATATAATAACTATGATGTCCCTTTAAATAAAACTCAGAGCACTATTTTCTGCTGTGCACTAGTTCCTCAGCACTCTGACCTTGATACTGGATACAGCAGGTGTAGGTTATCCTGTATATTATCCATCATTCTCATGTGCACCTAGAAAACCTTGTTTCAGAAAAGAGACCTTCCCCCCTCCTCCCAGCTCCTCCCTGGGAGCTCCTCCCTCCATACAGCTCGTGATATACAGGACCTGGCTCAGGAAGGAACACCAAATAAAACTGAGTGACTGGACAATAAAATGGCAGATGAAATTCAGTGTGAGCAAATCTGAAGTAAAGCACGTGGGAAAGAAACATTACCTTTGACTTAATTCTGTGTGTGCTAATAAAAAAGTTCTCAATCTCTTTCACAGGTTTGTACAGAGGACTCTGAAGAGGAAAGCAAGCAAGAAGGTAATTTCTCTTGAAGGCATTTCAGGCACCTGCCATTCCAATTGGGCTCTTTGTCTGGGAAGGGAGTGTCTAGTGGGATGAGCAGAGCTTGTGAGTCCAGGCAGAAGGAGTCTGATATGGTTTGAAGGTTTGGGTGTCTAAGCTGAGCTCTCTCCACTGGTGCTCAAACTTCAGGAACATTCAATCCTTGCAGATTGTTCTCCTACAACCTGCAATGTATGATCTTGCTTATTGTTCATAAAATTATGATCCAGCATTGCTGGAAGATGTTGGCTGTCCTCTTGCCTTTGAATGTATCAGCTGAGGTCCGTACTGTCTGATCCAAAACTGACTGATACTGGTGGGAAGATTTGCCATCAATGAAAAGTGATTTGCATATTCATAATAAACGAAGTATAGGCTTCTAGGCTGATTTTGCACAATAATTCCAATGTGTGGAAGAAAAAATATCTCATTGGATAGCTGTGAAGACACAAGCAGTATTTTTTGTCTGCCATGTCTTCTATCTGCAGGTATTGTGCAGTAGTTGAATTACAACTCAGTAAAAGCTAAACCTCTAAAAAGAAATTACTCTATTTTTTAATAGATTAATACAACAATTTCCAAATCTTATTTCATTTATGGATAGAAATCCTGGATACCAGGGACAAAGCTGCTGGCATTACATGGACTTAAATTTATACTCCAGTAAGTCTTGATGAAAGCTACTACAACATTAACTTAATTTTCTTCTTCGGTGACCTTAGTGGTGGCTTTTAGTTTCACCATCAGATTAAAGGGCAATATCCTTAACAGTATTAGTCCTGGCTCTTAAATGAAATACGGAGGGATATATATATATAGGTTTCTAGCATCTGAAGTGTGAACTGAAGGAGGACTGAACAAAGAAAACTGTTTCCAGGAAGATGTATTTTCAGGCTTTCAAAGAACAAAAACTTGAGACTTAAGATTTCTGAAATGCCTGTGTTCAGTGCTGGATTTTTGTCTTGCTTTTTGTACTTACTACATCAAAATGGCAGTGCAAAATGTAAGTTCTGAATTTCTGTGTTGAGTAGATGAGAATTTTACACCTTCCCATGTTGAGAGTCCTCAACCAAGCATCTGTGTGATGCAGGATCAGCCTGTCTGCAGCCTCTTGCAGAGGCCCAATGCAGCTTCGCCAGCTGCAAGGTGGAGTCCATGAGGATGCAGTGATGTGCCACTTCTGCACTTGAGCAAGCTCACGAAGCCACCCTAAAGCAAAGTGTCTTTGAATGAAGCCTGGCAGGTGCTCAGATAGCTTGAGTGCAGGTCGGACAAATGCAGAGCTTTGAAAAAAATTGCACAGACGCTTTAGAGACATTTTCAAGTCCAGGTCATTTTTACTGCACTTGCTTAAAAATCTTTCATCTGGGGGATAGAGCTTGGATGCAGCCATTATTCAAGAAAAGCCTTTTTTTTGTGCTAACATATCAAGGCAGATTAGGAATAAGGAAAAGATAAGATAACTCTCAGATAAGGAACTCTATCCACAGACTATTGTTTGGTGGCTCTGCCTGTGATTTGAACCGTACCCTGAAATACTTGCTTCTTGCTTCAGATCAGGTCCCAATCTATTATAAAGCAGCATATGCCCACTTCAAGCTTTGCTGACAGCTACAAGAATAGTTCAGAGCTGCTCTGAGCAAGGGATCCTTTTCTGAAGGAGTATCTTTCTGTAGGAAGTTTCAGCAGGAACTGAAGGCAGAATGTCCTTGTGTGGTTGCCCAGGATAAAGGGAGAGGTGTCTCTCTGCCAAACACATACTGTAATTCATGCAAAAAAAAAAAAAAAATTGCATGGATATTTTTGAAAATGTATGAAAAATATATGTGCAATATGTCACCTTTCCAGGCGTGGTGCCAGTGTACTGAGTTCTTCTGGGCTTTTGTCTTCTGCAGAACATCATAAATTAGAACAGCAAAGGCAAAACAAGAAAAAAGGAACGAAGGAGGGAAAAGAAAGGGGAGAAAGCTATCTTTCTTTGCATCGTAATCTTATACATGCCCCTGTTCATAAAACTAAGGATCCGACTTCTCTTTTCTCAAGGCTGCACTGTGTTCTTCCTTGGTGTGGAGTACACAATCAGGCACTTTACTAAGGATACCTCTGTGCGTGGCTGAATTGAGTTTTCCTTCATGTTGATTTTAATCTAGTTGCAGTCATGGTATGTGCTAATCACACCCTGATGGTGCCAGGTCTTGGCATGCTTTGCATGTGAGGGAATTCAGCTGGAGATGGTTCTTGTGTGGTCAACTTTCACAAACTGGGTTTTTCTGTTCTTCTGCAAGAGCATGCAACAGTTGTAGGGGGATCCAGAAACTCCCTCAGAACTTTTTGGAATGAAGTTAATACCTGCAGAAAACATCCTGCTGATAGTGGTTACCCTGCCCTTTCCAACAGAGAAGACTGAAATTTTTATAAACCATGTCTAATGTCATTGACTTTTATAGAAGGTGTTTGATATTTATCTGGCAGCCCTTGGGTTTATAGAAAAGCCACAATTCTTTCTCCTGTGTATTCCAGTTAACTGGGTTATAAGCTATTACAAGTTGATGTTTCTCTTTCATTTCTTGCATTCTCCAAGAAAATTATGGTATGTAGCCTAGTTAATATGTGAATATGAAACACTTTGAAGAGCTAAAACTCAATTTGACCAAAGTAGCAGCAGTAGCACTGCATGGTGCATAGAAAACACATGGCAGAACCAGAGCAGCAATTCCAGCTGGAGGGGGAAGTGCTGGGCTCTCCTGCCACCCGTATACTTCCTGGCCACAGCACGTGTCCCCACCAGTCTGACACTTGCAAGATCCTCCAGTGGCAGTGGGGACAGTGGAACTGAAAGAAATAGCTGAGGAAACATAATTGTGATAGTATGATCTGACTATTAATTTCTCACTTTAAAAAGATCAGAGTATTGTAAAATGAGAGCCAATGGATTCATGATCATGCCTTCGAAAGTTGGAAATTGCCAGTTTTGTGGTTGCCTACTGAACCTTAATTCTTCCCCCAGTATTTCTGATCTAGTCTCTAACTCCACACTGTGTTTGCAGTGCTCCTTGCAGTAGAGAAGCTGCACATAGAAACAGATAGAAGGAAAATGTTTTGGCCCTCTCTAATTCTGGCATGTGCTAACTTTCAATTGGGTGACTTTGCTGCGTCCTTTAATGTAGCTATTTTTATGTGTGTGTGTATAAATTAAAAATAGGTCTATAGAAATAACTTTAAAACCCTGGAGTATTTAATAGCAAGCAATTCCATTTTATAAAACATTTATAACAACTTATAAAATGTAATCAACAGAGAATTGTGCCCCCGCTTTTGAATTCTTTAGGTGGTTTTAAAAATAATACTTTAAGGAGGTTGGAAATGGCAGCATGAAGTGTTTCTTTCCCATTGAGTAGCTACTAAAATAAATGTTTCCAACTGTATTAAAAATATGAAAAACCTATCACTGTTACTTGCACTTGAGCTGTGTGAATGCACCTTTATTTGATGGGATAATTGCTTTAACATACATAAACATAATTTATTTTACTGAGATTTAAAGTTTAAACACCAGACTTCTTCTAAATGAGGTCCTGATGATGTACTGTTTCACTATGCCTGTATTCAGAGGTGTTCATTGCAAGTCAGTTTGGGAAATGTTAAATATTATGGTGTTACCTCACTGTTATTTCATGTTACTTTTTATTTTCACTAGGCAGTAAACACTATAGTAAAGGCCCAATATAAAGAAGCTGTGAAGCAACATTAAAAAATCATTTTAAAATCTATAAATTTTAAAGGCATGATAAATCATGGAATATAGTTTAAAATCTGTTGCAAACAAATAAAACTTGAATTAATTAAATTTACATAAGCACTGGAGATTGTAAAAAAGTGAACTGTTTTTAATATTTTTTTAGGGGAATTAAAATGTATTTCCCCAATCAGTATTTGTCTGGGAAAATTGTTGATGAGGGGTTGTTTTTGAGATATCAAAAGGTAAAAGAAACAATCCAGTTTTAATTTCCTCATAATGAAGCTTAATAGTGGTGACCAGAATTGAAATAATTCTTAAAAATACTTTGGCCTCAAAACAATGATTCACCCGGAGACAAGGTAAATAAATAAATAACTTAGTCTTCTTGCTAAAATCTCCTTATTAGGCCCGCATGTCACAAGAATATCATCTTTGTCAAAAAGAGCAGTTGGGTAGAACGAATCCTGGCATTACACTCCCAGCTCTTCACGGAGAGCCACAGGGTAAATCTGTAGCAATAGAACAAATTCCTGCAGCTGTGATGTCTGATTATATGCTGCACTACAAAAATTATATTGATGCTATGCTTAAACAAGATAACAAAATATAGCTATAATGTAAAGTCAGATGTAGATACCCAATACAAATAGACTTACGTAATAAAATATTTTATTTCCCTTTATGTGCACAACTTTCTTGCTTTCACAACATGCATATTTGTAAATAATGAATTTTAATGAATGAATGCTAATTACTGTAGATCAAAACAAGCCTCTGGAAGTTTAGAATTAGATTTTAAGCAGAGCTTGTTGACATTAATGTGAGATATTTTAGATAATATTCCTTATGCAGCTAAACTTTACAATGTTGCTGGCGTTATTGTTATGCCATCTATTGCCCTCTTAATTCTATGATCTCTAGGGATGATTTACATGCTGTATACAGCTGAGATGGGTTAGAAAAATACGCTCGGTAGCCCTGACCTCTGTAGGGTTCTGTGGAAATGTTTTATTTGGGGGATGAAGGAACAGTTGGAGACCCAGATTTGGCAAACTGCTACTTGCTCCTGTTACACTGTCATATACATAACTGATTGAACTGGTCGTGTCAAAAAACATTATACAGTAGGATGGGCTTTGCTGTTCTTTTCCTCTTTCTGGTGGTTGTTTGTGGGTAACAAACACTTCTTCCATCTCACATTCCAGTGGATTATTGCTGGTCCTGCCACCAATATCAGTACGATCAGGATCGTGCCACTGTCCTTGGTCCTAGTTATCAGGCCAAAAATAACATCAGCACAATCTAGTGGTGCCAAGATTGTAGCAAGCTGTAATGACATATGTTATGTTGGGAAATTGATGCTGTGACTCTGAATATGGGTGATAATAATAGTTCTTAGGATGGTGTTGGTGGTGGCTGCACAGTACAGAAGTATTGTTCTCTGCCCTTCAGAACTCCCTGGGTATATAACTAGGTTGTCACTGTTGGGATGTTGGTTTGTATTTAGAAATCTCCTTATCAAATGCAAAACTGGTCTGAGTGTTTGTAAATACAATCTAGGCCAGTTCCCAATGGGCATCATCACAAAACCAAATCACACTGCAGAGCTGTTACAGATACTAGCCTTTGTTCAGAGTAGGGCTTGGATGCATGATGTTGGAGACTGAAAAACCTGTGAGTTACTTAAAAGTAATATATTAAAAAAATCATTGCAAAACTTCTGCTGCCCTAGAAAGGCATAAATTGAGAGAATGCATTCAACAGCCTGCATTAATTTGACAGTCAATGGAGAATGGCTATGAATTTGCTGTGTGTCTGAAAGAATATTACACAACTGGGCTGCTCTTCCAATATAGTCCCAGGTTCATTCTGTGCAATTGTTCAGTGTGGACATCCAGGGTTTCTATTCTGATTTGAGTTAAATCTTCTTGACCACTAGTTTCTACTCTACAGGGCTTGGAATTAATTTTCAGTCATCATATATCTGAAATCTTCTGATGCAGTCAGAGAGGCTTCTTGAAATTTCATCAGATTTTAACAGTTGCACAAATTCATCACAAAACCAGGGAAGTACTCGCATGACTTTCTACACAGACTTGCCAGGCAAGTTTACTGCATGCCTTTCTACTGCACAGAGCAGAGTTTTTTTATTCCCCTTCAAAACTCTGTTATCTATACCGGCTAACACCCCTCTCATAGCGCATGGAGGCTTGTAGTTTGCTTATATGCTAACTGCTATCCTGCAAGTCAATGGCTAAGAGCAAAAGGAAAAAAGGGTAAGAATTTTACATCGGAGGGTATTTAAAGAAAAATATGTCACAGGACTACTACATCTTGGCTACCATCCCTTTCTTGGACTCTTTTAATGGCTCAGTCTAGACCTCTAATAGCTGGGCAACCTTTTTATGGTTTATCATAAACATAAAAATATGTCTGTTACCACTGTCTAGAAGTTGGAAAGTATATTGAAGGGCAATACATAAAAACAGAGAAACAAGTGAGTTCATCTTAGAAATAACATAAAAGCAATCTTTATTGTTTTATAACAAGTATTTCTTGTGCAACAGGCTTCATGGGAGCTATGTCTAGCCATTTATGCAGCTCCAGTGCTGAGCCAGACATCTCCAAGCTTCCCCAGAGGAGGGCAATCTCTGGATTAGGTAAAGCGACTTTCCACCATCTCTTCTGGGAGGAGATCAGGTCGTGTCAGGTAGGTTGGAGGACAGTTATTTGTAGCATCTCATCCTGGGATGCTCCAAACTGAATACATTTGGTGTGGGAGGAGGTGAAGCAGTGTACCTGGAGTACTCCCAAAGAACAACTGAAGTGGAAGGATGCTGTGACTTCTGAGAATGGCAAATTAAACTGGGTGAAGCAAAATGCTGTAAGGACAGGAAAGTTGTGCTAAATCTACTTATATATCCAGTGTAGAAAAAAGTCCAATCACTTCTGATACAAACACTCAATGACTCAATATATATACTAAAGTTTTAAATTTGTAGTTTTTCTTCACTTTTCTCTATTCTTTAGCACTTACTAGCTTCAGAATCTATTATAAAGTCATTGAGAAGAAGAGGGAATGATTTTCTTTCTGGCCAAGTACTAAAAATACCAGCACAATCACTTGTATTTTACAATTAACAACCTTTCAAGGAGTTTTAAAATATAACTTAAAAAAAAAAAAAAAGCATGTCAATTGCTTCTCTTCAAGTGGCAATTAGCTGAAAAGGACTCTCTACACTGAGCCTTAGGAGAAATATTAGAAGGAGAGGAAAGAAGCTGGATAAAGCAGGTCGACTAGATTAGAAAGAATCTTCTTGGTTTCATTCATTACCTCCATGTAACTCTTACAGGAACTGTATTAATGAAAAACAGGAACTTTCTGACCTAGCAGAGATGTATAATAGAAAAATAAATAACAATGAGACCCTCTGGGATTCTCTCCTCAGCTATGGTAAATTGGTATAACTCTGTCAAAATTGTATTAAAGTATATCACCTGAGGATCTGCTTTTTATATTTTTTCTTACTTGGTGCAGCTAACTATTACCTTTTTAAGTTATGAGGAAACAACTTACAAGTTAAATGAAGAATATTTTTGATGTGCAAAATTTTCCGTCTGCCAGCCATGATCAAAAAATAAAAAATAAATAAAAATAAAAAAATCCAAAGTCACAAAATAGAATATGCAAGAAATGAGTGAACTCAGAGAAATAAAAAATATCTCCTTAGAGGTTGTTTTCCTTCCTCTTTACTGTACAAAAGGAAGCATTATAGATGTGATGTAGATGAGGCCATAAAAAACTCAGAACACTGATCTAAGATCCATCAGACTTAGTGCTGCACAAGTCCTCAAAGAATGCTTGGTGCAGAAAGTGGTCTTTCTAGGCACAATATTTTAATTTCAGCCAAATTATTGATGCAGGATGATGCTAAAATGAAGTTGAGGATATCACATCAGGATCACTGTATCCACAGATCTGTTTCTAAAGCTGCCAGGTTTCTAATAGGAGCACATGTGAAACACAAGTTACAGACTTACTATCTGCAAATTCATGGCTTGCTTCCAAGGCAGATTACTTCTCCCAGCATTTGTATCATTCTTCTTATATAATGTAACAACAAAGCATTAATCATGCAGATATCAATATTTAATGATTACGTGGTTAATGCCTGCAAAGCACTTTAGAGATAAAAAGTGCTCTGTAAATCTAAATGTAGGATATTTACTCCTTGCCTTATCTTAGTTGGATACAGAACAGTTGAGAGCCAGTTCATCTTATCTAGAAAGGCAGGTACCTGGTACTTCAAATCTAAGAAGTAAAATATCCAATTCAAACTCACTGAACTCTATGACAGTCTTTTCGTTCACTTCAGCCATCTTTGGAACAGGCTTTTGCAGTATAGAAACATTTTTATTGTAGTGACTATACAGCACAAACCTCAAAATCTAAGTTAAATTAGGTTAAAACCAGGATTGGTAACATTTAGCCAGCTAATTAAAATATCATAACTGATGCTGTGGGTGCCATTGTTACCTTATGTAATTCTATCAATGAAAATTTACTGTCTAATGAGGGACTGAGGAAAGAGGACAGTTATATAAAAGAAAGAAAGAAATCAAATGAAAGTTGTTCCTGCATGTTCACATGGCTAAAAAAAAAATCAATATGGCCCTTTTAAAGTGATGGGTGAATCACAGTCACTGTTCCTTAACTACCTCCTTTTTATTGAAGAGTTGTTTATTGAAGTCTGTTGCTTTTTGATTCTTTTTTATTCCTGATATGAAGCTCTGTGCTGTTTTGTGGAAGGCTGAAATCATGCAAGCTAAGATGTTAAGTCAGGATGTGTTGTCAGGAAATGGGACATCAAGAAGCAATGACACTGTGAGAAGAACTGGCAATGCTGTGGTATCCTGTACTGAGTCCTTATCAGGAACCCTACAGCTCTGCCACACTGAGACCTGAGGATTTAGGTTGGATATTAGGAGGAAGTTTTTCACTCAGAGGGTGGTGAGGCACTGGAACAGGTTGCCCAGAGAGGTTGTGGATGCCCCATCCCTGGAGGCATTCAAGGCCAGGCTGGATGTGGCGCTGGGCAGCCTGCTCTAGTAGTTGGCAACCCTGCCCAGAGCAGGGGGGTTGAAACTAGATGATCTTTAAGGTCCTTTTCAACCTATGCCGTTCTATGATTCTATGATTCTATGATGCCTGACCTGAAGGTGGGGAGCTGCCAATACACCAGCCCAGCTGCTGCTTCCAAGCAGACGTGGTACTATGCAAGTAATGCTTTCTAGCAAAGACAACCTGCTAAAAACATCACTGACCTTGCAGATGACACCCTGGAGAGTATATTGGTGGGGAAAGGAGGGCACATGAGGGTATTTATTCCCAGAGCCATCCCCTGCTGAGGCACTGCCTGGCTTTGCTTTACCTTGACTCTCTGATGACTGCCAAGACATCTTGTTTTGCAGCTGAATCTGTCCAGACCTTTTTGCTTTCAGGGAGCTCTGAAAGATAACTAAAAGGCTTCTACATTGAAACAGCCAGTCTTTATCAAAATATAGCCATCTAGTTACAAATACTTATCTTCTTAAGATAGAGTAGAATATTTATTTTTATAGATGGGCAGTTTGTACTGTAGGCAAAATGAGACTAATCAGAGTTGTTTTATCACTACCAGCCATGGTGGACAGACCCTCAGAAATACTACGTTCAGCGAGAGCTGTTGGGAGCAGCAGGATGAAGCAGTATTCTCTGCAGTACTGTCAGAGTAACGAAAGGAGAGCTCCAGGTTTTGTTGCTTTCAAAGTAACACTTTCACAAGTCTAAATCCCTAATTCCCATTTTCCAGTGTTCAGATCTTGGTGAGCTGTGTGGATTCAGACCCCATGCAGTGGAGCGTGATGCTAAAAGCCCTGAGCCACCACTTCTGTGAAGAGGGGACACCATGCTGTCTCTGATGTGCAGACAAGTGGCATGTGGCAATGTGTGCTGATGCTGGGGAGGGACACCAGCACTGGAGCAGCACTGTGCTGCAGAGAAAAAGCCTTTGCTCATCAGTATCTCCTCAGCTGTGTCAGCATGCTCTTAAGATTCCCACATCCTTAAGGCACATGTGAAATTTTCATCTGTCAAGTTTCCTGCTTCAAGGCAGAAATGGGTGAAGTTTGTAATGAAAGAAGAGAAAACAGCACCCAACTAACCCATCCCCTTCTGAACAGTTTACAGTGAGATGTGTTGGGCTGTTTTGGACACCCTCTTCCCCCATCCTTCCCTGCTTTGCTTCAGTCCATGGCTCGGTGGGTTCCTCCACCAACCACTCATGGCTGTGCTGAGCCTCCGGTCTCCCTTGCAACCCAGCCAGGAGGCTGTCTGACATGACACCACCAGCTGAGCTCTGCTTAGCAGGTGGCACAAAGTCAAAGGCTGTAGAGAAGGCCCATGTATGTGCCATTGGTCTGGTGGGGCCAAAGCCCTTCCCTGGAGGTAAATGGGTATAGGTGATGTGTCCCTGGGCACCAGCCCAAGTGCGAGTTACACCAGCCTGTGTCCCTCTGAACCAGTTTCTCCCCCACCCAACCTGAGTTTTCCTTGTGCCATAAAATTATTTCCTCCTCAATTAGGACAACTCTGAAAAACGTCTTTGAAAGTTACATTGAAAAAGAAAAGAAAAGAATGCAGCACCGCTAACAAGGTATGTGGCACAATGAACCAATTAGCAATTAAAAAAAAAAAAAAAAAAACAACATAGCTCTCACTTGGATTTCTACTCAAGCTTATCAATAATTTGTCACATATTCCATACAGTGAGCTGCATTAGCATGATCAAAACAGATTACATGCCTGTCTTCTTTGACACCTGTCACAATAAAACAGAGATGCAGTGCCCATGTTTTGAGCCTTCAGACTTGATGAGTTTGGTTCATTCAGAAATACTTATTTTAAAAAAGGCTTTTGTTATGATTTTTAGGAGACAGTGCAACAGAACTGGGACTTGGAAAAAAGTTCATTTTGTAATGGAAATTTTTTTTGGTTGTAAGCTGACCATAGCCATAAAGTCAAATTAGGAGAGCTTGAGTGAGAGAGGAGAGGAAAAAATGCCACCTTTTGTTTGTTGGGGGATGTTCAAAGTGCAGTTATGGGACAAAGCAGGACACATTTGGGATTCATTTTAGGCTCAGGGTTAGAAGCACTCTTTTCTAATCAGAAGCATACAGGTGAGAGACATGCTTTGTGTCTTTTATGCCTTCCACCAGTACAGATTCAGGTGTATGCATAATGCATAAGGCAAGTACCAGCACTGATGCAGAATAATCCATAAAATATGAAGCTGATGTTATGAATAATTAAAGCACAAACACACTCAGAAACACCTGCATGCAGCTAATAGGATGGGTTGGACTTGGCCTATGAGAGTGATAGAAACGTAGATTTGAAACCATCCGTCCTCCTATTTGGGTGCACCCCAGACAGTGTGCTCAGCACACCCCAGGGCATGGCTACTCCCTCCCACC